>JARQZK010002208.1:322500-395000 GCA_030704885.1 Cynegetis impunctata | reverse complement strand
TATTCACTATGGATCTGAGAAAATTTTTCATTCTTGGAGCTATTATTATAAGGCTTCAGAGTAAATCCCCATTGAAAAAAATTTCAATTTTTCAGTTGTTTATTGACAATTTACGTAGGTATAGTTTTGCAAAATCAAAATTATTTTTTTTTTATTATTTTAATGATCCGTTTTTTATTATCGGAAGCTACATGAAGATGGTTTTTTCAATATTCATCTCCTACTGTTTGAAAAATTGTTATAAACAAATGCGTTGTTTATAAGAGAATCGAGAAAAGAAAGTTATGATTGATTAAAGTGCGTAAATTGTTAGTAAAAAACTGAAAAATTTGATTTTTTCTAACAGGAATCTATTCTGCATTTTTTTGAAACTAGCTCCAAGAAAGGAAAAAAGTATCAGATCTAATAGTTTAACAGTTATTACACTTGCAATGTTCTTGTTTCAGCAGCAAAAAACTATTGCATAACCAATTGAAAAATCGCGGTAAAAATGTTTTGTCACTGGATTATTGTTCATTTACCTATCCAGTAAGAACCTGAAATTTTTCTTTCCTTAATTTAATATTTAATATAGTTGAACAATGTTTATTGTTGAAGTGTCCCAAATGGGCGCTACTTTCGCAAGCCAGACTACCCGTTGTCGGCCGTATTTTTACTCTGAGAAAACTATAAATATTAATCCTACAGTTCCGGGAGACTTTCTTTTAGAAAATTTCCTCTTTTTGTATATGTATTTAGATATCAAAAATATCAATTAGTTTTTGAAATAATTTTTTCTTTCAGTAGATTGATTATAACTTTTACAATTTTCAAGAACGGAACTTAAATTTTTTCAGAAAATATCTTCATGCTCTTTCGAATCGAATAACACCTTGTTCATATTTTTCCGAGACTCATGAACAAAATTGAACAAAAACAAAAAAAGCACTTGTTGACTGGACTATATTCTCATGATTAGTAAATCTTTCTCCAAGTCCAGAAATGGATTGAACGCTATCACAGAAAATTTTTATTTACTTCAAAATGTTATGGAGTAATTAAATTGTCAAAGCCAAAAGTTACTCATATTTTGATACCTACTCTACCTCAAAAAATATTCTAAATATTAAATAATGATTGAAAATATTCTATGCAAACAGAAATTTAATCAGTCACTAGGAACAAAAAACGTGTGTGACATGGAAAATTTTATTTACCAAGGAAGAAGTCAATCAAAATTTCTTCGCACTTCTTCTTTCCAAATTTTATTCTACCTATACTATTAAACAAAAGTACTCGTGTTTTAGATATAATACTACACCATTAAACAAAAGCTCGAGCAGTTTTGTTTAATAGTAAGTACAGTATACAATTTATAAAGAGAAGAAGTGCGAGGTGATTTAGGTTGACTTTTTCCATTCGAAATAAAAATTTTCTATTAGACCCATTTGAACTTTTTTAAACACGTTTTTTGCTCAAAGTGACCGATTAAATTTACTAGTTGAACATTGAATAGAATATGCTCAAAACTACTAGTTAGGTACTTCACCCAAAATTAGAAAAACGATTCAATTTCTTGATTACTTATAATGTTGAAATTATAAGTAGATACTGCACACACAATTGCACAATCGTCACGAAAACATATCTAGATGATTTTCATATAATCGCACATACATAATACCAAAAGAGGTGCTAGTGCATAATAAATTTCATGTATTCTTAAATACGTAGATACGAAGACTTTTATTCAATTCTATTATAATTTTCGCTCATGGGGGGGATTGATCCCCTTGATCCCCCCTATCTACGCCACTGAATTAGAGTATTACGAAATACTAATAGCGAACAGAAAATAGCTGAAAAGCAGGTGCATATTGATGATTAGTGCGTAATTAGGCCAGTCAGTTTAGATAATCAATTGATAATAATTCCTAAAGCTTTCAAACTTTAATGTAGGGTTGGGAAAGAGATAAAAACAAACTATGAAATTTTGCAACCTTTTCCGAAGTCCGGAACATTGTTAAAATTTCAATAACATCGAATTTTGCCTCATGCTTGTGAAAAAAATTCCAAAAGTTCTGCAAACTTGGAGTAGTATTAAATATATTATTTCATATCACGTATCAAATTTACAACCAATTCAAGGGTACGGAACATTTTTTAAATTCAAAATTAACGTTTTTCTTTGATAAACTGACCAAAAAAAATTCCAAAAGTTCTGCAAACTTGACAGATACTTCAGAAAAATATACGAACATTTGTATAAATTTACAACCTTTTACGTTGACCGGAACATGTTTATTTATAATTTTTTTAATTCGTGGTCATTTCTTCGGGCAAGATGGTCTCGAAATAATTACAAAAGTTTTGAAACTAGGTTGCAAATTCAGAAAATATCTATTCTGATGCATTTGCAAATTTGCAACCTTGTACGCGGACCGAAACTTCATGCAATTTGGAAAAATATGATTTTTGGATTTTTATATTTTTGCAAATTGCATAATGTTCTGGGCCGCGTACAAGGTTGCAAATTTACAAATGCATCAGAATAGATGTTTTCTAAATTTGCAACCACATTTCAAAACTTTTGTAATTATTTCGAGACCATCTTGCTCGAAAAAATTACCACGAATTAAAAAAATTATAAATAAACATGTTGCGGTCAACGTAAAAGGTTGCAAATTAATACAACTGCTGTTCGGTATATTTTTCCGTAGTATCTATCAAGTTTGCAGACCTTTTGGAATTTTTCTTTGGTCAGTTTATCAAAGAAAAGCGTTAATTTTGAATAAAAAAATGTTCCGGACCGTTTAATTGGTTGCAAATTTGATACGTGATATAAAATAATATATTTTTCGTAATCCCATACTGTTATTTTGATTTAACGGTATTCAGATGACAATTGAAAAATCAGTGTTAACGGCCGCCGGCCGTTAAGAAATCACTTGTTCAAATATTTATTTCAAAACATCATTCTGCTTACAATAACAACATTGAAATCTTGGTCCAAAGCGAGTTGAGAGAATAAACCTCTGATTTTCGTTTCGCATAGGCTAATAATATATCTTCATTAACCACCTTTACATTCTTGCTTTTACGCCACATTTCAAAATTTTCATATTCTTTTTGATATCGCTCTTGACTTATTTTCGGCAGTTAATCAACACTCGCTGCACTGCACATGATTCTCCCAACATTTCTAAAGGAATTTGATTTTGTTCCTCAATTTCATCCATGGTCGTCGTTAAAGCGAACTTGAGAACACAAAAAACTGACGTTGTTTATAAAACTGTCAAACTGTTCCACGACAACAGAGTGCACGACGTTGGGATTTTTCTTTAGAATTGCGAGGTACGGGGTTTTTTCTTTCTTCGGAATCAAAATATAATCTTTCAACGGGATTACGAAAAATGTTTAAGGGCACACGGCCGATACGCAAATAACGGATTCGGTTAGTTATAATCCTCGGCTGCGCCTCGGATTACAATATCCAACCTCATCCGTTATTTGCTACATATCGGCCTTGTTACGTTAATAACTATAATACTAATCCAAGTTTGCAGAACTTTTGGAATTTTTTTCGCAAGCATAAGGTAAAATTCAATATTATTGCAATTTTAACAGTGTTCCGGAAAAGATTGCAAAATGAGATTTATTCCTTTCTCTATGTAGCATTCAGTTGACCAAAGTTCAAAAACTTTTGGAATTATTGTTAAATTTTCGATTTTCAACGTCTTTACTGACTGGCCTAAATAGTATCATCACAGAGTAAATAGTATTATTTTTTATATAATATACTGGTGGCAAAGAATTCAAATATAACGAAATATTAATTCCTCCAATTGTCAGTAGCAATAAACATAACATATCATGAATATATTTTTTATTACCGATAAATTTAAATTCAAGGCACGTTTTAAAAAATTTCAATCATTTTAAAACCTGAACGGAATGTTAAATATATAAAACAATTTAATTGTTATTGATTTATTCATGCTCATTATGGAAAAGGTGACCAAACTCGTAAAAAATAGTTGATACTAAGTAAAATCATAATATATCAAAAAATGACATAATATATTCAAATGAATAAAACATCAATAAGTGGTTTAAGAAAACATGTCTAGTATATATGGCGATGTCCAAACTTTTTCTAGAAATGAATTGAAAATAATGGCAATATAATAATGACTTTAGGAAATGAGTGACAAATATTTTATATATATATTATATTATATTTATGTTATATGAACTTGAAGGGCATCGTATTACGATCCCAACTTTTGCCAGTTCCTATAACATTAAAGGATTACAATATAAAAGTATCATTTGATATTTGGGTCATTCTACGATAAGAGGTCCCAAGTACCTACATAGAGGATGCGGCCAAGGAAAAATTTGGAGTTTTTTTAATTAACACGTATATTACGACTTTAGTGCACATTTACGTAAGGGCAAGTCAATTTATACATTTTTAGTTATTTCTTAGGTAGCCTGGAAAAATACATAAGGCAGGGTAAAGACATCAAGACTTTTCTGGTCAAAGGAAATATTTGATGTGATAAAACTATTATTAAAATTAACTTTTAGGAAACATTGTACTTAACATTAGAACATTAACTTTCTTTAAATTAGTTTATACAAATACGGTTCCAGCCACCAGTTTGTCTAAAACGCGCACGCACGTCACGCATCTGCTGGATCTAGTCGGGAATTGTAATGGAAAGAAAACATTACGGATTATCGCTTTTTATACTGTGAAATATGATTTTTGACAAATGAAATTTGCAAATAACTAAATAGAATATAATGGAATCTAAAGTTAATTAGAGGTTGGTATTTGTTCCGTATAATTTTTCGTAATTCCCTTTTCAAAATATTCAATAATTTTTTTCAACCTCTACACTACTGTATAAAACACTTTGATAAATTTCAGTTCTAAATATGTAGTAATAATAAAATGCTTCCCGAATTATATACTTCCGTATTTTGTTCAATCCATTTCACCAAATTACTACCAATTTATATGAAAGAATAATTTTTTCACTTTACGCTACTGAATATAATATTTCGCAGTTATTTTCACAAGTGCCTATTACTACAATAGAATACTTTCCAAATTATATGTTTTCAGAATTTGTTCAACTCATTTCTCCAAATTACTACCCCTTTATATGACAGAATACTTTTCTCCCTCTACGTTACTGTTTGGAAATTTTCTTAGTTATTTTCACGAGCACCTATTACTACGATAGTGTACTCCCAAATTATACGTTTTTAGAATTTGTTCAATGAATTTCTCTAAATTATCACATCTTCATATGAAGAATAAATTTCTCATTCTAGGCTTACGTATGGAATATTTTTCATCAATTTCCAGGAAAACCTATTACAATGATGAAGTACTTTCAAAATTATTAGCTCCTAGAATTTGTTCAATCCAATTCTTTAAATTACTACCCCTTCTATGGAAAATAATTTTTTCAATCTACGCTACTGTATGGAATATTTTCAAGTTAATTTGAGGAATACCTATCACAATGATTATATACTTTCAGATTCATATGCTTTCGGAATTTGTTCAATTCATTTATCCAAATAACTACACCTTTAATGACTAATGATAATTTATTCACTTTACGCTACTGAATGTAACATTTCGCAGTTATTTTTACGATTGTCTGTAACTACAATAGCCTACTTTCCAAATTATATGTTTTCAGAATTTGTTCAACCCATTTCTCCAAATTATTACTCCTTTATATGACAGAATAATTTTCTCCCTCTACGCTACTATTTGGAATTTTTCTCAGTTACTTTCTCGATTACCTGTTACTACGATAGTATACTTCCCAAATTATATGTTTTCAGTATTCGTTCAATCAATTTCTTCAAATTATCACCTCTTCAATAAAAAATTAATTGTTCATTCTACGCTTATGTATGAAATATTCTGCATTAATTTCCAGGAGATCCTATGACAATGATAAAGTACTCTCGAAATTAAATTATTTTTGAATTTGATCAATCCATTTCTCGAAATTACAACCCCTTCATATGAAAAATAATTTTCTTATTCTACGTTACTGTATGGAATATTTTTTATTTATTTTCAGGAATCCGTATTACAATGATAATGTACTTTCAGATTTATATGCTTTCCGAATTTGTTCAATCCATTTCTCCAAATCATCCAAATCTATATTGAATAATATAATAAGTACATAAGCGTACAATGAGAAATTTATTTATCATATGAAGGGATGGTAATTTGGAGAAATTGATTGAACAAATTCTAAAAACGTATAGTTTGGGAAGTACACTATCGTAGTAATAGGTGAAAACAACTGATAAAAATTCCAAACAGTAGCGTAGTGGGAGAAAATTATTCATAGTATATATATAGTCATATAAAGGGGTAGTTATTTGGAGAAATGAATTGAACAAATTCCGAAAGCATATAAATCTCAAGGAATATTATCATTGTGATAGGTATTCCTGAAAATAACTCGAAAATATTCCATACAGAAGCGTAGATTGAAAAAATTATTTTCCATAAGAAGTGGTAGTAATTTCGAGAATTGCATTGAACAAATTATAAAAGCATATAATTCTGAGAATACTTTATACATGTAATAGGTTTTCCTGGAAATTGATGAAAAATATTCCATACGTAAGTGTAGAATGAGAAATTTATTCTTCATATGAAGGGGTGGTAATTTGGAGAAATTCAATGAACAAATTCTAAAAACGTATAATTTGGGAAGTACACTATCGTAGTAATAGGTGCTCGTGAAAATAACTAAGAAAATTTCCAAACAGTAACGTAGAGGGAGAAAAGTATTCTGTCATATAAAGGGGTAGTAATTTGGAGAAATGAGTTGAACAAATTCTGAAAACATATAACTTGGAAAGTATTCTATTGTAGTAATAGGCACCTGTGAAAATAACTGCGAAATATTATATTCAGTAGCGTAAAGTGAAAAAATTATTCTTTCATATAAATTGGTAGTAATTTGGTGAAATGAATTGAACAAAATACGGAAGTATATAATTCGGAAAGCATTTCATTATTACTACATATTTAGAACTGAAATTCATCAAAGTGTTTTATACAGTAATGTAGAGGTTGAAAAAAATTATTGAATATTTTGAAAAGGGAATTACGAAAAATTGTACGGAACAAATACCAACCTCTAATTAACTTTGGATTCCATTATATTCTATTTAGTTATTTGCAAATTTCATTTGTCAAAAATCATATTTCACAGTATAAAAAGCGATAATCCGTAATGTTTTCTTTCCATTACAATTCCCGATTAGATCCAGCAGATGCGTGACGTGCGTGCGCGCTTTAGACAAACTGGTGGCTGGAACCGGTGGCCTCTTCCACACACGTTATACAAATATATAATTATCAAAATTATCTCCCTTGGTCATTCAGTACTTCCCCTGTTAATAATCTCGCCCGGGGGAAATACAACAGGGGACAGACGTTTTCTTCATAAACTGAATTTTTTTTATTAACGCACGTTAGTTTTGGGTTAATATTATGTCACACTATCACACTATTTTTGAACTCAAACAGCTAATGCTAAGTAAATTAAGCAAATTATATAAATAGTTGGACTACCAGTGGAGAGACACGTTCACGTTCACCCTGCTAAAACGATTGCACCCCAGTGTTACGTCGCACCAATTAACATATAACTACCATTGAACCGCTCGAGGGGTCAACCACTTACGGTAATAGGTGTACAAGCTTTGGTAATAATTACGTAATAACCAGTAATAAGACGTAATAAACGATAATACAGGTTAATAATTACGTATTATCCGTAATAATGCCAAATAACTGCGTAATAACATGTAATATATGTAATACTTTAAAAATAAATACGTAATACTTAACAACCAATCAAATCTATAAAAAAAAAAACACCGAAAACGCACAAGTTCGAACCAGTCGGGTTAACGCCGAGAGTATACCGAAGCAACACCCTCTATAATATGCAAAAAGGCGTGAAACTGAAATATGTTATCATGGAAATGCAATGAAATATGTCCCCATGCTCTCGTCATATTGAAAATTTCCATGGAATTACAATGGAATATTTCTCCATCTATTCGCCATTGAAATCAATTTTCAGGTCTTTTGAATGTTATAGGGGGCTTGATAGAAATGGTGCTCGAGATGGTGTTGACCGAAGCGCGATACGAATATTTAGGGAATCCCGAGGGGAATCCCCTAGTGACTAGTTCGAGTATTAGTTACTTACAAGGTTTGTTCCCGTAGCAAGTTCCTAACTGTTATGGACATATTGAGTCTACGCAGGCTCTGCTGTAACGCTTTTTTGATACTGCGCAGACTCAATATGTCCATAACAGTTAGGAACATGCTACGGGTACAAACATACACTCTCGCCGTGATGTACGCTGGTAGCCGGGATGGTAGCTTACTCGCTTACTGCTATGTAACAATCCTTCCACAGTTGGCAACGTACCCGTGCACAGTGGAGCCTGGCTGGTTACCTCGATGTGCGCAGGGATCCTGGATGGATAGAAACATAATTGCTACCCCCATTGTTTACACAGCTCAAAGCTAGGTAACGCAACGTTCGAACAAGTCGTTCTTTCTGTGTAATGGGATTGGTGTGAAAATTACACCAATTCTTCTCTGGTTTGGAGGATACTAAATCCTTGATATAATCAAAGGTGTCCTTGTACATACGTTGATGTTCAAAAAAACTATCAGGATGGTTTCTCAACTTCTCTTACAAATAATGAAACTCGTCATAATCTTCCCTTTGAATGTTCATAGAATGAACATTAAAGTCACGGTCATCATTAAACAACACAAACCACTTATTAGTCCTTTCGAGCAATAACGTTTTATCAAGTTCTTCCATAATATAAATATTGCAAGGGGTTTGATGAAAAATGATCTTTTTTTTAAGTTTAGGATGATTTTGTAATACCGATGATATACAAATAAAATATTTTTTCCATATGTTTCTTCTTTCTTAGTAATAACTCGTAATAGATGGTAATAACACGTAATCTTTAGTAATAACAAGTAATATTTCGTAATAACACGTAATATTTGGTAATAAAACGTGATAATCGGTAATAACACGTAATATTAGGTAATAAATTATAATAATGTTAATAATTACATAATAAATGGTAATAGGTGTACATATTTTGATGGGTGGTTGACCCCTCGGAACCGCTTCTTTATTTGGTATTACTAAATTGTCGTCAACGAGTACCATTGAGCGCCATTTGCAAAATGGACGTTTGATATTTGTTTTGTTTTAGCGGATCCGAATTTTCCAGGGTAGATACACAAAAAAAAAGCGGTACAAAAGTAATGTTTGAAAATTATTAAAACTCAACAAATATTATTGTATTTTTTCTTCATAATACTTGAGTATACTTATTTGAATTTGTGTTAAATATAATTTAACTGGCAACTACGAAAAAGAAGGTATATAATGTCTACATGTTCAACCAAAAACGTCAAGGGGACAAGCCAGACTAGACTTTTGCATGCTTAAATGGGTAATTTGAGAAAAATGTGCTTCAATTGGGTATTCAATCATGATATAATCGATAAAGTACATTAAGATGCTGCGATTTATTGTATAAAATGACAAGATATAAAATATAGAAGGTATTTTATATTGATTGCCGTGCACATTACCTCTTATCGTAGAATGACCCATTTTATGGAAATAACCAACTTATTAAGTTGCAGGTTGGTAATGTTATTGATCCATTTGATATCAACCTGTGTGCAACAATAATTAATGACTCAATTATATTCTCCGAAATAAATGCAATATAATAGAAATGCATTATTGAATCATTCTACTTACTGATAATTATAGACCTAGCTCAAAGGAATTTAATAGTTTATCGTTTCAAATGTATTTATGCTGTAGGTGAACATTCACAAAAATTTAACAGCAATAAGTGGAAAACATTAGGCATGTTATATCCTGTAATTTTAGTTTTGTATATTCTATACCAGTGGTTCTTAATATCTTAATATAATCTTAATAAATAAATTGAACAAATATATTTGCATATGAAGGTAAAATCAATCGGGGTTGATAAATTGCGCACAGCGGTCAGTTTGTAGCCAGGTATACCCAAAATGTTTCTTTTTCATAGGTAAATTGCGCACAAGTGACCCTAAAGAGGGTCTAGGTAAATGGCATACAACTTTCTACCGATTCCATGAATTTTAAAAGTTACCAGAGATTCAAAGGATTATCCCCTAATGACTTTACGATATTTTTGCATTACTTCCATCTAAAGCCACTTCTACTTATGTTAAACTGTTTTCAACAATTCAGATGGAATTTTCAAAATTTGAATTAACCTTAAATCCAAAGAAAATAGTTGTAGATTTTGAAGATGGAATACATTCAGCGCTGTATACGGTTTTCCCTGTATCTGAAATAGAAGGATGCATTTTTCATTTAAAACAGGCCTGGTACCGGAAAATTTTCCAATTAGGGTTGTCCGTAGAATATCGTAATCAAAAATCGGAAGTAGGAAAATGACTGAAACATTTGTTTGGTTTACCTTATTTGCAACCAGAGCAAGTAAGTGACATGTTTTGCTTTGAAATGATGGCTGAAAAACCCGAAGGTGATGCTATCATGAAATTTGCTGATTATTTAATTAATACGTATATAGATGAAAATTCAAGATTTCCTCCAAAGTTATGGGCAAAAATGTCCCCAAGCATTTCCCACTCTACAAACGCTTGCGAATCGTTTCATTCGCATTTTAATGCATGTTTCTACACTTCCCATCCAAATATTTTCAATTTTATACAATTATTAATTACATTTCAAACAATGTCCTATATAAAAAAAAAGTGCAAATACCTGTACAAATGAAGTATTGCGTACAAGAACTCAAAAAAAAGTCGAATTCTTGGACCAACAAATAAGTTTTTATAAAAATAAATTGATAACTAATTTATTCGAATATACTGAATATATATTGAAAAGTTTGAATAGCCGGATTCAAGTGGATGCCGTTTATACCGACTTTAGCAAAGCTTTCGATAAGATCGATCATAAATTACTGGTACAGAAGCTAGCTGATGTCGGTGTGACAGGCTCCCTATTGAGTTGGTTTCAGTCTTACGTGAGTAATCGTATGCAGGTCGTTTGTATTGGTAACTATCTTTCAAGATCAGTTAACATAACGTCGGGTGTACCTCAGGGTTCACATCTGGGTCCTCTACTATTCAATATTTACATAAATGACATTTCTGAGTGCTTCAAATTCTCGTATTCTCTTATGTATGCTGATGATCTTAAAATATTTCATACAGTTTCACACTTAAACGATTGTAAGCTCATTCAAGGCGACCTTGAAAATTTTTTAGAATACTGCAGACATAACGCCCTTTTCCTGAACCTCGACAAATGCCATCAGATGACTTTTAGTAGAAATTCTAATTTAATAACCCATAATTATACCATGCAGGATCATAATCTCCACACCTGTAGTGAAGTGAAGGATTTGGGAATTATTTTCGATTCGAAAATGACTTTTAGTAAACATATTTCATACATATCTAAGAAAGCGAACAAATTGCTAGGTTTTATTCTGAGAACAACTTATTCTTTTAGAGATTATAATACCTTGCGTACTCTCTTCATGTCTTACGTAAATAGTCTGCTGGGCTACGCCTCAACTATTTGGAACCCCCGCTATATAATATATATAAAACAAATAGAGAGTATCCAGAACAAATTCATTGATTATACTAACAAAAGATATTTTAAAAACATGTCACAATATCATATCGTAAGTCGAAAGCTCAATTTAATTCGTCTTGCTGACAGAAGAGCTATTGCCGACATCAAATTTTCTTTTAAAATGTTAAATGGGATCTTTCAATCGTCCTCTATGAATGACTTGATTCATTACAATGTTCCACAATATACCACTCGCCATTATAATTTGTTTCATACATCCATACCCAACACAAATTACTATTTGAATTCCCCTTTACACAGATGCTTGAAAAGTTATAACTCCATTTCAAACATAATAGACATTGATATTTTTTCTGACTCTTTGAATACCTTTGTAAACAAACTTAAGAAACATTTTGTCCAATCGTCCAATTGATTATATGTTCAATATTTTTTTTTTGTACCTATATAAAATATTTCTACTGTATAATTGAATTGTATAACATGACATATTTAGTGTATTTGTGAATACTGTCTCTGGGTTCGTCCTGTTTGTATTCCTATTTGTGAAAAATAAAATAAAATAAAATAAAAATAGATTTAAGCACTCATGTAAAATAAATATATTACCACAATTTGCCCAAATAATTTGTGTTTATTGCATTTTTGAGAATAAAATTTTGTTTCTGTATAATGTAGGTATTTAATAGAATGATAATGATAGTCTGTTTGTACATAATGAAATATCAGTTTACAAGAAGTGTTCTGTTCATCAACTTTTATTCGTTGATTATATTAGAAACAAAAAGTTTTGAGGTATACCGGACTAAGGATACAATTTGACCGCTGTGCGCAATTTACCTATACAGAGACTTAATCCCCTGGCTGCAACTACCTGACGAACCCTCCCCAAATTTGGGAAACTTCTTTACCACTGTGCGCAATTTACCTACGCCCAAATCGATGCGTTTATCGCGAAAATCGAGTTATGGATCAACAAGGTCAAAAGTGACAATTTTTCTGCGTTTGATAATAAGTATCAAATAATTGGGGAACACAGTGCCAAAGAGAAAGAAGAATTACAAAACAAACATGATACTCCATTTAAAAAATTTGAAAAGTGAATTCAGTCGTTATTTTCCGGACTGCGAGGACAACAAGTATTCAGAAACTGGTTCGCAAACCTTTCATTCTCAGAATTTTTGAGGATCTTGATGAAATTGAAGAAAAATTAATGTAACACGACAAACAAATTGAAATATATATTCGAAGCAAAAAAAAAATCTTGAATATTTCTCTCCTAAATATTCAAGATATACGTTATTTGACTTTATTTTCATCGACATATCCATGTGAGCAGGGGTCTCGACGCTTTTGATAATGAAAAACAACCACCGAAATCTTGCCGACATGTGTTTGGCTTTCAGTAGCACTGAACAAAGGATTCAAAAGTAAGTTGAGACTATCCAGTCATAAAAATCTCATTGAAATAATACATTTACATCTCTAACATAAAATTTACTTTGAAAAAATTTAAATAAAACATTATCAGTGTTTCATTTATTAAAAGATAGAACAACCGTTTATTTTTTTTTTAACTTTTTGAAGGTAATATTTCTTTCAAAAAGTTGGTGGTCCGTGACAAAAACAAATTTTGTTGAATGGTTCCTCATTATGAAAAGGTTAAGAACCTCTGTTCTATACTTAATTATCAGAGTATACGTCGCTACATGAATCAACTTCAAATTTTGAAGTGAATATAGTTTATTGTGTAATCCTATGTTCTTTATAGTTCATTCACTTAAAATTGAATTTGTAGTTCTCCAGGAAATGTATTCCCAAACTGCGCCACAACTTTATCTTGAATACGTTGTTTAATAATATAGTTATCAGTTCCACCATGAATATCAGTGGTATACGATAAGTTATCCGAGTATATTTTGTCTCATATTTTCGACCAAATATTCCGAAATAACAACTAGAAATAGAAGTTTTGTAATACGACGGGAAAGTGAAAAGGACCCCGCACATTTAGTTAGAAAAAATGACGACAGCTAAATTCGCTAATTTTTGGATATATTATAGATACTGGTCAGCTATGAAACATTTCAATTTTAAATTCTGTTCCCACGGCTGGTTTGGGATATAGAGTGGTCCAAATGTCAATGTCTCGATAAACCATCTTTACAATTTTAGAAAATGCTGTTAACATACAGACTTTCTGTGAAATGCGATAACCTCAGTGGGAAGCTATAGCTTGACGATAGTCACTCATATAACTCAAAATTGAGTCCGACATATACAGGCTGTTTACTCGATGGGTTTGTATACACGGTCTCGACTTCGACAATTATGTTTCAAAAGGCTTTATTTCTCACTTAATGATAACAAAGGATACCCGAAATAGTAGATGGAAAGTACAACTCTATACCATGTATAATTTAGAAAGAATGATGGTCTAATTTGACATCACCGAATTCTTCTTCTTTATCTTTTGTACAGGGATTATTTGTGAGGTACTGGAAAAATGAATGAGTTCATTGCCAAATCGAAAAGTTAAAAAACAGGCCACATTCATGTTAAAACTAAAGTTCATATACAGTATGTTCGTTTCCTAATGTCGAAAAATGAGAGTGTATCTAATGATTCTAATGGGACTGATTGGATTTCAACGAGACAAGTAAGAATAGTACTTATATTCAGTTTGTATTGTTCAGAGTGGTTTGGAATCGCTTCTTCCAGATCCATAGACTCACTTTTCAAGATACAGGTACAGTGAAATACGTTCTTTGACCATAAATCTAGTATCCTGAATGAATAATTATTTTCACATTTGAATATCAATTGAAATCGCGTTGTTTACCGAATCTATAATTTTAGTAAAAGGATATTTCACGTGCGGGAGCATACCAGAATAACCAAGGTACCACAACACCATTGCCACATGAGCACATGTTCCGAGTGTTCCTGGACCTGATATACAGGTACAGTAGTACCCCGACACCGACTCTCGGTCTTCATTATTTTGAATCCATAGCTGATACTTTGTAACATTTTTATATCCCGAAAATAGTCTCAACCTAACAAGGTTAATATTGAGATGATCAATTTCTAAATTAATATCTTGATCACCTCAACATGAAAAATAATTAATACATTTTTATCTATGCCTGTAAAAATGAACATACGGTATAAAAACGTCAGTTTCAACATGATATGTACTTTTTATAGACTATTCGACTTACTTACTCTCCAGTACCTCACAAATAAAAAGTTTTCAAGTAATAAAGAAAAAAAATTCTGTGATTTTAACTTTTTGACCATTTTTTTCCCTAAACTATACATGGTAGGAAGCTGTATTTTGTTTCACTGTTTTAGATATCGTTTGTTATCAATGAAGCTAGAAATAGAGTTTTTTGGCATAAAACTGTCGAAGTTGAAGCCGCATACACAAACTCATCGAGTAAACAGCCTGTATATGCAGAATAACCAAGGTACCACAACACCATTGCCACGTGAGCACATGTTCCGAGTGTTCTTGGACCTGATTTACAGGTACAGGTACAGTAGATTTACAGGTACAGATTTACAGGTACAGTTACAGGTACAGATTTACAGGTACAGTAGTAGTCGACACCGACTCTCGGTCTTCATTAATTTGAATCCATAGCTGATACTTTGTAACATTTTCATATCTCGAAAATAGTCTCAACCTAACAAGGTTAATATCGAGATGAGCTTCATCAATTTCTAAATTAATATCTTGATCACCTCAAGATGAAAAATAATTAATACATTTTTATTTACGAAGTATGCCTGTAAAAATGAACATACGGTATAAAAACGTCAGTTTCAACATGATATGTACTTTTTATAGACTATTCGACTTACTTACTCTCCAGTACCTCACAAATAAAAAGTTTTCAAGTAATAAAGAAAAAAAATTTTGTGATTTTAACTTTTTGACCATTTTTTTCCCTAAACTATACATGGTAGGAAGCTGTATTTTGTTTCACTGTTTTAGATATCGTTTGTTATCAATGAAGCTAGAAATAGAGTTTTTTGGCCTAAAACTGTCGAAGTTGAAGCCGCATACACAAACTAATCGAGTAAACAGCCTGTATATGCAGGGCTCAATCTCAAGTTATTTGGATGGCTTCCTTTAGAGAACGGTTTTTTAGTGAAGTTATCATATTACAGTAAAAATTTGTATGTTAACATCATTTTCTGAAATTATGAATATGATTTTTTTGGACATAATTATATATTTGGATCACTCTATATCCTAAACCAGTCGTGGGAACAGAATTTAAAATTGATATATTGTGTAGGTAGCCAGTATCTATAATATATCCAAAAATTAGCGAATTTATCTGTCGTTATTTTTTCTAACTAAATGTGCGGGGTCCTTTCTCGGATTTTTGAAAATGCTTTTATTTATCAACGTAGTAACGTAGTCTTCCTTCAGTTCAACACACTGCGTCCAGAGCTTTTACAATAACTGAATTCCGTCTTTTAAGTGTAATGCTGCTGTAGATCTCTTCAATGAACTTCCCCAAAGGAAGGAGACATTTGGAAGAATTAATATGGAATTCTATTGGGATCTGATATTCCAACTGGCGCACTTAGGCGGCCAGATCGATTAAGTTTTTATTTCCAACGTTAACTAATGCAATTATATGTACAAGTTTCTGATTTCTTACAAATTAAGGCACAAAAGGTGAAAAATTGAGAGTGCAAATTTTGCAAATCGTATAATCAGCAAGTCTTTGTCTAGGGCCATTCCATGTCAAATCATCAACACACCCAATTTTCCTCACCATTTTAGATTTCGATGAAATTTGGAATACTCATTGTCGATGCTGGAACTAAGAAGAATACCAAATTTCAATTTGAATTTTTATCTCAAACCGTTTCCAAAATATGGCTGTGTAAACTTTAAAATTTCGGCCAAAAACCGAAAAGTTACTTTTTTGAAATTACTCTAGGAGCTTTCCTAGTTAAGCT
This sequence comes from Cynegetis impunctata, assembly GCA_030704885.1. Taxonomy (NCBI): domain Eukaryota; kingdom Metazoa; phylum Arthropoda; class Insecta; order Coleoptera; family Coccinellidae; genus Cynegetis; species Cynegetis impunctata. Next base: position 378,282 of record JARQZK010002208.1, on the reverse strand, counting down.
AGAGAGCTGGAAGAGATGTAATTTTGCAGCATTCGTTATGCTCCTTCCAGTGATATATGATATGGCATACGTCATAAGAAAAAAGTTTTTGTCAAAATGCAAATTCTTATTTTGACTTAATATTTTTCCAAAAACTACATAATTTAAAATTTTCAAAATTATTCTACAAATAGTTAGTACTGTTGCCAATCACCTGGCCAAATATAAAAGTGGGGTGGTAATGGTTTCATTGTTAAAAAAAAGTTTGCTTGGCACTTGTTTTTCTTTAATAGGTCGTTTCGACCAAATTATAATACCTATCTACCTTTGAGAATTATATTCTTTGAAAAAAATTGGCATTTTATACCATTTAACACTAATATAAATAGATAATTCAAAAATCAAAATACTAACAACAAACTACAAAATAATATATTCAACATAAGATATTAAAAACTGTAAATATCAGTAACCTACTGTTAATCACAAAATAAAATATCTGGGATGATGATGAGTTTCATTTTTGAAAGAAATTAATGACATAAGCTCGTTTTTTATTATAAAAGCTAGCCTACATAGCTAAATTCAACTGAATAGACATTAACAATAATTTTTGAACCACTACATACAAAACACAAAGTCACACTTACCTGAGGAAAAATTAATTATTGAGTTCTAAGCAGCTTTCCCCTGAAAATAATTTTTTTTTTGGAATTTTGGAGAACAGATTCTTCAATATCGGCTGTATCAATATCTGGCGATGACGTTTCAGCAGCAACAAAAAAAATTTGAATTTCATTAATGAGATTTTTTTCTTACTTTTGATGTGGCATAATGCTTCGATGCTATTTTATTATTATCAATTTTTAGGAATTTGTGTTTTGTATGTATTTGTTTAAAAATTATTATTAATGCCTATTCTGTTAAATTCAGCTATGCAGGCTAGCTTTTATAATAAAAAATGAGCATCATGCCATTAATTTCTTTCAACAATGAAACACATTATCAATAGTATTTATTTATTTAGCTTATGACATAACAACACACATATAGATAACGTAGAATTAAAAATATAAAATACGAACAAAATAAACTAAAGATGTAAAGTTAAAAGTAGGTTACTGATATTTACACTTTTTCATATCTTATGTTGAATATTTAATTTTGTAGTTTCTTGAAAGTATTTTGATTTTTGAATTATCTCTTAATATCAGTGTTAAATGGCATAAAATGCCAATTATTTTTAAAATATATAATTCTTGAAGGTAGATGCACAGAAAATAATAATGAGCCTGATATCAATCACTGGCAATGATTTACCGCATATTCATTATCATAACGTATTTTTCATTAGGACAATGTCCAAAATTTATTGATAATAATGAATTTCTGTGATTGATCAATCAACGATATTGTTGTTATAATGAAATCTATGTCATTATGATAATGTAATTGAATCATTAATCTAATGAAAAAAGTCATCTTTATAATGTTATTTACATCAGAGCAATGTGAAAAATACATCGAGATAATGACTACATAGTGATCAATACTATGTACCTTTAATCATCACGACACATTGTCATAATCCCTCTTTTAATAAAGCTATGTTCAATAGGCATAACATTAATGATTGAAAACATTAACCTATGTATAGTTCATCATAGCAATGCACTGCGTTTATCAATTAATGTATTTCGGTCATTCGGTCAATGTCCGAGAGCATTGGGACAATGCTTAAAGAATCATGGATTGATGAATTTCTGACTGCACCCCCACCGTCTCAACGTAAATATGCCAAATTTCCGCCTAATTCGCTATACGAGTATCTATCTAACGCTAACAGCCAAACGGTGAAGTGTTATTTGTGTATAAGTAAATTTTTGTGGAAGCAGTTTCTTTAGAAGGTGGTAAGTACAGTAACTGTATTTTTTGAATCTTGTTAGTTTCTTATAACATTTGAATAAAAGTTACGAAAATATTTTTTGCCAGAATACAATCTCAAAAAAATAAGTAGTTACACTGAACAGTGTTGAAAGAGACGAAAGAATGAAAACATGGCGTGTTTCGAGCACAAAATATATAAATATATTGTATTTTGAACAATTTTTATATTATTTCGCGAACTACTATGAATTTTGCTATAAGAAATAGATATGCTCAATAATGGAACTGGCTCATACATTGTTTTGCTAAACACCCTTGTAAATTCAGTAAATTACTGAAAAGAAAATTGTATTTACAAAAAATCTACTATTTACTAAAATTTGACGGTCTACACTATTTCAACATCATCTTGAAAAATAATCATTTATTGCAGGTTGTGACCATACTTGTAAGTGTGATCTGGATCTGAAGTAGAAATCGAAATATTCCAAGCACCTTCATATATATTCAGTATTTACTTTTCCCCAATATGAATCAAGGTCGGACAACTATCTGTATAACAACCCAGAGCGCCCTCCACCAAAGATATTGGAAACTAACAATTCACCGCAGAGCTCGAAAATGCAAAAACCCGTCGCTAGAATACAAACTTTATGACATAAGATGTCTACTTTGCAACTGTGGCGTAGGTATGTTTTTTTTAAAATTATTGAAGAATTTTCCTTGTTCTCTTTATGTAATATATTAAATTGTCCATGGTCAACTAGTATATTTTTCATGATTTTTAATTTAATCTTGTATAATTTCATGTATTACCTATAATATTCAATATAATATAGCTATAGTTGCAACTAACTATTATAATTTTACTTCTAGATTGATATGGACTCAACCATGAAGAACGAAAATGATAATTTTTTTCTCATAAACTGTGAACACGAAGTGCCAAAATCATTGCATTTCTGTTCAATAGCAATGTCAAAGACAACGCGATTGAGTTTTTACTAGGCCCATTGGAAATCGAAAATATCGAGGAAAGTAAATATCTGCTTGTGTAGATTGTATATTTCAGTGAATGGTGTTCACCCCGTGATGCTAATGTTAGTAGTTCAAAAAGAGCTTGATATTATTATTCTATGTCAGATGGTTGTTTTAGTCACAGGGTTGAAAGAGAACACTTTTTTCATTTGTTATGAAATCAAATGACAGCTTCAGAATAATTTGATACATATTTCGTGAACATCATATTTAAAGTTCATAACATACTTATTTCATTAAAAAGTAGAGTCCCAATGAAAAAGAAAATCAGTTTTCTAAAATCTGGAATTCACCTTTTTCATTTTCGACCATAATATATTTTTATTTCCAGATGGGCGAGATGGGCAGCCACCAACAAATTTGTAAAGAAAGATATTACTGGAAAAATGCATAACAAAAAATTTTCACTTACAGTACTCATTTTTATATCTTGCAAAAACACCACAAGAAATTGAAGAATGGATATACTTTTTGAATTCGAAAAAAACTTCAATTCTATCTTTTGTGTTCGCAATTGGTGAAGATATAACAAAAATTCAAGGAGGGTATACATACTTCGATGGAATTAGATATAAGTTTTTCAATGTTATAAGAGCTGTTAATAGTTGTTCAAATATTATTTATGTTTCCAATTTAAGTTTTTCTCCAGAAAGTATTATGTTTTGGTCGTTTATTGAATACTTTTTTTTAAACCTCAATCCAGGAATTGTATACAGTAAAACACATATCTTATGTCAATATTTGAAGAATAAATTGTATTATTTCAATTCAATGAATCTTTTGTGTCTGTTTGTAGTTATCTTTGGAACGAACTCGTTCGACAGTGCCATCATAATTGCTTGGAGCATCATTAGCAATAATATATAGACATTTTTTCCCTATTTGCAATAATATACCTGTCACTATATATATATATATATATATATACACATAAATATATATATATATTATATATATATATATATATATATATATATATTTATTTATATATATATATATATATATATATATATATATATATATATATATATATTTATATATATATATCTATATATATATATATATACATAAATATATATATATATATATATATATATATATATATATATATATATATATATATATATATATATATATATATATATATTTTCTGGGTTTTTTGGATTTGGCAGTGTAGGTGTTGGTAAGAAATACAAAAATTGGTAATGGTAAATGTAATCCTTAATGTAGACGTTTCGGAGAATGTGTCTCCTTCTTCAGTATTTTAAGAGCTAGTTATCTGTAAATAAAATTTTCCCTTGTGAACAAAAATAACAAACAAAAATGGTTAGTAAGATCTTTTACCTCAAGTTAAGATATAGTTATGACGAAAACATTTCAGTATGGTATTTTATCCTGCTTAACAGGAATTAGTAATTGAAATGGGTATCTTAAACTTTTATCAGCTAATTTGTCGTCCATTGTTAGTTTATGTCCTGTCAAACTCATGTGTTGTATTCTGTTCTCTGTTTTCTTCTTCTTTTTTTCTTCTTTTTCTTGATATGAAAGGTGTATAAAAATGGCTTAGATTTTTGATGTCCTGTCTATCATTAATGGTATCTTCTAAATTTAGTTTTATGTGGATCATTTCCCAAAACTCTCTGTGTCTTTGTTTTGGTTCTGTTTTTAATAATTTAGTCTCGTCGTAGTTGAAATCATGTCCTTTTAGTGTCTTATGTTTGTTCAGTGCTGTTGATGCAGTTTTAGTGTATTTGTGTGCGTTGAGTCTGTCTTGTAGTCTTTGTGATGTCTGTCCAATGTATTGTTTGTCACAGTCCCTGCATGGTATGCTGTATACAATGTTTGATTTTTTTATTTTTGGAGTCACAGCTTTAAGTCTACTGAAAACCTGTTTAATTTGGTTGCGTGGCCTGTGGACAGTCTCTATGTCGTGTTGTCTCATTATTTTTCCAATTTTGTGTGACAAATCTCCTGTATAAGGTATGGATATCCTGATTTTGTTCACATCCTGTTTTTGTTTCCTTGTCGTTGTATCTGTGTTATATACTCTATGAACTCTTTGGTGTATTAGAGATGTTATCATTTTTGTAGGATAATCATTATTTCTCAATTGTTCCTTTAAATCTAAAATACTACAAGTGAATGTAAAAAAGTCCACGACAAAAAACTGAATCAACTAATAGGAAAAACTCACAACCAAACAACTATTGAAGACAGCCAAATAGAAAACACCACCCAGATAACACTCCCTACATATGTAATAGACACTCTCAATTTAGGAGCTAAATTTGCAATTGAAGATAATAGTTACCAAGGAATCCCTACACTGGAAATAATAACACAGATAGAGGGAGGAATCAGTAAACTATCACTAGAAAAACAAAATGATATAAGAAAAGATTTTACACAAACACTCAACACACATATAAAAGGAAAAAAGGGACAATCACAGAGATGGAACAACAACGTAAACCTAAATAATTTCAAGAAGACAAAAAAGTTCCTAAACGAAAACAAGAATTTGCTCATCATGAGAGCCGACAAAGGCAACAAGACAGTTGTAATGGAAAACATCGAATATGAAACAAAAATGAAAGAACTACTAGAGGATAATACAACATACAAAAAAGTCAAACGTGACATGACACTAACTTTAGAGAAACAAAGTAACAATATAGTAAAGAGATGGAAAGAAAAAGGTTATATATCAGAAAATGTTGCAAGATCGTTAACGTCACATAACACCAAGAGTCCTAAGATATATGGACTACCCAAAATTCATAAAGAAGGATACCCTTTGAGACCAATAGTGGCTTGCATCCAATCACCTTTGTACTCGCTGTCAAAATATATCTCAAACATACTTGTAAAAACAGTAGGAAACAATAAATACTACATAAAGAACTCAACACAGCTGAAAGAAGAACTAACGAACATCACACTTGAAAATAACTGCAAACTATACTCTTTAGATGTGATATCTTTATACACAAACATCCCGATCGAATTGGTACAAGAAACAATTGAAGAAAGATGGGACCAAATTGCCATCCACACAGAACTACCTAAAAAAGACTTTTTAGAAACAATTCAACTCATATTGAACAATAGTTTCTTCCAATACAAAAGTGAATTTTTTAAACAGATAAAAGGAGTGGCAATGGGAACGCCCATATCAAGTGTTATTGCACAGGCAGTAATGGAACACATAGAAGAAAGAATCATGACCGATTACCAAGAACAAACAACGTTTAAAAGATATGTCGATGATTGCTTGTTAATAACAACACCAACGATTATGCAACACCTATTTCTGACTTTCAATAACGCCCATCCACAGCTGAAATTTACATTTGAACAAGAATCTCATAATACACTGGATTTCCTAGATATGACGCTCATAAGAATGAACAACAAAATACTCACAAGATGGCACAAAAAAAAAGCAGAGCACTAACCACATTTTGAACTACAAGTCCAACCATCATATAAGCCAGAAAAAAAGGCACAATAATAGGCTACATCGACCGAGCCCTCAATCTGACATCACCAGAACTAAGACCACAAATTATAAAAGATTTAAAGGAACAATTGAGAAATAATGATTATCCTACAAAAATGATAACATCTCTAATACACCAAAGAGTTCATAGAGTATATAACACAGATACAACGACTAGGAAACAAAAACAGGATGTGAACAAAATCAGGATATCCATACCTTATACAGGAGATTTGTCACACAAAATTGGAAAAATAATGAGACAACACGACATAGAGACTGTCCACAGGCCACGCAACCAAATTAAACAGGTTTTCAGTAGACTTAAAGCTGTGACTCCAAAAATAAAAAAATCAAACATTGTATACAGCATACCATGCAGAGACTGTGACAAACAATACATTGGACAGACATCACAAAGACTACAAGACAGACTCAACGCACACAAATACACTAAAACTGCATCAACAGCACTGAACAAACATAAGACACTAAAAGGACATGATTTCAACTACGACGAGACTAAATTATTAAAAACAGAACCAAAACAAAGACACAGAGAGTTTTGGGAAATGATCCACATAAAACTAAATTTAGAAGATACCATTAATGATAGACAGGACATCAAAAATCTAAGCCATTTTTATACACCTTTCATATCAAGAAAAAGAAGAAAAAAAGAAGAAGAAAACAGAGAACAGAATACAACACATGAGTTTGACAGGACATAAACTAACAATGGACGACAAATTAGCTGATAAAAGTTTAAGATACCCATTTCAATTACTAATTCCTGTTAAGCAGGATAAAATACCATACTGAAATGTTTCGTCATAACTATATCTTAACTTGAGGTAAAAGATCTTACTAACCATTTTTGTTTGTTATTTTTGTTCACAAGGGAAAATTTTATTTACAGATAATCAGCTCTTAAAATACTGAAGAAGGAGACACATTCTCCGAAACGTCTACATTAAGGATTACATTTACCATTACCAATTTTTGTATTTCTTACCAACACCTACACTGCCAAATCCAAAAAACCCAGAAAATATATAGAAGTAGGTACCAAGAATAAACCCATTAATATATATATATATATATATATATATATATATATATATATATATATATATATATATATATATATATATATATAAGTCTAGTCTATTTTATTTATGAAAACAAAAGGTGCAACCTGTAGGCTCACATCGATGTGTTTTTACATTATATTAACGTCTTCGAACATTGAACGAAGTTCGAAAGTCATTGTGCGCATGGCATAGAATTAATGTATCGGTGATTGAGTCAATGTCCTGAGTTCCTTAATTCAATGACTGCAGTTGATCGGTTGATGTACAGAAAACATTAATATCATGCTGGATGTTGATTGACTGATACACAGTGGTCATTAGTAGAATGTACTTTGTTCTGAAATCCAGGTGATGAAATTAATGCCTCTCTGGGATTGATATAATCACTTGAACATCAAGCAATCAATAATAATACATTGATTCAATGAACTCGAGCATCGGTTGAAAATTGATGTCCGAATACATTATCACAATGGTTTTATTCATTATATTCACGTACGTTTTTCGTTCTGTGTAGGTAATATATAATTTCGTCAAAACGGCCTATTAAAGAAAAACGAGTGCCAAGTAAACTTTTTTTAGCAATGAAGCCATTACCACCCCACTTTTATATTTGGCCAGGTGATTGACAACAGTACTACCTAACTATTTGTAGAATAATTTTGAAAATTATAAATTATATACTTTTTGGAAAAATGTTAAGTTTAAATATGAATTTGCATTTTGACAAAAGTTTTTTTCTTATAACGTATGGCATATTATACATCAATGGATAGAGCATAAAGAATGCTGCAAAATGAAACCGAGCGCGTTCAGAAAGAAGAATTAATTCAGACATTGAATCCGATACCATCAAACCATGCAGGTTCTAACCAAGATGTTTTCACAGAAAGAGACCTATCTCAATTTCATAAAGAAAGTCTTTCGGCGGAAGTCTTAAATGAAGGATTCTGAAGTGCAAGTGAATACTTTAAATCAGAAGACAAAGTTTCATATATTAAATTGACCTTTCTAACGGTATACTACATATTGATAAAAAAAACATTTCTGCTTCAAATTGAGAATATTGCATCAAAAAGACGGAAATCGTCCGGACTTATAAAGGAAAACAATTTTATTTTCATTATCGTTTATTTGAGTTAGTTCAACAACTAACAATAATTTAATATCTGTTAACTAAACTAAACTGTTCTCAAGTTACAAATTTTTTTCGAACTGTTCTCCCTTGTTCCTAATGCACGCCCGGAGCTTCTTTCTTATTTCAAACGTTACGGTAGCTCGTTATTTGTTGAAGCAGAATTTTTTCCGTTTTGTTCGAACAAAAGATGATTTCATGATCGTTTATTCGAACAAAATTTAAACTACTAACAATGATCCAATACCTAACTGCTCTCTTGTTACTAATTTTGTTCGAAAAAAAATATTTTTGTTGAGCAAAGATATTTTTTTTTCGAACAGAATGTGTAACAAGCGAGCAGGAAGGTATTAAATTATTGTTAGTATTTAAACTTTTGTTCAGATAAACGATCATAAAATCACATTTTGTTCTAATAAAAAAGAGAAATATTTCTGCTTCAACAAATAACTAGCTACCGTAAAGTAAGAAAGAGGTGTCAGATGTGCATTAGGAACAAGGGAGAACAGTTCCAACGAAATTTGTAACTATAGAACGGTTATATATTAAATTATTTTTAGTAGTTTAACTTTTGTTCAAATGAAGGATAATAAAAATAAAATTGTTCTCCTCACTAAGTCCGAACGATTTCAGTCTTTTTGAAGGAATATCCGCTATTTGAAGCAGAAATGATTTCTTTAATCAATTTGTAGCATACCGATAGAAAGACCATTAAGTAGAGAAGGTTTTAAAAGATAACGAAGCTCTCAAATGTTACTTTTTTTAACATTGAATTTTGAAGTTGATTTATTTTTACAAAATAACTAAGTAATTTTGTGGAATAAAAATCCTTCATGTGCCGAACATCCTGTATATATATATATATATATATATATATATATATATATATATATATATATATATATATATATACAGGGTCCTGCAACAGTGGCGCGGTGTTCCATATCTCTATTTTGGAAACAGATAGAAATCTATATTTCTATAATATTACCTTATTGATCGAGCTCGACAAAATAAAAATATTGTTGGTCACACAGGGTGTTCAATTTCTTCTGGACGAATATCAACTATGTTTTTTCAAATGGCAACCTATATTTTTTGTCGCCTTTTCGGTTTCTACATAGAAAATAAAAGATATTTTATATAGATCTTCATTTCGAAAATATTTACGGTTTTCGAGATTTTTTGCATTTTTGATTTTTTTTTTCAATTTTGGTCACTCAGAATATTTGAAATTATGAAGTTATGCCAAGTCCAATTGAAATTCATTTTTGGTCAAATATTCTACGTTGGTAAATCTCTCAAACGATATATCTGAAATCAACCTGCGATATACAGGGTATGAAAAATCGCTTGCCACATATTGTAAATAAAAATGTAAAGAATCTTCCTTATTTCAAATAGAACACCCTGTATATTATAGATCCAGAAGAAGCGCTAAGAAAAGCTCTATAAATTTCATGAAGTATTCCCTATGGTTAAGTTTACTAGTTTTCCTTAAAACAGCGAAAAATGGCAAATATTCAAATTTCTTCGCTATAATCTCAATGAACGACTTTTTCCAAAAATAACCTGTTGGTAGATAAACAAGTTGTGAATTACACCACAAAATATTCATTGTATATTCAAAATAATTTCAATAATCTCCAAATTTGAGCCATATTCTTTCGATTTAAAACACCCTTTCAGCGAATAAAATATTTATTGGAAATCGGGTAGTCTGGCAAATGACAGATCAAAATATTTGCCTTCAAATAAGTATTGAAATCTTTAGTGATTCGTTAAGTTGAACTTTCGATATAATTTAACAACATTTAGATGAAATCATATCGAAAGTTGTACTTAACAAATCACTAAAGATTTCAATACATATTTTAAGGCAAATATTTTGATCTGTCATTTGCCAGACTACCCGATTTCCAATAAATATTTTATTCGCTGAAATGGTGTTTTAGATCGAAAGAATATGGCTCAAATTTGGAGATTATTGAAATTATTTTGAATATGCTACGTACATTTTGTCGTGTAATTCACAACTTGTTTATCTACCAACAGGATATTTTTGGAAAAAGTCGTTCATTGAGATTATAGCGAAGAAATTTGAATATTTGCCATTTTACGCTGTTTTAAGGAAAACTAGTAAACTTAACCATAGGGAATACTTCATGACATTTGTAGAGCTTTTCTTAACGCTTCTTCTGGAACTATAATATACAGGGTGTTCCATTTGAAATAAGGAAGATTCTGTACATTTTTATTTACAATATGTGGAAAGCGATTTTTCATACCCTGTATATCGCAGGTTGATTTCAGATATATCGTTTGAGAGATTTACCAATGTAAAATATTTGACCAAAAATAAATTTCAATTGGACTTGGCACAACTTTATAATTTCAAATATTCTGAGTGACCAAAATTGAAAAAAAAAATCAAAAATGCAAAAAATCTCGAAAACCGTAAATATTTTCGAAATGAGGATCTATACAAAGTATCTTTTATTTTCTATGTAGAAACCGAAAAGGCGACAAAAAATATAGGTTGCCATTTGAAAAAACATAGTTGATATCCGTCCAGAAGAAATTGAACACCCTGTGTGACCGACAATATTTTTATTTTGTCGAGCACGAGCAATACGGTAATATTATAGAAATGTAGATTTCTATCTGTTTCCCAAATAGAGATATGGAGAACCGCGCCACTGTTGCAGGACCCTATATATATATATATATATCTATATATATATATATATATATATTAAAATATAAATAAATATATAAATATATATATATATATATATATATATATATATATATATATATATATATATATATATATATATGAGGGGAGGATTAATGAGTGTATATAAATATATATATATAGAGAATATATATATATATATATATATATATATATATATATATATATATATATATATATATATATATATATATATATATATATATATATATATATATATCTATATATCTATATATCTATATATATATATATATATATATATATATATATATATATATATATATATCTATATATACACACATCAAAAGACTCTAAGGGTCAAGCATATTTTGGGATTGTTTATTAATTCTCGGAGATCCACGTGGCATTATCGCGTTGCAGGTCTTTGTTTGTTATTCACACAATACTTTTCTATCATTTTGAACATCATGGCATGTGTTCTTTTTTTTCCAACGACTATTCATTTGCTTCATGTCATTCCTTGTTTCATTCATCAGATCAAATCAGATGTTATCCGACCAGCGAATAGTAATTATGGAGAATTTTGAGTAGTGTTGTTTGTCTAAATTATGCAACGTAATCACCTTCAGAGAGTCGTTGACTTAAGGGCCATTGGAATGCTTCAAGCTGGACTGTCGCAGAGGGTTGTTGCCATTGAATTAGGGACTAACTAGTCCACTATAAGTCGTTTATGGAATCGGTATAATCAAACTGGTGATGTTAGAGAGCAACATACTGGCCGTACCAGAATAACAACGGCGGCACAGGACAGATTTCTGAGAATTCAAGCTCTAAGAAATCCAACCCACACGGCAGGTCAACTAAGTTTGGAACTCAGAAACGCTCACCATATACAGATAAGTGATCAAACTGTGGGAAATAGACTACACGAGTCCAATTTACATGCCAGGCATCCATGGAGAGCTCCACCATTATCCAGAGGAAATCGCGAGGCCCGAATAGTCTGGGCTAGAAATCACATCGAATGGGGCGTGCAAGAATGGACTCCTGTGTTATTTAGTGATGAATCGAGATTCGGTTTACGTCCAGATACTATACGTACTTGTGTATGGAGACAACCTGGAAATGTTTGGAGACTTATGACTGCACAGGAAGTCCACAGCTACCAAGGCGGAACGGTGATGGTTTGGGGTCGTATCAGCATTGGCGGAAGAAGCGACCTCGTATTGCTGGAGAGGTTGGTGAAGGCTCTTCGATATAGGGACCTGATATTAGAACCATTTGTCATTCCGTATGCAGCTACAGTAGGCGAAAACTTCATCTTCATGTATGACAATGCGCGCCCTTATACCACCGCGATCGTAAGAGATTACTTGGATGAGAGTGGTATAAGTGTTTTGGAATGGCCTGCTCAATCGCCAGACCTGAATCCGATTGAGCATGTGTGGGATTTGCTTGGCAGAAGAATTTTACGGCGTAACATTCTCTTTCAGGCACGAAATCAATTGTTCCATACTCTGGTTGAAGAATGGAATGCAATTGATCAGGAAACCATCGATAACCTTATTCTCAGCTTACCAAATTGATGTAGGGCAGTTTTACCAATCGCGGTGGACACACTCTGTATTAGACATTGACCAGTGACAATTTTGTTACTCAGATTCCTAAGTGCATTGAATTCGAATTTTTCACTCTTTTCAGTTAGATTAAAGCTTTCAATTGAATTGCAAAGTTTGTTTGAAATTATAAATAAATTATAGAGTAAAAGATTATGTTCTACGTGGGTAACCAAAACTGTATTGAATTTCCCATTACCAAGTGACGAAACCCTAAAAATATCGCTGACCCTTACATTTTTTTGATGTGTGTATATACCTATATCTGACATAAACAAAAACTCAAAAATTAATTTTTAGGTGGTATAAAACGGATTTCGAAACCAGTCCCGCATCTCAATGTTAAATATCAATACAATGCAATACTCAATTATTTTCGGGCAAAATGTTACTAAAAAGTTATGAAGTAAAAAGAAATATTTCATGTCCGAGAAGAATTAGTAGATACCATAATCACAAAACTGTTTTAACGAACGACTAAAATCAATACATGAAATACCCAAGGCACAAGACACTTCTGAAGATAGATGATTGAAATTACCTTTCTTTATTTTACATATATTAAAGAAGGAAAATTTTTCAATAATAATTATATAATAAATAAAAATTATCCAACAACCTTTGGAGAGAGATTGTTATATGTATTCCGCGACGCGAAATCTGCAATCACTATCATATTTCTATTAATAAAAAGTGAATACATAATGATTAAAAGTAATTTGTATAAATTTTTTTTATTTAAACAAAGAATTAGGAATATTTTAATTGAAGCTTTTTATATAATAATTATAAATAGAAATGAGTTTAATGTATTTCAGAAGAGATTTTCGATTAGTATTTCCAACTTCGGAATTTTTTTTAGGATGTTTTAACGTTATACAAAGTGTGCAGCGAAGGTCACCAGTTGGATTGAGTTATCGAAACAAATTTCTGAAAATAATTTTATATAAACAGCACCAGATGAATAATTATCAGAGCTTTGAATAAAATATCATTCACCCTATTCGATCTTTATAGGAATGTTCTAAACACAACGAGTTTAATGAAATTCTTTACCATATAATGTGGTCGAAATTGGTCAGGTTTATGGTCGTGTTAAATAGTCTCGTAGGACTAAAACCAATTTGTTTCTTACTTTCACTTTATCGTTAATTGATAAGCGACTATGGAACAGTAGTTCTATTGTGATTCTCTTACACTTGACCTTAAACAAAGCCTTAAACATTCAAGTTCAAAATTGCTAAAAATAAAAAATTACTAATATTGTTGGCAAAATAGTTAGAATGAGAATAAATTAAAAATAAATAATAGGAAACAACTTGTCTTAAAACCACAAAATGAAAATAACTTTTATTCGACTAGTTTCGCCTTTTACAGCATTATCAAGACTGAATACATAACCAGTGTTGCCGTTTCGTTTTTGAAAAATATGCTAAAATCTCTCGGGAAAAATGCTAAAAAATGCCAAATTAAATTATTGATATGCTGAAAAAAATGCCAAACAGTTTAAAAGTATTTTTAATACAATTATATAAATTTAATTTTTATTTTGATTAATAATTAATTGATTTTAAGCAAAATCAAAAAAATATATAATGTAGGAACAATTTGTTCTATGTAACTTCATGTTGTCCGTAATTCTACTGTCAGAAAATGTTGTCTTGCATATTTCTGATAGGTAATAGACCCTTGAAATTGCGGTATGTTCACAAAAGAATTGCTAGTGTGCTCACTTAAACGTTAATATCACCAAAAAAAATCGTCTTAATCGTCGCTAACTCGCTTCGGGTGCTGACTGAGCGATTCCTCTAATCGTTTCTTCGAATATTGGTGAATTCCCCCATTAGATAATTATGTTGAGTTTCAGAAATGCCAATAGACTTTATCTTGATATGCATTTATTCCATAGGAAAAGCCATTCAAGTGCTAATATCCATAGCAGATTGAAAATTTTCTATTATTGGTAGAAGGAGGCCAAAAAATGCTAAAAACATGCAATATGCTAAACTCAAATTTTACATGCTAACTGAGACAAAAAAAATGCTAGATTTAGCATTAAAAATGCCAAAACGGCAACACTGTACATAACTGCATAGTGCATACTGCAAAGACATCGCTTGAAAATATACGTATTTCGGTTCGGTACCTGGGGGTGGTAAAATATAATCGATGGGTCCAAATTATCAGAGATTTAACAGTGGGGAGTGGTTTAGGTCTAACTGGTCATTGAGAATAATGTAATTATGGGATTTTTGGAGTTTGTTTATTTTCATGGCTTCCAGGAAGTTCATTTTCATAACTTTTTCACAGTAATGAATAATTTTTGGTTTAAAAGAGGGTGAGATGTTATGTCCTTTTGACTCTAGATGTTCCCTAAATGCTGATTGCCCGTTTTTTAGATGTTCTTTTAGCCTGGTTTCGAAACATCTTCCGGTCTGGCCTATATAAGTTTAATTACATTCTTCACAACCCATTCTATAAATTCCTGTCTTCTTCATTTGATCGACTTCTGATATTTTACTATTAAAAATCATTCTATCCAATCTGCTGTGACTCGAAAAAGCAGTATTCAAATTATTATTTTTAAAGAATTGAATGATATTCGAAGAGGGGATGTGCGTATAAGAATACGTATATTTTCAAGCGATGTCTTTGCAATTATGTATTCAGTCTTGATAATGCTGTAAAAGGCGAAACTGGTCGAATAAAAGTTATTTTCATTTTGTGGTTTTTAGACAAGTTGTTCCTTATTATTTATTTTTAATTTAAATATGCACTACCACAGAGTTGATTCATCGTCATTGGAATGAAATAAAAATGAAAATAGTTTTTATTTAGCACTTAGCTACTTATGTCTAAACTAGTGAGAGGCTCCCCCGCCTATTAAATAGATCCGTGAAAACTATAGATCGATGTAAATATAGTTTCCCGAACCACGATGGGTGCAAAGCCGGTCCCTGCCTCTGTCGAACGGTACGCGACGCGTCAAGTGCTGAGCTCGTCTCTGTCGAACGGGCGCGCCATCTGCACGCTGTCAATTTCGATTTCGTGCGGTATCGGCTAGATGCTACGACCTCATTAGAACTCGCCGTGCCGAAACTTCTCGATAGAATTGAACCCGTCCAACTATCGGCTCCAAAGGCGGTCACGTGAATTCAAGTCCATGTGACGCAAAAATAGTTCTTAAGCGTCGATAATGCAGCCGTTTTCGCGAATTTCGGAGAAACGTCAAACTTTAAACGTTCGATATCGAAGATCGGCGTCTCGGATCGAGGCGAGACGTAGCCTAAGCACTACGGAAAGGACGTGGGCGATCGACGGGGCCCTTTGGGCCCCGCGATTCGGGGCCAATCTCCTTATCTCGGCTTCATAAGTTTGCCAAAATGCGGCCTTCGGCCGCCTGCAATTTTGCAAACCAATTATTTATTTAGTATTATAATATAAAATATATAACAAAATATCAATTTTGATTGCTTAAATAAACAAACAGTCTTTAACTAAATAAATGTACATTTGGTGAATTCTTCACTACATCAGGCAGCTCATTAAAAAGGCAAAGTCCCTCATAGAACAAAGTTTTTTGTAATGCTGATGTTTTTACCTGCTCAATATTAAAGTTTTGCTTTGATCGAATATTATAATTATGGAGCGTCAGTCGTCTCTTTAAATAAACATTAAGATACTCTGGCATCAAATTATTTTCAATTTTGTACAACAAAGAAAGGTTTGCCTTTCTGATGCTCTGCTCAACATCTAACCAATTTAATGAATTTAGCATATCGTTAATCGGCACATATCTATTACAATTCAATAATAAACGCATTATTTTATTTTGCTGTATTTTTTATGTATGCACCTCTTCTTTGTTACACGAAATTAACAATGACTTGTAATATGTAAAGTGAGGTGAAATTATAATTTTAAAAATCAACATTTTGTACTATTTTGAAACAAAATTTGATATTCTAATAAAAAATCCCACCTTTTCCCAATTTTTTCACATAAATAATTAATATGTGTTGAAAAATTAAATTGTGGATCCAAAATTACACCTAGATATTCAATTTCGGTTACAAACTCTATAGCTGATCCATTAATAAATAAACTCAATCCTAAATTCAAAAAGTATTTACAGTTTGTCATGGAACCTACTACCATACATTTTGTTTTTAACGAATTCAGTTTCAATTTACTTTCACACAACCAATCATACAACACACTTAGAGCCCTTTCAGACTAGGATACTGTATGCGAGATACAGAATTTAGGCCAGATACAGTCAAGATACTTTTGTTAGAATATAGTTTTGTAAATAAATTTTATCAGTACAATATCAGTGCTGTACGGTGCTTTTTATGAAATGGACATTGAAGAGTGCGCTATGCTGTGGTATATTATAAACAAAAAGAAAAAAATGAAAAGGAGATGAACTATGTGGGTTCATCCTATTATTAATATTATTAAGGGAAACTAAAGGAATTTATAACCTTCTTCACCAAGAATTACTACAAGATCGAACAATGTTTTTTAATAATTATCGAATAATAGAATCTTTTGAAGAACTTCATAATATTTTGAAAAATGAAATCATCAAGAAGAATACGAAAACCGTTCTATTCCAACTTCACTTCTACTAATAAATGATAAAAATATTGTACACCTATGCTATTGTGCTTTTTGAATCGCAAAAGTATGCAAGTCTGAACAGGTCCATAAGCCACAATGATAATTCGGTATCCCGGATTCGGATACTGTCGCCGGCGGCTGAATGAGCGAGATTCAGAAATTTAGTATCGCGATACGGTATGCTGTGCTGAATGCAGTGTGAAAACGTACATATAAACGCATGTATTTTCTGTATCTGGGATACGCGTATCTCGGATACAGTATCCAAGTCTGAAAGGGCTCTTAGCTCACCATTTAGAGCCCTTTCAGATAATAATTATATTAGGGCTTGCAACCATCGTCAGAGTTACTTGTTTGCTGTGGTGATTGTGTTACCAGAGGGCTTTGCGTACTTGGCCGAATGTCATCTGGGTCGTTATTCGAATTGCTGTTACTTGATGATGAATCAACAAAATAATTTTTTCCTGGGTCATAATTTTTATCAGCAATGGAATCACCGCTTGAAGACGGGCCATCTTCACTACTTTCGGTACCATCTGACGCCATTGCTAACTCCTCTAACTCAGCTTGAGTTAAAGGACGTTGTAAGTATGTGTTCCTTTTTTTTTTGACCCGCTAAAAAAGCATCACTCAAAAAATATTCAACAGTTAATTAAATGAATGTATACCTTGCTATCTTGACGGAATCTATTTTCTGTAGGAACACTGACAGGTAAAAACAACCCTAACACACTAGAAATTCAATCAAACTAGTTAATTTGCATTTAAAACTAGGCAAACTGGCATAAAAAATACACGTGTGCGACTGTAAACGAAGTAACATAAAGTGAACCAGAGGCCACTTAACTGGCTGTGCGCGCGTCGCTAACTTCGTGATAGACCGAAAACAGCATACATGTCACCATTCGTGAGCCGGCTAAATTTACATTGCATGAATTTAAGTTTGAATTTACGGCCAGTATAGTGGCCGCGGTTTACGGTGAGTAAACCAATGGGACACTATAGTGGCCTCCGGTAGCTAACGTTTTAAGTTCATTTGGAGGGACTGAAGCTCGATAACCTGCCAAATGGCATGAAAATGTTCACATAAAAATAGCAACTCCCTAACATCAGCGGATTTTCGAGTCTCCAGGACTCGATGTGTGTTTCGATTCGAAAGGAAGAAATTATGGTTTGTAAAACCACGCGACAGGAGTAAACCGACATATACAGGGCTATTCAAATTCGAGTCTATGCATGGGGATTTCGATAGCGGTAAGAGATAGACGAAGAAAATTTCGAAATTCTTCTTTTGCCTGTATCTTCTTATTTTACGAAGATTTTTTTATAATTTTGCCACTTTTCCTAGCAACTTTTTGTAGCCTTTCCAAATATCTGAATAAAATGTATATACAGGGTATCATACACATTGGGCCACCCTCAACTTTTAATTTTCAATTACTGAGCTGTATTTTTAAATGCATTTTTTTGAATGCCCAGAGTCATGTTTCATATTGTCGTAGTATTTCCATCTGAATTACAGATTGTTTTGGAAATATTGATCTATTAACAGTAAAACAATAAAACTTTTTTTTTTAATTCCAGCTGTAATTCAAAATAATATAATTTTTCTCGAATTTTCGCCACTTTTCCATAGCAACTTTTTGTGGCATTTCCAAAGACAATTAAATTTCACATCTGTTGCTGATATAAAATACGGGGTGTCCCATTTAAGTTAAACAGGTAAGTGCCGTTTAAAGATTGCAATTATTTTACTTCTATTATTACACACCAAGTCAAAGTTAGTCAATATCGGACAAGTGCGACATGAAGTTTGTTCCAGTTAGTAGGCCTTTTTCATTTATTTGGTTTGAAAACAAGAAAACACCAGTTGAGAGTTTAAGCGTTAAAATTGATACTATATTTTCACAAAATACGAGATATTTCAAAAGCCATAAGGTTTTAGGTAAATTAAACCTCAATGAAACAGGCATTTGTTTTCATCGTAAAATCCAAAAATGAATAATATACAGGATATTTCCATTTGAAAATCAACAACTTCGATACTTTTCGTGTTTTTGGAACACACCTGTTACAACATGACAATATTTTTTAAAAATGTAGTCCTACTAGGTCCCTATCCATCCTAAAGAAAAAACTTTCATAAAATCAAATACTTTAGCCATAACTCTTCGTGTCGAATAACGTCGAATAACGTATATATATAATATATATATATATAATATATAGATATATATATATATATATATATATATATATATATATATATATATATATATATATATATATATATATATATATAAATATATTGTGCAATTAAATATGTGATGTTAAAAGAGAGTAATTATCGCTTTCTTTTGTTTACTATAATTTGAATCTTAGTAGGTTGTAATTCATTGCATTTTGCAATGGATGTCATATAGAGTTTATCAGTATGAAAGTGATTACTGTTACGAATAGTTATAATCTCTCTGAATTACGGATTTAACTCACCTGTGTAGTTTGCTTATTAGTATACCTCAAGCATCTCAGAACGCTGAAATTAGCTATATACGAAATATTTATTTTCCTCAAAGGATTTACTGCAGATTCTCACGATATAAGTGGTGGAGCATTAATGAATACTTCGATTAATTTAAGATCCTTAGGCGTATCAGTCGTTGCATTAGCTAGATTACAACAAAGGTAATTTCATCCTTATATTGACTTCCAAATATGTATGAAGTATATATGTATACACACACAAATATATATATATATATATATATATATATATATATATATATACAGGGTGTCCCACCGGGAAAGAACGCGATCTGTATATGGAAAACTACGCATAGGAAACTTTTGAAAATTTGACAGTATACTAATGTTGATAGGGGCAACTCGACTAAAATATTTTCAAGATGGTGGCACTTCCGGTTATACCGGAAGTAGATACCAACTTGCTTATTTTAAATTGGATACCCTATATATTTATACATTTTTAGATTTTACGCAAGATTCTAGGCAGATTTTATGTATTATGTCCTATACCTAATATAATCTTCGTTTGTATAATTTAACCGGGGTGCCATTACGATGATTTGAAATGTCAAATACGATAGTGGCTATACTAGATCTAATTGTTTAACGATTAAATGCAAAATCGTCATATAAAAATATTGAATTGACAATATTTCGAAAACTTCAAATTTCAGGTATAGATAACTTTATACAAAGTTACCTTCTTTTTAAATGCTAAATACTACAAAATAAGAAAAATGGGGGGTTTCCATTTGAAAAAATTGATTTTTGTCAGTTCTCTCAATCTCATTATAGATCTTTTTTTCGAACACCCTGTATGATTAGTTATCCAAATACTATACAAAATCTATTAAATCAAGTATTTTTCAATAAGGAATCCACCTCAAAGTAAGTAATACGGGAATCCTTATAGGAACAATTGATAATTATATTAGGGCTTGCAATCGTCATTTTTGACATAAAAACCTAAATATTTCAAAAACGCTTAGACTTAGGTATAGGACATTACATAAAATCTGCCTAGAATCTTGCGTAGAATCTAAAAATGTATTAATATATAGGGTATCCAATTTAAAATAAGCAAGTTGGTATCTACTTCCGGTATAACCGGAAGTGCCACCATCTTTAAAATATTTTAGTCGAGTGGCCCCTATCAACATTAGTAAACTGTCAAATTTTCAAAAATTTCCTATGTGTAGTTTTCCATATACAGATCGCGTTCTTTCCTGGTGGGACACCCTGTATATTTATATATATATATATATATATATATATATATATATATATATATATATATATATATATATATACGTTATTCGACACGAAGAGTTATGGCTAAAGTATTTGATTTTATGAAAGTTTTTTCTTTAGGATGGATAGGGACCTAGTAGGACTACATTTTAAAAATATTGTCATGTTGTACAGGGTGTTCCAAAAACACGAAAAGTATCGAAGTTGTTGATTTTCAAATGGAATACCCTGTATATTATTTCATTTTTGGATTTTACGATGAAAACAAATGCCTGTTTCATTGAGGTTTAATTTACCTAAACCTTATGGCTTTTGAAATATCTCGTATTTTGTGAAAATATAGTATCAATTTAAACGCTTAAACTCTCAACTGGTGTTTTCTTGTTTTTAACCAAATAAATGAAAAAGGCCTACTAACTGGAACAAACTTCATGTCGCACTTGTCCGATATTGACTAACTTAGACTTGGTGTGTAATAATAGAAGTAAAATAATTGCAATCTTTAAACGGCACTAACCTGTTTAACTTAAATGGGACACCCCGTATTTTATATCAGCAACAGATGTGAAATTTAATTGTCTTTGGAAATGCCACAAAAAGTTGCTATGGAAAAGTGGCGAAAATTTGAGAAAAATTATATTATTTTGAATTACAGCTGGAATTAAAAAAAAATGTTTTATTGTTTTACTGTTAATAGATCAATATTTCCAAAACAATCTGTAATTCAGATGGAAATACTACGACAATATGAAACATGACTCTGGGCATTCAAAAAAATGCATTTAAAAATACAGCTCAGTAATTGAAAATTAAAAGTTGAGGGTGGCCCAATGTGTATGATACCCTGTATATATATTTTATTCAGATATTTGGAAAGGCTACAAAAAGTTGCTAGGAAAAGTGGCAAAATTATAAAAAAATCTTCGTAAAATAAGAAGATACAGGCAAAAGAAGAATTTCGAAATTTTCTTCGTCTATCTCTTACCGCTATCGAAATCCCCATGCATAGACTCGAATTTGAATAGCCCTGTATATGTCGGTTTACTCCTGTCGCGTGGTTTTACAAACCATAATTTCTTCCTTTCGAATCGAAACACACATCGAGTCCTGGAGACTCGAAAATCCGCTTGATGTTAGGGAGTTGCTATTTTTATGTGAACATTTCATGCCATTTGGCAGGTTATCGAGCTTCAGTCCCTCCAAATGAACTTAACACGTTAGCTACCGGAGGCCACTATAGTGGCCCATTGGTTTACTCACCGTAAACCGCGGCCACTATACTGTTCGTAAATTCAAACTTAAATTCATGCAATGTAAATTTAGCCGGCTCACGAATGGTGACATGTATGCTGTTTTCGGTCTATCACGAAGTTAGCGACGCGCGCACAGCCAGTTAAGTGGCCTCTGGTTCACTTTATGTTACTTCGTTTACAGTTGCACACGTGTATTTTCTATGCCAGTTTGCCTAGTTTTAAATGCAAATTAACTAGTTTTATTGAATTTATAGTGTGTTAGGGTTGTTTTTACCTGTCAGTGTTCCTACAGAAAATAGATTCCGCCAAGATAGCAAGGTATACATTCATTTAATTAACTGTTGAATATTTTTTGAGTGATGCTTTTTTAGCGGGTCAAAAAAAAAGGAACACATACTTACAACGTCCTTTAACTCAAGCTGAGTTAGAGGAGTTAGCAATGGCGTCAGATGGTACCGAAAGTAGTGAAGATGGCCCGTATTCAAGCGGTGATTCCATTGCTGATAAAAATTATGACCCAGGAAAAAATTATTTTGTTGATTCATCATCAAGTAACAGCAATTCGAATAACGACCCAGATGACATTCGGCCAAGTACGCAAAGCCCTCTGGTAACACAATCACCACAGCAAACAAGTAACTCTGACGATGAGTGGACGGATGGTGAAGACGATCCAAAAACCTCTCCTTTCACGCCAAAAGAGTATATCAATATAAACATTCCAAGGGATGCTAGTGCACTGCAATATCAATCAATGATTTTTTGATGGTGGTATAATTGAGATAATTGTTCAAGAAACAAATAGACGAGCTAGAGAAGTATTTGATAATCAGTCGGTATCTACAAGGAACAAAAAAAAAGAAATGGCATGAGGAATGCCTGTTTCATCAGTAGAGAAAAGCTTCAATCGAAAATGACTCGTGCAGTTTCGTGAGAAGTTTTGTTCGACATTTTGAAACCAGAACCGTTAACACCACTAGTCGCAGATTTTCAGTCGCATTACTTTCCGGCTGAGAATACCGCAGAAAAGAAAACCATGAAGAGATGCAGGTGGTGCTCTGAACAAAAAATACGAAAACGTTCAAGTACCATTGTCTGCAATGTGAAGGTCAGCCTGGATTATGTGTTGTGCCATCTTTTGGAGAGTGGCATATCAATTTGAATGTTCAACTTAAAAAAAGTTGTTAACTTTAGTATTTTTGCATATTACTATTTTTGATGTAACACGATTATTATTTGAAATATGAGATGTTTTATTTAAATTCATTTGAGGCCACTTTAATGGTCGTTGGTCTAGTAGAATGTATGTGGCTACCCTCAGACCATCGGCCACTTAAATGGCCCTAAAAAAATGTCGGAATCTCATCTAGGACGCCAAGCTTATTCGTTAGCTACAAGAACCATTTAAAAATTCTAAACGGATCAAAAGTTATGGTACTTGGTTTATTACAAGCGACCAGCTATAGCACGTCGGTAGCGAACGTGTTAAAGCTCGACTTAAAGGGTTCGGAATTTGCATATAAAAAAATGAGGGTTAAATAACAACTACGTGATGGTGCTGTGCTCTTAACACGTTTCTTACCCAAATATTATTACTTCAATTTCTGATATAAATTGATCAGATTAATACGTAATCAGTTTCAGAGCTATGCTCAATTTATCTATTAGTGAAAGTAATGGTATCATAAGGTCAACGAAAATAATACATTCGACAGTGATTTATACCTTCAAAAATCAATATCCATTAATATCATTTGAACTGAGAGCCAGTATATGATGGCAAACAATAAACATACAGATATATGCCAATAATATATTTCCACTAATTTAATTAAATATCGTGACTCGTTTCGGTACAGTGTACCATCATCAGATACCAAGAGTAACAGCGACTCTTTGTATCTGACGATAGCATGTATCTGAGAGTACCAAAACGCCTCATACTTCGATTGTTTAGTTGATTTAGTGAAAAATCAATATAATATGCGTATTTATGAAAATGTTTATTAATTTTCATTATCAGCATTATCAATTCAAAAGAATAAAAATTTATTATGTATTTTAGATATTTTCAATATCTCCGTAGGTCACCTCGGTCCAATTTCTTATCATTCCGTGTATCACGCCAACACCCTCCCCAACCGTGATATGTAATACTGAAAAAAGCCTTTTGGTTGGATTGTGTGTGCAGATGATCATTTCATTTGTATCTCGCGTCCCCAATACCTAATACAATAATATGTAAGTAATACTAAAAAAAAGGTCTTTTGTTTGGATTCTGTTCAGATCATCATTTCATTTATATATCGCGCGCTCAATATAATGAACGAAGTGAGTTTCAAGCACTCCAGTAGAAAGGCCTGGCACTTGCTTTCAAGGCTGGGCGACGCATCCATGAAATCAGCTAGGACTGCAGGTAACATTAGCCCTAACGACGTCGCCAACAGAATTGTCAATCTTACAAGGAGAGCACCTGGCGCGGACAAAAAGAAAGTTCGAGAAGCCAGGAGGGAACTATATGACATTAGGGAGTCATTGCCTGAAAGCCGTTTCTCGGAAGAGTTTTCCGTGTCTGAGATATCTAAGGCCATAAGCGACACGAAGATGGGTAAAGCTGCTGGCATGGATGGCATATACCCCGAGTTCCTACAGCACTGTGGCCCAAAGGTGAGGCTCTGGTTGACACAGCTCAACAACAACATCCTACGCTTGGGAAGGCTGCCAGCCCAGTTTAAAAGGACGAAGGTGGTTGCTACTCTCAAACCCGGAAAGACAGGTCAACAGGTCGAAGATTTTAGACCGATTGCTTTGTTGAGTGTCTGCTATAAGCTGCTCGAGAGGCTCATCCTTAATAGAATACAACCCGTCGCAGAAGAATTCATACCTGTTGAGCAGGCCGGTTTTAGGCCAGGAAGAAGCTGTGGTGACCAGGTGCTCTCGGTGGCCACGCATATTGAGAGGGGTTTCGAGGAAAGAAAGAAATCTATTGCTGTGTTCATTGACTTGTCATCGGCGTACGACACGGTCTGGAGACAAGGTATGCTCCTGAAGTTTTCCCGTGTCGTACCTTGTAAATCACTGGCTACCTTACTCAATAACATGCTGTCAAACCGATTTATCGAAGTACACCTGAATGGCAGCAGGAGCCGCAGCTATAGACTTAATGACGGTCTGCCCCAAGGATCAGTGTTGGCACCCGTACTTTTTAACATATACACTTCTGATTTACCAACCACATATTCTAAAAAGTTCATCTACGCGGATGACATCGCCCTTATTAGTCAGTCTACGGATTTCGAAACCTCTGAAAAGGCCCTCGAAGCCGACCTCAAGAGGATGGATATATACTTTGAAACATGGAGACTTAGACCCAACGCCACTAAAACTGAGACAGCTTGCTTTCACCTCAACAATAAGCAGGCGGGCTATACCCCCAGTATTAGGTTTAGGGACCAGCTGTTGAGATACAACCCACATCCAAAGTACCTGGGAGTAACATTCGACCGCTCACTCACCTACAAAACTCACATAAGGAAGATAGTAGGGAAAATAAAAACTAGAAATAATATCCTCCACAAATTGACAGGAAGTGGATGGGGAGCGAGTGCCACGGTTCTTAGAACGTCGGCCCTTGCGCTCGTTTACTCAACAGCAGAGTATTGTAGTTCTACATGGCTGAATAGCGCTCACATAAGAATGATAGACACTCAGTTAAACACCACTATGCGGCTTATAACAGGGACGGTCAAGTCCACTCCCACACAATGGCTCCCAGTTCTGTCTAATATTCCCCCTCCACACCTACGAAGACACAAGGCCCTGAAGAGGGAATGGCAGAAATGCCTAAATAACCACCATCTCCCCATACACCGGGACTGCATTAATCAATTCAGACTAAAATCCCGTAAACCAACATGGAGAATCGGAGAGCAGCTGGTAAGAGACAACTTCGATATCGGAGACGCCTGGCGCTGGGAGTGGAATACATCTAACCCCGACGTAAATGGACTGATACCAGACCCAACTGAGCGACCCGATGGTTTTGACCTGCCTAGAAGATCCTGGACATCTCTCAATCGGTTGAGAACTGGCCATGGCCTGTGTAACTTCTGGAGGCATAAATGAGGGATGGCCGATAACCCCGACTGCGACTGCGGACACCCCTCCCAGACACTGCACCATTGCCACTGAGTGTCCTTTGAGAAGATTCTCGGGAACCATAGGGGAGCTCCATCTGCTCATGGGAGGCGCAACTGAATGGCTGAGTGGACTGGATATCTACCCATAGTTGACTGAGACCACCTTACCACTTTCTCAATTGTGTTCTCATACATTCTATGTTTTACTTTGTTCGTTTCAGTTACTTGCTTTGTTTGTGTTATATTTAACTTGTTTATACTCTGTATGTATACCGTTTATACCGTTCTACACATGTATATATGTTTTTTAAAAAGGTATTTTGTGGTGTATCCCCCTCTAGGGGGATCGCCCCACAAGTTGAGAAACGCTGCCGTAGGTAGTACAGTGAAAAAATAGGAGTAAATTGATCAGTTTATATCCTTCATAAAATTGCAGAGGTGCAAGAAAATATTTGAAATCTTCAAATAGCAACTATTTAAAAAAAAAACAGTTATTTTAAGACAGATTCCAGTGAATTGAAGTTCACATTAAAACTATCATGCCTACCGGATGTTACTAGTTTAGGCTTCAAGTGGCATCAGAAATTAGTATAACTTTTAACCAAATAAGAATGATTTTTTTGTTGATATCTGCAAATGTCCCTAAGCTCGACACGCTAAACTAAGGATGTTTCAGTTCTTGACACTGTAGAGGCTCCAGTAGTAGACACATGTGAATGAGATTTCTTTTCATCATAGGAAATTACACAAGAAAAATTAGTGATGTGAAAGCAAGAAACAATAATAAAATATTCAACACATTTGAGAAGTAACTATCTATTAATAAATTGAAATAGCGAGATTGTAAGAACTTAAAAGTAACAAGAACTTTCTTAAGTCATTTTTATAGTTCATTAACTGCTGAGGTATTGAGAAATTGGTAGCTGATTCTTTCCCCCAGTGTAATCAGTTCTGGAGTCTCGAATTTACTGATTATCTGATCGAATTAAATAAAAAAATAAATTCCTCTCTTCGACTGTCTAAATTCTTCAACCCATAACTGATATGTTTCCACGTGAAACAATTTCTTGAATTATACATGAGTATATGATGACAGATGCATTCCATTTGCCACCCTTAAACTCTGATATAATAAACCTTCCTTGCTTCATCTAGTTTTCAAAGCGAGCATTTTCAACAACTTCTTCAGTTTCAGAATGTTCCTCTTCAGAGTCAGAATCTTTCGATTCTCGGTATGAAATCCTGTCTGAATCCTCAGAAGACGATTCTGGTGGCAATGGTTGTTTTGTCTTCATCAACTTAAGTTTATTCTATTCTTTTTCTTGTCTTCTTTCTTCCTTCTTTTTTTTGTTATTTTCTTTTCTTTTACAGTACTCTATTATTTGCGGAAAGTTGACAACATAAGGCAGGATTTTTCTTTTTCGTTTCATTGGTTGTGCAGAATGTTCTGGCCACAGCAAAGCTAGCTTGAAAGACGATACCAAAAAAGGCAAATGTTATTTGTGCTGATCTGTACTAAATGAATCAAGGATTATAGTTAGATTGGGTCCTTTTCACATAAATATCTTCTTTTTCTCGACAACCCTGTCGACTATAGAATTACCACGCCAAAGATCGTCACATACCGTTCCAATAGTCGACATGGGGTGACGAATATTGGACCTAGTTATTATACACTGAAGTTACATATACAGATCTGTATCAAATGAGCTGAACGTTCAAACCACAATGAGTTATTTTCTTATGAAAATGTTCTTTTTCTCGACACACCAGTAGTCGACACATGCCGAAAAATATATCAAAAATTTAAAAACTACAATACCTATAATTAACCTAGGCTGCAGTTTCGAAGGTTTCTCAATTCACATAACAAATATGCTTTGAGTCAAAAAAATACCTCTAAACAACACCACAACAAAAATTGGCGTGTCTTAACCTACACTTCAACAAACACTGGTTACTGGCGGTAAAAGTCGAGGTAGCTGGAAAAACTTCAGTTGTATTCGTGTATGTTCGTGAGTTTCCTTCGCATAACTATGGCAATGTACACCAAACAGTCGGAGCTAGCATTGGTTGTTTCGGGAAGCCGCTGTTTGCTGAGGTTACGTTATTTTTTTTTTCATAATTACAATGCCTGTCGACTACAGGTACAGTGTCGACAACTGGTGCGTTTTCCTCATATACTGCAGAAAAAAAATCACAAGAAATTTTTAAATCAAAAAGTATAACGAAAAATTTAAAACATAAATCAGTTACCTGCTTGCAAATTATTTATAGTAAACATATTAAAATCCACAATAGAAGATATATAATTAATTTAAATTGGTTTTTCATAGGTTTCTATAATGTATTTTTATATACTATATTCTTCTGAAATTTGCATTTAAGGGTGGACACCAATGGACCAAAGAAAATCAAATTTTCCTCAACTCAACTGAATATCATCATACTTCATCCAAAAATATTCGTCAAGTAAAGATTTCAAAAATTTTATTCTAATTTTGGATTGATTGGGCCGATACTTGGTGTAAATTAATAAACATATTAAAACAATGGTTAAAAATAACAATTTACACATTTATTATAAGAAATAACGCATGACGCACGTTTCGGTGGAACTTCACCTTCTTCAGATGCTAATGGCAAACTAACTATGATTCTCTGTTATATCGAAAACAAGAAATGACAAATTATGTAGAAGGGGTAAATACAAAGATGGTTACAAATAATTATTAGAAAAGGAAAAACCAATTCTGAACTGCTAGTCAGGTAGTTCGGTAATTTTGAAAAGATTAAGAAGGGGGCTTGAAGTATGATCGATTTGGCTATTCAATAGGGGACCGGAATGCTTGTATTTATTTATCTGTAATGATTCTAAAAAATTAAGTTTAATTCCCTTACTTTCAGTATTTAATATTTTAAAAATCGATATTGAATGTGTGATTTTCTTGGATTAAATGGTTTGCATAATGTGAATCCGACTTCTGATTAACAAAGCTACGTTTGTGTTCTGAAATTCTAGTTTGAAAACTTCTGAAAGTTCTACCAATGTAAAACTTATCACAATCGCCACAATTAATTTTATAAACTCCTGATTTATTATCTTTATGAACTTTGGATTTATTATTTTTTATATGATGTCCTAAATTATTACCGGTACGATAAGCAATGTTAATGTTGTGCTTAGATAAGAGAGATTTAAGTTTTTTACTTGAATTTCCGAAGAAAGTGAGGCAAAATTTCAGAACACAAACGTAGCTTTGTTAATCAGAAGTCGGATTCACATTATGCAAACCATTTAATCCAAGAAAATCACACATTCAATTTCGATTTTAAAATATTAAATACTGAAAGTAAGGGAATTAAACTTAATTTTTTAGAATCATCACAGATAAATAAATACAAGCATTCCGGTCCCCTATTGAATAGCCAAATCGATCATACTTCAAGCCCCCTTCTTAATCTTTTCAAAATTACCGAACTACCTGACTAGCAGTTCAGAATTGGTTTTTCCTTTTCTAATAATTATTTGTAACCATCTTTGTATTTACCCCTTCTACATAATTTGTCATTTCTTGTTTTCGATATAACAGAGAATCATAGTTAGTTTGCCATTAGCATCTGAAGAAGGTGAAGTTCCACCGAAACGTGCGTCATGCGTTATTTCTTATAATAAATGTGTAAATTGTTATTTTTAACCATTGTTTTAATAATTTTATTCTAAATTTGTCTTCATTCATCTTCCAGATAACTCATCCTTTCAGGCACACTATTGCCTGATTTCAATAACTAATTTTTATAGTTAGGAAATACTCAAATCGGATTTAAGAATTCCAAAGTGCAATTTGAGTTTCACCACGCGTTGATTAATGCTTAAGGACGATAGGAAATACCTAACATTAGGATAGCCTGTTGGGTCTGCCTATAGTATTTAGGAAATGCTTAACCTCAAATTGTTTGGTTGTCAATTATTGTCATCTAGGTTGATACACATTAATCTTGCAGAATTTTTGATGTTAAGAGCCTAGTAAACGATCAAATTTATTTGACAAACTTCAATTCAGATTTTCATCAAACACTTCAGGTAACAGGTAAATTTTCTGAAAAACTTATCAAAGACCAAAGCCGTATACCATCAAATAATTTGACAAATACCTGAAATTTGTCAAACAAAATGGATCGTTTACGCTTCTACTTAGTTATTATTTTGAAAATATGCGAGCTGTTCGTTTTGTAGAATGTCTTGAAAGGTTCGATAGGCCTTTTAGAACGTGTAATTCGGCCGCGTACCAGTAATTTTGAGACATTGGACGAAATTGACTTCTTTCGGCGTTCTCGGTACAAAAAACTTCTTTTTTTTTTAATTAATTGCAGAATCTATCCTTTCACACACAATTTCACCCTATCTCTGCAATAAATCCAGTAATTTCAGCTTTTCTTCTTCCGGATGATTTGCACCTCTATTCCTTTTTTCTACCATTTTGACCAATGTGAACAAACTAAATTTAACATGAACATCCAATTTGGGGTTATTTCCATAGAAATATAATAAAATTATTCTATTTCTATGGGTTTTTAACTTATTTTTATTATCCTTGTTAAATTTACAGGTTAGTATTAAACAGTGTTACCAATTACATGTACAAAACTTTTCAAATCAAGTTTTTAACAAAATAATTCTCAACTGAGGATTGCTCAGGTTGGTGAAATTCGATTTAGGTAAGTATCGGATTTAGGTACTTCCTATCGTAGGAATTACTTAGGTAAGAACTTCCTTAAATCTGGTTGTTGAAATCGGGCATATGTGCCTGAAAGTGGCCACCGGTTGCAGCCACAACAGTTTGACTAAAGCGCGCACCCACTTCACGCATCTGCCGGATCTACTCGACAATTGTAATGAAAAGAAAATATTTATGATGCTTTTTATATTTTGAAAATATTATTCTTGGCAAATTAAATTTCAGCATTGAACGTTATACCGATTATGCAAATAATTAAATGGAAAAAAATAGAATCCAGAGATTGCTAGAAATGCTAGTGAGATTATGATACTTATTAAGTTGAAAGTCGGTGGTATGTGGTCTCATACAAGTATAGTATGTAGTTTTTTACGTTTGACTTCAAATAGGTACTAATATGAAGACAAAAGCATTTTTATTTGTATGCATTCAGAATTTGTTCAATCCATTTTTCCAAAAAACAACCGCTTCATGTGACAATTATTTTCTCTCTCTCCGCTAATCTATGAAATATTCTTCAGTTATTTTCAGGAACACCTATTACAATAATAATGTATTTTTAGAATTTGTTCTATTCATTTTTCCAAAATACAATTTCATGACATAGACTTATTTATTGACCCTACGCTGCGGTATGAAATATTTCTCAGATATTTTCACGAACACCCATAACTCTAATAGTGTACTTTCAAAATTATATGCCTTCAGAATTTCTTCAACCCATTTGTTCAAAATACAATTAATATGAAATATAATTCACCCATTCTACGCTGCTCTATAAAACATACCTAACTTGGAGCGGACTTATTTTCCCAAATATTAGTCCACAGTCACCAGCGGTAAAAAACTGTAAAACCGTGGAATTTTGAGAATCAACAGCGATTTCGATAAAAATTTGGATTTGAGCTCTTCTTACCCTCTCCTTCAAAATCTATACTCTGCCGAAATGTGATTTTTATTTTTTAAGGGTGAAAACTACCCCTTATCGCAAAAAACTAAAAAATCGTAGATTTTAGCATGTATTTAGTTGGAAGAAAGTTTAAATGAATAATTTGTAGTTCTATTGATATACTCAAACAAGTTTACGATTAATCAGACAGATGCAACCCCTTCAAATCATCCCCTGATGGTAGTAATTTCTAAAACTAGTTTTGAAGGTATTTATAACTTGAAAAAATTGAGTCATATTGAATTATTATACTTCTATTATAGTCTTTTCCTGAGAATAGGAATTATTGAAAAATATCTCAACGATTTTTTCACAATAAGAAATGAACCGGTGTGAAGTTGGCAACGAATTTCCAGCAACGAATTCCAACTAAAGGCGCCACACACGTCAGGATACATAAATGAGAACTTGCGATTATTATACCCAAAGTAATTCATTCAATCAAGCTTTCATATTTGTTTCTAGAAACAACAAGATTTTGAATTAAAAGTCGATATAATTCGAAAAAATGTCAGATAACATTCCAAGTCCTCATAAAAATGTTTTTAATGTCAATAACATCTTGAGCCTGTTCTGAGAAACCTCTTCCATTACGATTGAAAGAATTGACGTAGTCAGATATATTCATTCGAATTATATTAAAATAGTTCAATGGCAATTTAATGTTGAAGAGGATGAATGAAGGCGCAACAAAAAGATTGATGTAATTTCTGAGCAAAACTCGTTCACAAAATTCTGAAAAGATTTCGTAAGCATATTCAAATACTTTTCAATGTTATATAGTTAATTCAACGTCGCTGCCGTAGGGTGGGGGATATGCCGGGGGCGGTACTTAAAATCGATGGAACTTTTGAACTGAGCCAGGTCACACCAAATTGAAAAATGATTTCGAAAGGCTATTTGAATGCCTTTCGATGGTATATAGTCAGATCAACGTCGCTGCCGTAGGGTGGGAGATATGCCGGGGGCGGTACTTAAAATCGATGGAACTTTTGAACTAAGCCAGGTCACACCAAATTGAAAAATGATTTTGAGAGCCTATTTGAATGCCTTTCGATGGTATATAGTCAGATCAACGTCGCTGCCGTAGGGTAGGAGATATGCCGGGGGCCGTACTTAAAATCGATGGAACTTTTGAACTAAGCCAGGTCACACCAAATTGAAAAATGAAATTGAAAGCCTAGTTAAATGCCTTTCGATGGTATATAGTCAGATCAACGTCGCTGCCGTAGGGTGGGAGATATGCCGGGGGCGGTACTTAAAATCGATGGAACTTTTGAACTAAGCCAGGTCACACCAAATTGAACAATGAAATTGAGAGCCTATTTGAATGCCTTTCGATGGTATATAGTCAGATCAACGTCGCTGCCGTAGGGTAGGAGATATGCCGGGGGCGGTATTTAAAATCGATGGAACTTTTGAACTAAGCCAGGTCACACCAAATTGAAAAATGAAATTGAAAGCCTAGTTAAATGCCTTTCGATAGTATATAGTCAGATCAACGTCGCTGCCGTAGGGTGGGAGATATGCCGGGGGCGGTACTTAAAATCGATGGAACTTTTGAACTAAGCCAGGTCACACCAAATTGAAAAATGATTTTGAGAGCCTATTTGAATGCCTTTCGATGGTATATAGTCAGATCAACGTCGCTGCCGTAGGGTGGGAGATATGCCGGGGGCGGTACTTAAAATCGATGGAACTTTTGAACTAAGCCAGGCCACACCAAATTGAAAAATGATTTCGAAAGGCTATTTGAATGCCTTTCGATGGTATATAGTCAGATCAACGTCGCTGCCGTAGGGTAGGAGATATGCCGGGGGCGGTACTTAAAATCGATGGAACTTTTGAACTAAGCCAGGTCACACCAAATTGAAAAATGATTTTGAGAGCCTATTTGAATGCCTTTCGATGGTATATAGTCAGATCAACGTCGCTGCCGTAGGGTAGGAGATATGCCGGGGGCGGTACTTAAAATCGATGGAACTTTTGAACTAAGCCAGGTCACACCAAATTGAAAAATGAAATTGAAAGCCTAGTTAAATGCCTTTCGATGGTATATAGTCAGATCAACGTCGCTGCCGTAGGGTGGGAGATATGCCGGGGGCGGTACTTAAAATCGATGGAACTTTTGAACTAAGCCAGGTCACACCAAATTGAACAATGAAATTGAGAGCCTATTTGAATGCCTTTCGATGGTATATAGTCAGATCAACGTCGCTGCCGTAGGGTAGGAGATATGCCGGGGGCGGTATTTAAAATCGATGGAACTTTTGAACTAAGCCAGGTCACACCAAATTGAAAAATGAAATTGAAAGCCTAGTTAAATGCCTTTCGATAGTATATAGTCAGATCAACGTCGCTGCCGTAGGGTGGGAGATATGCCGGGGGCGGTACTTAAAATCGATGGAACTTTTGAACTAAGCCAGGTCACACCAAATTGAAAAATGATTTTGAGAGCCTATTTGAATGCCTTTCGATGGTATATAGTCAGATCAACGTCGCTGCCGTAGGGTGGAAGATATGCCGGGGGCGGTACTTAAAATCGATGGAACTTTTGAACTAAGCCAGGCCACACCAAATTGAAAAATGATTTCGAAAGGCTATTTGAATGCCTTTCGATGGTATATAGTCAGATCAACGTCGCTGCCGTAGGGTAGGAGATATGCCGTGGGCGGTACTTAAAATCGATGGAACTTTTGAACTAAGCCAGGTCACACCATATTGAAAAATGATTTCGAAAGCCTCTTTGAATGCCTTTCGATGGTATATAGTCAGATCAACGTCGATGCCGTAGGGTGGGAGATATGCCGGGGGCGGTACTTAAAATCGATGGAACTTTCGATGGTATATAGTCGGAACAACGTCGCTGCCGTGGGGTGGAAGATATCCCGGGGGCGGTACTAAAAATCGATGGAACTTTTGAACTAAGCCAGGTCACACCAAATTGAAAAATGAAATTGAAAGCCTAGTTGAATACCTTTCGATGGTATATAGTCAGATCAACGTCGCCGGCATATCTCCCACCCTACGGCAGCGACGTTGATATGACTATATACCGTCAAAAGGCATTTAACTAGGCTTTCTATTTCATTTTTCAATTTGGTGTGACCTGGCTTAGTTCAAAGGTTCCATCGATATTAAGTACCGCCCCCAAAATATCTCCTACCCTACGGCAGCGACGTTGATCTGACTATATACCATCGAAAGGCATTCAAATAGGCTTTCAATTTCATTTTCTAAATTGGTGTGACCTGGCTTAGTTCAAAAGTTCCATCGATATTAAGTACCGCCCCTGGCATAACTTCTACCCTACGGCAGCGACGTTGATCTGACTATATACCACCGAAAGGCATTTTAATAGGCTTTCAAAATAAATTTTCAATTTGGTGTGACCTGGCTTAGTTCAAAAGTTCCATCAATTTTAAGTACCGCCCCGGCATATCTCCTACCCTACGGCAGCGACGTTGATCTGACTATATACCATCGAAAGGCATTTAACTAGGCTTTCAAAATCATTTTTCAATTTGGTGTGACCTGGCTTAGTTCAAAGGTTCCATCGATATTAAGTACCGCCCCCAAAATATCTCCTACCCTACGGCAGCGACGTTGATCTGACTATATTCCATCGAAAGGCATTCAACTAGGCTTTCAATTTCATTTTTCAATTTGGTGTGACCTGGCTTAGTTCAGAAGTTACATTGATTTATATGTACCGCCCCCGGTATATCTTCCACCCTACGGCAGCGACGTTGATCAGACTATATACCATCGAAAGGCATTCAGATAGGCTTTCGAAATCATTTTTCAACTTGGTGTGACCTGGCTTAGTTCAAAAGTTCCATCGATTTTAAGTACCGCCCCCGGCATATCTCCCACCCTACGGCAGCGACGTTGATCTGACTATATACTATCGAAAGGCATTTAACTAGGCTTTCAATTTCATTTTTCAATTTGGTGTGACCTGGCTTAGTTCAAAAGTTCCATCGATTTTAAATACCGCCCCCGGCATATCTCCTACCCTACGGCAGCGACGTTGATCTGACTATATACCATCGAAAGGCATTCAAATAGGCTCTCAATTTCATTGTTCAATTTGGTGTGACCTGGCTTAGTTCAAAAGTTCCATCGATTTTAAGTACCGCCCCCGGCATATCTCCCACCCTACGGCAGCGACGTTGATCTGACTATATACCATCGAAAGGCATTTAACTAGGCTTTCAATTTCATTTTTCAATTTGGTGTGACCTGGCTTAGTTCAAAAGTTCCATCGATTTTAAGTACCGCCCCCGGCATATCTCCTACCCTACGGCAGCGACGTTGATCTGACTATATACCATCGAAAGGCATTCAAATAGGCTCTCAAAATCATTTTTCAATTTGGTGTGACCTGGCTTAGTTCAAAAGTTCCATCGATTTTAAGTACCGCCCCCGGCATATCTCCCACCCTACGGCAGCGACGTTGATCTGACTATATACCATCGAAAGGCATTCAAATAGCCTTTCGAAATCATTTTTCAATTTGGTGTGACCTGGCTCAGTTCAAAAGTTCCATCGATTTTAAGTACCGCCCCCGGCATATCCCCCACCCTACGGCAGCGACGTTGAATTAACTATATAACATTGAAAAGTATTTGAATATGCTTACGAAATCTTTTCAGAATTTTGTGAACGAGTTTTGCTCAGAAATTACATCAATCTTTTTGTTGCGCCTTCATTCATCCTCTTCAACATTAAATTGCCATTGAACTATTTTAATATAATTCGAATGAATATATCTGACTACGTCAATTCTTTCAATCGTAATGGAAGAGGTTTCTCAGAACAGGCTCAAGATGTTATTGACATTAAAAACATTTTTATGAGGACTTGGAATGTTATCTGACATTTTTTCGAATTATATCGACTTTTAATTCAAAATCTTGTTGTTTCTAGAAACAAATATGAAAGCTTGATTGAATGAATTACTTTGGGTATAATAATCGCAAGTTCTCATTTATGTATCCTGACGTGTGTGGCGCCTTTAGTTGGAATTCGTTGCTGGAAATTCGTTGCCAACTTCACACCGGTAAGAAATGATTCAAAGGTGCATTATTACAATGATAATGTACTTTCAAAATTATATGTTTCCAGATTCTGTTCAATACATTTCTCCAAAATACAACCCCTTCAATTGAAAGAATAATTTTGTCACTGAAAGCTACTGTATGACATATTTCTCAGTTAATTTCACGAATACCTATAACTTAAATAGTCTACTTTCAAAATTATATGATTTCAGAATTTGTTCAACCCATTTCTACAAAATACAACCCCTTCATATGAAATATAGTTTGCGCATTCTACTCTACTGTGTAATACACAATATTCTTTCATTGGAATGAAAATATATGAGGACGTAAATAACTCAGAATTACAGCAAGAACTTTAATTAAAATAGTGCTGGAAATATTGGATTTTTCTAGAACATTGAAACGTATTATTCAGCACTTATTATTGGGAATGATTCGTCTATCATCCTCTTGAGTACACAAGCAAGTATTCAGCTTTCAGCAAACATTGGTTATACATGTACACTTGTTCATTTCCATTATATTATTTACCTAAACTTGTTCGACAGCACTTATTCAAACGATAAGTGTTCATAAATCGAAAGATTATGTATTCGATTTATAATGTTACTTAATGAATCTAAATAATATAGGTATTAGGTCGATTGACGAAAAAAATAACCATGAAAATGTTGTATACTGACATGTTTCGTACGAGCCTAGTTTCCTGTGCAATTTTAAAAGATTTTATTGCACTTATTTTAGGCGATAGCTAAATATAGATAATATAATATCATGAATATTCTGAAAAAATTTGAACAGATAAGAATTGAAAAATTTCGGGATATTGTTACCAATATATATATATATATATATATATATATATATATATATATATATATATATGTATATGTATATAGTAATAGTACAGTCGTACTATTACTATATGAATGTGAAGGGGCATCGACTGATTTGTATTTACTCTTTCCTCCATAGCGAGCTTTCGGAGCTCCTTTGCTCCTTCCTCAGGGTTACTACAAATTTTAACAGTTACATACAACAAGAAACAAAAAGATATAAGAACAATCACTTACAGAATGTGAGGTTATCTTCCTAAAACGATTTTATTCATCAAGTTATGCTGAATTTTACTAAGGATATAAATAAAAACTTGTCAATCATCTGCTACATGCTACAATAAAAAATTTTCTTTATTAATTTAACCTAACTTATAAAACTAATTATCTATGGAAAGAGCCACAATTACTAGAAATGATAAATATGAAAAAACAAACCAATCCAATAAATGAAAAAAACTGAGGTACAAAAACTGAGCAATGTATATACATACTTACTAACATACCCAAACCGTGAAAAAGAAGAATTCTACGATGGTCCAGTGAACGAATGAAAGATGCAAACCATTAGCTCCAACTCTGTGGCTCTTACCATAGATAATTAGTTTTATAAGTTACTTAGGTTAAATTAATAAAGAAAAATTTTTATTGAAGCACGTAGCAGATGATTGACAAGTTTTCATTTATATCCTTAGTAAAATTCAGCATATCTTGATGAATAATATCGTTTTAGGAAGATAACTTCATATTCTGTGAGTGATTGTTCATATATCTTTTTGTTTATTGTTGTATGTAACTGTTAAAATTTGTACTATCCCAGAGGAAGGAGCAAAGGAGCTCCGAAAGCTCGGATGTACCTTAACATTCATATATATATATATATATATATATATATATATATATATATATATATATATATATATACACATACAGGGTGTACTCGCTTGTTCCTAATGCACGCCCGAAGACTTCAAACGTTACGGTAGCTAGTTATTTGTAGTAGAATTATTTTCCTTTTTTGACGAAGAAAATGTGATATTCTGATAGTTCATTTGAACAAAAGTTGAATTACTAGAAATAATTTAATACCTAACTGCTCTCTTGTTAGACATTTTGTTCGAAAAATAAAATATTTCTGCTTCTAGAAAAAAAAATTATATTTCGAACAAAATGTGCAACAAGAGAGCAGGTAGGTATTGAATTATTGTTAGTAAGTTAACTTTTATTCAAATAAACGATAATAAAATCACATTTTGTTCGTGAGAAGAATACACGATTTACCAAAGTCCACAAGTCCATTAATCTTATTCTATTTCGTTTTATAATTATTCTTATTCTTAAGTTTGTATTTGCTGCAGATGCGACATCTATGTTTGGGATTAATATTGTTTAGTTGGCGTCGGTAGACACGTTGAGTGACGGCGCACTCTCTCTCTCTATCGCTCGCTCACGTTGGTGTGCTGCTTGGCGTTTTAATATATATTCTATGATTATGTCATGATTATGTTTAAGAGACTTTTGTGCGTTACTTATAACTAAATATAATACATCCTATTATATAATTAAATAGTATTAGAAGAGTGAAGATTATTATTTAGAAGTTTAATAAAGAATAGATTGTGTTTAGAATAAAGATTGTGTTACAATTAATTCACTTCCTAATAGTTCGAAAGAAAAAGAAAAATATTTCTGCTTCAACAAATAATTAGCTACCGTAACGGCTGAAGTAACAAAGAGGTGTCGAGCAAGCACTAGGATCAAGGGAGAACAGTTCGAATAAAATTTGTAACTAGAGAACATTTAGATATTAAATTATTGTTAGTAGTTTAACTTTTGCTCAAATAAACCATAAAAATAAAATTGTCCGAAAGATTTACGTCCTTCTGAAGGAATAACCGCTATTTGAGGCAGAAATGTTTTTTTTTTAAATAAATGTGTTGCATACCGTTAGAAATATCATTAAGTAGAGAAGTTTTTAAAATTGTTACTTTTTTCAACATTAAATAATGAAGTTGATTCATTTTCACAAAATCACTAATTTCGTGAAATAAGGATCCTCGTATGTTGTACAGTTGTAATAAAAACTAGTAATTATATGAACAAGCATATATAACTGAATATTTATTTAAAAAACTGGTGCTTGAACAGGCATTAATAAAAAACGAGAGTGTAAAGACTGGATTTTGGGTTTTTTAAGAAGAAAAATTATATCTCCTTAACCGTGTGTCTTAGGACCTAGGTCCAAAAGTGAAAAGCTAGCAAATGATCCCAACAATATCCCAAGAAAATTTGATGGTGCCGAATACCCTGTATATAAAAATATTCCTGGTGACGCATTTTGGAACATTTTTGATGGAAAGCGTAGAGACAGATCGATAAGTTTATGGAAGTAGTGATCCCTCGAAAAGAGGTGGCATCACATTCAAGAATTCTAAATGGAAGAGGGGCCAAGGTTTTAACTTTGAAAATCTGCTAAACCATTTTTTATGTTGAAATTACATACGTTTTTGACGATTTTCGAGCATTGCGCACAGCTACTCCAACTTCAGATGGATGCTGAAAATTTGTTCGTGAATGCACTTGATGTTAGAGATGTGCCATTTCGGATTTTAAATGTTTTTTCTAAAAGCTGCAATTTGAAAAAATTCAGGCATTTATGCTCGAGAAAAAACATTTATGCTAGAAAAAAACAACGAAAAAAAACATATCGCAGCGAGCTGCATTAAAAGAGCAGGTTTTCAAAACGTATCCAGTTTAAAATATATTATATTCAATAAATTATGATTTTATTTTCCGATTTAAAAAAAATGAGCCCTCCAATGTGTAAACAATATTTATTTCCACCCCGGGGATCAACCCCTCAACCAATTCGTACCAAAACCAATCACATCCAAGGTATCATACGAAACTACGTTCTTACAAACTTTCAACTCTATTTCTATAAAATTGCGCCTTTTATCGTGTAAAGAAGATTTATTTCCTCCTCCGGGGGGCCAACCCTCCAACCAATTCATATAGAAATAAATACCATTCAAGATATCGTACGACACTACCTACCTACAAAGTTTCAACCCTATGGTACCAAAATTGCGCCTTCTATCGTGTAAACAAGACATATCTCTGGGGGGTCAACCCCCAACCAATTCGCATTAAAACCTATCCCATTCAATATATCATACGAAACTACCTACTCACAAACTTTCAATCCTATTCCTCCAAAATTACGCCCTTTATCATGTAAGCAAGATTACTCCAAAATTGCTACATTTTTCATGAAAAAAAGATTTATTTCTTTCCCCCAGGGGGTCAACCCCCCAACCAATTCGAACCAAAACTAATCTCATTCAAGATATCATTCAAAACTACCTACATACAAACGTTCAACCCTATTGCTACAAAATTGCGCCTTCTGTCGTGTAAACAAGATTTATTTCCTCCCCAGGGGTGTCAACCCCTCAACTAATTCGAACCAATAACAATCCCATCCAAGATATCAAGCGAAACTACCTACTTACAAACTTTCAACCCTATTGCTTCAGAATTGCGACCGTTATCGTGTAAACAAGATTTATTTTTCCCCCAGGGGGGTCAACCCCCCAACCAATTCAAACCAAAAACAATCCCATTCAAGATAGCATACGAAACTACCTATTTACAAACTTTCAACCCTATTACTTCAAAATTGCGCCCGTTATCGTGTAAACAACGCTAAAATATATAAGCATATACAAACGAACATACTTATATATTAAAGAGATATATGGAATAATTGAGTTTTTGGTGCCAAGCATCATAAAAACTCATGAAACGAAAAACTATCTTGGTCCTAGGTTCAACTTTGCTAATCGTGCGATTAGCAAAGTTGGTTTTCAAAGTGAAAACCTGCTGAAAATTATTCCTAAAAAATAAACCTCATACTTTTCATTCAGAGGTTAGATGATACTTGTTAATTTTTAAATTGCAATTCATATTTTAACAATTGAAATTGAATTTCAATTCGCGTTTGATAAATCAATTTATTTTGTTTTATTAATTATTAATAAAAACAACTGGACCGAACTAACCTCGAAATGAAACGCAAGATCATAAGAAGTATATACACAGGACTGTAGTTACGTGTTTATTAGTTCTGAATAATGCAGGAAAACATAGAAATCAAACAAACAAAAAATAATTGCAAAATAACGATGCTTCCTTATTTTTTTTTACTTTTTATTCGAAATCCCGATATCAACCAGTGTATTCTTTCCAAATGTAATGCCGACTTCAAAATCCCAAGATGTCCCTAGTGTTGTGCACGGAGCGAATATCTATCGAACAGGTAGAAATATTTTTTTAAGGATACCGTGGGTTACATACATACGGGTACTTTCACATGTGTTTCACCATTTATCTTCTTGAGGATTGTAAACAATGTACATTACCCAGTAAATATATAGAAATGAAAACCACTGAAACTCATAGACATTTACAATATCCATATTTTACATCGGATTTGAACCCGGTAGCGTCTGCGCACTAGACTTCAACTTCAAAACTTTATATACACATTATATATAGGCTCTTGCACCGTATGTTATTAAACTAAGTTTAATGGTAAACCGAGTTTAATTTGACATTTTCGCTTGCACCAAAATATAAACGGCGTTTAAGACGCCCTAAACTCCGCATAAATTAAACGCCCAATTTTCGGCGTTTAATTTGAAATTTAAGTAAACTTTGAGGTTATTTGTAGAAGAAACTGTTTATTTTTTCCTTAAAAATTTAATTTTTGCCGGCGGAAACTCGAATTTTTGTTTAAAATGTTTTATGAAGAGTTTGATATCTATAACAACTTGGACGTTCTAGAATTCCTGGAATATGGTAGCCTGTAACAGTACACATATATTTATTTCAAAAATATTTGCTTGGCAATAGTCAAGCTATGCAAAGGTGTTGGTATCCGATTATAATTGTATTATTGCTATAGATTATAAATATATTTTCTGTTACCGCGTACGTTTTCCGTAGTATGTTTTCAATATGTCGTTTACAATAGAGCCTGCAATCCATTTCCTAGATATTTCACTGATTCTGATTGGACTATTTTGTGATTATTAATTTTTAAAGACAAGAATATATTGTTGTTAATGAAATATTGAATGAATTATCTAGATATTCAGATTGACTTTTTATTCATTGATAAAATAAAATTACTTTTTATCCGTCATTGACGAACATACATGAAAAAACAGAACGGAATATGTATAAAATATTTAGAACTTCAGTTTGACAATTTATTCCAATTTTCAATTCGAAATGAAAATATCTATCCACTCATGTTAATGAAAAAAATCCAGACACCCTACTGCGTAGCACTAGGAATGATAAAACCCCTCGGCGCATGCGCATGTCGTATAATGCCTGATAAGCGGTCATCCATAAATTACGTCACAAGAATTTTACCGGATTTTTTACCCTCCCCCCGTCCTTGTCACAGCTGGTCACATTTGTGAGACTAACCCACCCAAGTGTGACGTCACATATTTTGCAAATTTTCATTTGGAAATTATTGAATGAAAACGGCTGTTCCGAAATCAGTTTTAT
The DNA here is from genome assembly GCA_030704885.1 of Cynegetis impunctata. NCBI lineage: Eukaryota > Metazoa > Arthropoda > Insecta > Coleoptera > Coccinellidae > Cynegetis > Cynegetis impunctata. The sequence goes on along the minus strand of JARQZK010002208.1, from coordinate 334,338 downwards.
TTCCATTTAAACTAGTTTTCAATAAAATTAACATCGAATCAAATAATTAACAAAACAAAAAAGTAACGCGTTGTTCGAACCCCCCTCCCGCCCATGTAACGCATCGTAACGTTTTGCAAGACCCCCCCACCCCCCAAATTGCGTTAAGTAATACTTGAACGCTCCCTTATCTCAAAATTTAAATTCGAAATGATCAGATTACATTAATTTATATCAGGCATTCATCTGAATAAAAAACAAAGTCGGTACTTAGAATATATGAATTAGGAATTATCTAGAAGCACAGATTGTGGATTTCATGAAAATTTCAATTCTAAATGATAATATCAACTTACTAAGTATGTATTAGTCATTTATGTAAATGATAAAATGAGAAGTAGAATATGTACCCATTATCCAGAATTAAGTTTGACTTTTCATTTCAAAATTGTAATTCAAAATGATAAGATTGAGTCATTTTGTCACAGTTAATGATTTTTTCAGTTACATCGTAATTGAAAAAAACTCTATCGCAGCGAGCTGCTTTAGAAAAGCAGGTTTTCATAACGTATCCAGTTTGAAGAATTTATTCATTCATTCATGATTTTTGTACCAAATCCAAAAAAAAATTGCGCTCTAATGTGTAGACAATACTTACTTCCTTCTCGAGGGGTCAACCCCCCAACCAATTCGTCCCATTACCAATCGTTTCCAAGATAAGTATCATACGAAACTACGTACTCACAAACTTTCAACCCTATTGCTACAAAATTGCACCCTTTATCGCGTGAACAAGATTTATTTCCTCCTCCGGAGGGTCAACCACCCAACCAATTTATATAGAAATGAATACCATCCACGGTATCGTACGAAACTACCTACCCACAAAGTTTCAACCCTATGGTCCCAAAATTGCGCCTTCTGTCGTGTAAACAAGATTTATTTCCTCCCCTGGGGGGTCAACCCCCAACCAATTCGCACCGAAACCAATTCCATTCAATAGGTTCGTTTCAACAGGCATCAGAAACAGTTTCTTACAGTCAGGATTCTGCGCAGTAACTTAAATGCGTTCCAACCAGAATCATAAACGATTAGGAAACGGTCAGTTTTGCGTTCCATCCAAGGTTGCAAACTGTTTGAAAACTATCAGAACGGTTTGCGGATTATCTTCTGACCGTTCATCTGGCGCATGTGTAGAGCTATTATTTTTAAGATGGTGACAATTTCTTTAAGTTTCTTTTGCTTATTTTTATTCACCTAACCTATTGTCACATAAAAACTCGCATTATACTCTCTGCATATTTACGTTATGTATTATTGTTCGGTAAAACTAAAAAAATGGCATATATTTCATGAACAACAAACTTACATTTTATTGTAGGTACTACATTTACTTTCCACGTTGCACTAAGATATTAATTGCACTAATGCATTAATAAAGAAAAGAATCCTAAAATTGAAGTAAAAAAAAATTGAAGCATGAATGTAAGAAAAAAAATCTGAAATTTGCTTGATAAAACGTTGCATAAAGTTTTTCGAACAAGTAGAACAGGTTCTATATTTTTAAAAGATCATTTCTTTCCCTCAGAAGTTCATTTCTTTCCTTCATTAAGATAAGTTTTTGTTTATGCACCTCCAACTTCTCTTTTTCAAGTACTATTCTATCTCTATTGCATTCTTTTCTATCTCTTCGTGTTTGCTCTATTGTAACATTTCTGTTTGTGGTAGGATTTTTTGTTTTTAATGAGAAGCTCTTCCCTGAGGCCTGACTCACTACTTCTAGTAAATTATCAGGCGTTCCACCATAGATCAGGAAACCAATATTTTACAGACATGCGCGTTGAGAACGATTTGTAAACTGTTGGAAATCTGTTTGTGATTCAAGGTTGGAACAAACCTAATATATCATGGGAAACTACCTACTCCCAAACTTTCAATCATATTGCTCCAAAATTAGGCCTTTATCGTGTAAATAAGATTTATTCCTTCCCCCGGGAGGTCAACCCCCAACCAATTCGAACCAAAACCAATATCATTCAAGATATCATACGAAACTACCTAGATACAAACTTTCAACCCTATTGCTACAAAATTGCGCCATCTGTTGTACAAACAAGATTTATTTCCCCCCTGAGGGGTCAACTCCTCAAGCAATTCGATCCAAAATGAATCCAAGATATTATATGAAACTACCTATTTACAAACTTTCAACCCTATTTCTTCAAAATTATATAGTGTCAACAAGATATATTTCCCCCCTAGGGGGTCAACCCCCCAACCAATTGGAACCAAAACCAATCCCATCCAAGATATCATACGAAACTACCTAATTTACAAACTTTCAACACTATTGCTTCAAAATTGCGCCCTTTATCGTGCAAACAACGGTAAAATACATAAGCTTATAAATACATATATATGAACATATATATATATCAATGAAATTGAGTTTTTGGTGCCAAGCATCATAAAAAGTCATGAAACGAAAAACTATCTTGGTCCTAGGTCCAACTTTGCTTATCGCACCCATTTTAATAAGCAGGTTTTCAAAGTGAAAACCTGCTAAAATAATACTTACTCAGATTAGGAATAAATTATCATAAAATTCAGTATGCCAAGTAGAAAATGTAAAATTACCTAGAAATTAGTTTGACATTATATTTCAAAATTTCAATTCGAAATGATAAGTAATAATTACTGTGTATCAGTGATTGATGTACCTATATGAATAAAATAATGTCGATTATGTATAAATCATTTAGAAATCAGTTGGACTTTATATTTCAAAATTTAAATTGGAAATTAGGAGATTAAATTATTTTATAACAGTCATTGGTGTAAATAAAATGCCAAGTATATAGGTACTGTAATCAGCTATGTTATCAATCAAGTAGTCATCATCAATAAAATGACTTAGGTATATATAACCAGCTGGCAAATGTCGTAAGATATGCCATAGTACGAAAAAAAAAAAAACGCCAAGTAGAATATGTATAAATTCTCTAGAGATTCAGTATTGACATTTTATTTCAAAATTTTAATTCGAAATGATTAGATTAAATTATTTTTTATCAAGCATTCATCTAAATGAAAAACAAAGAGGATACTTAGAATATGAATTTATTATCTAGAAGTTCAATTTGTGGTTTTATTTCTATTCCAAAAGATAATATTAAATCACTTTGTAGCAGTCATAGGTGTGAATTAGAAAAAAGGGAACTTCAGTACTTATGTATAAACTACCTGGAATTCAGGTTGAATTTTCATTGAAAATTTTATTTTATCATTGGTGTAAATAAAAAAATGCCAAGTAGAATACGTATAAATTATCGTGAGTAATTGCACAAGTGCATCAAAATTACCGATAATTTTGCATGACAGCGTGTTGTCAAAAAACTGCATGAGTGCATTTTCATTTTTGGAGAAAGAGCCCTCCACCTTCGGTGTCGGGCTCTTTCTCCAAAATATGAAAATGACCGAATGCAGTTTTTTAAAGACAACACGCTGGAATGCGAAATTATCCGGTTATTTTGATGCACGAGTGTAATTTTGGGGAATATTTCCCGAATAAACTTTCACCTTGTCAAACTGACGTTAGTATTTCATAAATTCTCAGCTCGTCATCAATAACCGTGATATGAACTATGCTACTATGCAATTATCGGTCTACAATGCAATTATCGCAGGGCTCTTTCGTTTTCTACAATGCAATTATCGTGAGTAATTGCACAAGTGCATCAAAATTACCGATAATTTTGCATGACAGCGTGTTGTCAAAAAACTGCATGAGTGCATTTTCATTTTTGGAGAAAGAGCCCTCCACCTTCGGTGTCGGGCTCTTTCTCCAAAATATGAAAATGACCGAATGCAGTTTTTTAAAGACAACACGCTGGAATGCGAAATTATCCGGTTATTTTGATGCACGAGTGTAATTTTGGGGAATATTTCCCGAATAAACTTTCAACTTGTCAAACTGACGTTAGTATTTCATAAATTCTCAGCTCGTCATCAATAACCGTGATTTGAACTATGCTACTATGCAATTATCGGTCTACAATGCAATTATCGCAGGGCTCTTTCGTTTTCTACAATGCAATTATCGTGAGTAATTGCACAAGTGCATCAAAATTACCGATAATTTTGCATGACAGCGTGTTGTCAAAAAACTGCATGAGTGCATTTTCATTTTTGGAGAAAGAGCCCTCCACCTTCGGTGTCGGGCTCTTTCTCCAAAATATGAAAATGACCGAATTCAGTTTTTTAAAGACAACACGCTGGAATGCGAAATTATCCGGTTATTTTGATGCACGAGTGTAATTTTGGGGAATATTTCCCGAATAAACTTTCAACTTGTCAAACTGACGTTAGTATTTCATAAATTCTCAGCTCGTCATCAATAACCGTGATATGAACTATGCTACTATGCAATTATCGGTCTACAATGCAATTATCGCAGGGCTCTTTCGCTTTCTACAATGCAATTATCGCTGTAATTTTCGATAATTGCATTCCATTTACAAGGGATTTTTGACAGGAGGGAAATATTCTAGATAATCAGTTTTGACATTTTATTTCAAAATTTTTATTCGAAATGAATAGATTAAATTATTTTATATCGGGCATTGATCTAAATAAAAAACAAAGTAGATACTAAGAATATGAATTCATTATCTAGAAGTTTTGTTTGTGGTTTTATTTCAAAATTTCTATTTGAAATGGAAATATTGAATTACTTTGCACCAGTTATAGGTATGAATTAAAAAAAAATTACCTCAACTCAGGTTGATTTTCCATTGAAATTTTTTTATTGGAAATGAGAAATAATTAACTATGTACCTACCAGTTATTGAGAGGAAAATGTATAAATTATCTAGAAATTCAGTTTGAATTTTCACTTCAAAATATCAATTCCAAAAGTGATAAGATTAAATGACTTTGTTTTATAGACTCTTGCACCGTTTATTATTAAACTAAATTTGATGATAAACCGAGTTTAATTTGACATTTGACAAGCGAAAATGTCAAATCAAACTCGGTTTATCATAAAACTCAGTTTAAAATATACGGTACAAGCTCGGGTGCAAGAGCCTATTAGTCATTGATATAAATGATGAAATGCGAAGTAGAATATGCATACGTTATCCAGAATTCTGTTTGATATTTTATTCACATTTGCAATTCGGAATTATAAGAATAAGTTATTTTGTAACACAATTTATCTACTCAGACTATGTACCTACCTATAAACGATCCTGAAATTCAGTTTACCAAGTGGAAAATGTAGAATTGTCTAGAAATTCAGTTTGAATTTATATTTCAAAATTTCAATTGGAAATGATAAATACAAAATTATCGTATATCATTGAATTGAATTGGCATTTACTTGGTGAAAGTACATATTCATAACTTCATAAAGAAACAAAAAACTAACTTTTCACAGGTTTAAATAAAATTTAATGGGAGGCTCCGTAGCAGAGAGGTTATAGGTAGCGCTATGCCGTCTTCGTTGACGGAGTTGGTGGGTTCGATTCCCACCGTGTTCCTGGGTGTTTGTATTCGTCCGATTTAAGTGGTTCCCCTCATTTAGTAAAATGATGGCTAAATGTCCAAGTTGACGAAACCAAAATTGTACGGAGGTCGGGCGTGTGTAAGAGGGCACAAAAAAAAAAAAAATTAATGAGGAAACGCGTTTCGTCATAACATTGACTTCCTCTCGTACTAAATTATGGTATGAAAAAAAAGGAAACACACGTGTTTCATTCCTCCCTGAAGTATGTGTCAGGGAGGCGGGCAGCTTGAGTTTCGGATTAACTCCTTCAGCCAGATCAGAGGATACACTTGTATGTACAAGTGCATTAAGGATAGGTGAGACCGAGGGTGAGACGGGATATTTATGGAACATAGGAAGTGTGGGTAGTGTTCAGAGGATTAATACTGGCCCAGCATTCGCCTTGTAAGTTTGCAAGCAGTGACTTACATTACCATGAGGAAACCTATGAAAAAAACTCATGGCAGACCATTCGGCCCCGGGGTTTGAACCCGAGACCTCCCAAATACTAGCCAGCGTACCTAACATACTCAACTAACTAGCTTGGTGAAATTATGGTATCACAAAACAATCTATTTATACGAAAAATTGAACATAGGGGGGCTCTTAGAGAAACTAAATAACAATAAGCAATTAATTCAGAGCTATTGGTAGGTACATTGAAGAGATTACGAAGAGGAGAAGGGTTTACCTCAATCTGGTTGTCATTAACTAGGTTTCCGGAATTTTTATATTTATTGATGTATAGGGATTCCCAACAGTTGTTTTAGTGGAGACTATTTTCTAACTGTAATATATTATAACAAGTATGTTAAACTGGGTACTTGGGCAAACCTTCCGATAACCTGAAATTGTTTCTTCATAAACAAAATTTCAAAGTTTCATATAAAACCGACAATAACATTGGAAAATTTATTAAAAACAACAAATCAAAAATCCATAGAGATGAACGTAGGTACGGGTGTTTATAGACTCGACTGTAACGATTGTGAAAAATTCTATATAGGACGTACAATTAGAAATTTCAAAACTCGAATAAACGAACACCAACGTAGCTATATTAAGCAGAAAACGGACTCTAATTATGCGTGTCGTCTTATTCAAGAAAACCATACCTTCAATCAAAATTATAATATATTACAATTAGAAAATTGTCTCTACAAAATAAATTGTTGGGAATCCCTTTACATCAATAAATATAAAAATTCCGGAAACCTAGTTAACGACCAGATTGAAGTAAACCCTTCTCCTCTTCTTAATCTGTTCAATGTACCTACCAATAGCTCTGAATGAATTGCTCATTGTTATTTAGTTTCTCCAAGAGCCCCGCTGTGTTCAATTTTTCGTATAAATAGATTGTTTTGTGATATCATAATTTAGTATGTAGTAGTAGATGAAGTCAATGTTATGACGAAACGCGTTTACTCATTAAATTTTATTTAAACCTGTGAAAAGTTAGTTTTTTGTTTCTTTATGAAGCTATGTTGTATATCAGTCTTTGGTGTAAATGAATAAATAATGTAGATTGTGCATAAATCATCTGGAACTCAGTTTAACTTTTGATTTCAAAGGACAATGCTAAATTTAATTTTATTCGTGTAAATGAAGAAATAGAGTATATGTGAGAATCACGTAAAATTTCTACTATTATAACCTCAAAACCATAAATTCACAAAGTGAATTCGAATTGTCCAATGCCAGATAGATTTCTGGAGCGCGACAGAAACGACTTCCCTTTAATATTGCATTCAACTCAGTATATAGATATAACATGTATAAAATAGATAGAGAACATAGATAAACCAGAAGAAGATAGCGTCCTTAAACCGGCCCAAGTGAAGTAGCTCCGCTGGAGAGAATCGGGCACCTCAGAGGCAGGGAGCGGCACATACGAAGGCTGCAGAGGCCCATCTTCCGTGAAAATACAAGTGGAATGAAAAAGCAGTAACGGCTTAGAAAATTTATTAATTAATATTCTTCATTACGAAATCCTCCTGATTTTAATAGGATTGCCGTTACTTTATGCATCCAAATTTTGTAATCCTCATTAGTTGAAATCTCCTAGATCCAAGAGGAATATTCCCACATAAATTCACGACAAAATACAGTTCACGCCGTGGGGAAATAAGTTGAACAATTTCAGTTACTACAAGAAAACCCATATCAGCGAAAAAGTTCTTTTGTGGTGCTGAATATTTCGCTTTACATGTAAACTTGCAAGACTAAGCAAGATACCTGCATATTCGATAATTTTCACCAAATTTTCAAAAAGTGTTTCTGATGTTTCATGAATCATTTTGCCTGCTTTTGACGGAGCGAATATAAGATAAACTGAAGATCGCTTTAATATTCAACAGAAACACCGTTGAAATTATAGCTCAAGTCTCAAAATTTGAGGATCTTTACATTATAATGAAAATGAGTTATAAATTCTGAATTATTCAAAAATATTCAAGTCTCCATTAGCGTTAAAATCTTCGAAAAAAAAATTTATTTAGCAAACTGACAGTAAATATTTTGAAGTTGTATTTTGCACTTTGTATTGTTATACACGAGGTTATACACAATGTTCAACAGATTTCATCATTGCATGTAATAAACTGAATCTAAATTTGGAATTCATAATTTACTATTGTTAAGTATGTCATTAAAATAGTCAATATTCATTTTCTTTTACATATTAGCAATTGCAGGCGTATCGAAGGGAGGCATAGATTTTCAAAAAATGTATTGCTGTTATGAAATGTTTTGAAGAAGTTATGTATTTCGTGACCAAATGGTCGGACATTTGACTTTAGAACGTCTGTTACGTATAGGTAACAAAACTGAAAGAGAAAATTAAAAATACTCATGAAATATATACCTAATATATCTATATGTATATGTATATGTATATATATATATATATATATATATATATATATATATATATATATATATATATATATATATATACAAGAAGACTTTCTAACTTACATCTGAACAAGACTCAAAAAAACAATAAAATGAACATGACAAACCTCAAAAGGAACTCTAATTCCCCTTCAACTAGAAAAATATGACAACCCAGAGCGTGTTTAATAGTTTGACAAAGGAGCAATTTTGTTAATTTTTGAGTCTTGTTCAGATGTAAGTTAGAAAGTTTATGTTAATATTGTAAGGTAATTTTTGTAGAATTTTAGCATCCTGAAGAAGAACTGCTTAAGGTTCGAAATAAAGACGTATTGACGAATGACTTTCGTTTATTAATTGCCCTTTTAACTAATTGCCGAGAACCCACAGAAAGTACAATTGATGTTTTGATTACACGGCAACACTCCTCTCAAGATATATATATATATATATATATATATATATATATATATATATATATATATATATATATACATATATATATATATATATATATATATATATATATATATATATATATATATATATATACACTGGCCAGCAAAATTAACGCACCACTAAAATTTGGGTCAATTTCAAAGTTAATTTTCTCGCGAACTGCTGAATCGATTTAGATAAAAAAAAATTTTCAATGTAGCTTAAATCTTCAGAAATGACGTTATGCAAAGAGAGAAAATTTAAATTCGAGTTTTAGGCATATACTGGGTGTTTGAAGAAAAACTAGTAAAATGCACAACTTTTGTCATATTCTGTGGGAATTCCCATCAACAGTATAAGGTGTCTCTCTAAGTCAAAATATAGCCCCATCTTTTACAAGCATTTTGTTTTTCTATTCACTTTTTTATCTTGCTTATTAAATGAAATACGGAATTTAATGTAAAACGTAACAACTAAAATTTATTTTAAAAAAATTTGAAATAAAATCTTAAACATTAAAATAAAAAGTCAACAGTGTTTTCTCCCCTATTCCTTATAACTGATTGACATCGACGACCCATATTTTGAACCAGACGTCTAATTTTTGCTTGATCTATATTTGTCCATATTTCCCTCATAATGTTTTCTACATCATCCAAGGAGGCAGGTGGGGGTTGATGATCTCTAAGCTGCCTTTCATTAGATCCCATAAATGTTCTGGTTAATTTAGTTCTATTTCCGCAGTATGTGGTCTGGCATTATCTTGCATTAGTATAAAATTATCTCCAATATAACCAGCTATAGGGATCACATGCTCTGACAAAATTTCGTCAATGTACTTTTCGCTATTTAAAGGTGCTCCATGCAAGGACATGATGTCTGTACGAGCTGCCAAAGAAATTCCGCCCCAAAACATCACAGAGCCTCCATTAAATAACTCGGTTTAGCGAATATTATTTTGTGAATAACGTTCGTTTGGCTGTCGAATAATTTCTGAGCTTCGATCCTTGCTGTAGAGATAAAACCTCGTCTCATCAGTGAACAAAACTCATTCCCAATCTTCAGCAGTCCAGTTCACATGTTCCCTAGCAAATTGAAGTCTTTAAGCCTTTTTTCGACATTAAGTTCCGTATTTCATTTAATATGTGAGATAAAAACGTGAATAAAAAAACAAAATGCTTGTAAAAGATGGGGCTATATTTTGACTTAGAGAGACACCTAATACTGTTGATGGGAATTCCCACAGAATATGACAAAAGTTGTGCATTTTACTAGTTTTTCTTCAAACACCCAGTATATGCCTAAAACCCGAATTTAAATTATCTCTCTTTGCATAACGTCATTTCTGAAGATTTAAGCTACATTGAAAAATATTTTTGCCTAAATCGATTCAGCAGTTCGCGAGAAAATTAACTTTGAAATTGACCCAAATTTTAGTGGTACGTTAATTTTGCTGGCCAGTGTATATATATATATATATATATATATATATATATATATATATATATATATATATATATATATATATATATATATATATATATTATGATGTATATTACATCTGACATAAAAAAATACAGAAAATCATGGTCGAGCATGTCTAAAGAGGATATGAAAACCACTCCCGCACCACACTGTTGAATTTCGACAGAGTGCAATAATCAATTATATTCGAAGAAAATAGGAGTAAACAATTCGTCAGAGGAATATAAAGATTATCAGAATGAGGAATTCAGCAAATCAATAAACTAGTCCGCACCTGATCCGCCGACGGTTATACATCGAAAATGTAGGAAAACGAAATCGTACTCCGACCGAATACCGCTCACAACAATCAACTCTCAAGGCTTCATTTGCATTAAAAATAGACGAAGCAAAAAAGAACCAACTGATTTATAATTGAACAACGGAGTAATTGCAGATATAGAGGTTTGATTATATTTATCTATTATACCGAGTACCTACACGAATAATCAACTCGATTGGAAATTGTATTATTTGATATACAATGGAATAATGAATTTATATTTGGATACGAAAAACGAAAGCCTGAAAATGAGAAACCTGGTCGAAACCATGCTTCAAATATAGTGTGTTCTACATGTATTTCAATATTATTTGTTAATATATGAGGAGAATCTCGATCAGAGTGTATATAAGTTTTAATGCAAATGCAATGGCAAAAACATGATACAATTATCTGCTCTTGTATATTGGTGATTATTGTGGTATGATTAGAATTTGTACAACAACATGTACTTGTTGGAATATGCCGAATACTGAATTTATCCAACTCAACTCAGTTTTATTTAATTTCAAGATTATTTACAATCTCTTTGGTATGAATATATATATAAGAAAACATTTCTTATTGGACTCGTTAATGGAAGAAAGATACAAAGTGTTCACAAAAAGGTTTATAGTAATATATATATATATATATATATATATATATATATATATATATATAGTATATATAGATATATATAAATATATATATATATATATATATATATATATATATATATATATATATATATATATATATATATATATATATATATATATATATATATAAAATATATATATATATATATATATATATATATATATATATATATATATATATATATATATATATATAAATATATATATAAATATATATATATATATATATATATATATATATATATATATATATATATATATATATATATATATATATATATATATATATATACCGTCTGTTGGGGTAAGATTGGCCCTTTAAGGGTAACATTGGCCCAAAGTTAGAAAAAGTTTTGCTGTGCTGTATTGCAATCATATGATGTGTTATCGACCTAGTTTACCCATTACTGGATAGGTAGCACCACTGGCCCACCTGTTGATGAAGTGGGAGATTAGTTCCATATCTCACCACCACTCCAGTGTTGCTCCATCTTTACTGTGAGAAAGTGGTGAAATTTGTTGTCTCCCAACTT
>JARQZK010002208.1:160000-320000 GCA_030704885.1 Cynegetis impunctata | reverse complement strand
GCACAAGTTCTTATATTGCCAACATAATGAAGTCTAAAGCTAACGGATTCTGACGAGAGGCTAACCGGTACAAAACTTACTTAGTTATTACAGAAATTATTTCGGCATTGTATGGAATTTTGGACGTTTCTTAGAATTGGTCGGAATGGTCTAAACCAGCCATACTCAAACTTTTTTTTCTTGGGTCACTTTCAGATTTTAGTTGTGTCTGCTATCTACATAAATCACATCTGTTATTTAGGTGTTGTTAAAAAACCTATTACGTTTAATTGTTTATTTATTATATTGGGAACATTTTAATGTCATCGAAATGAGAATCCGTAAGTCGGTTTCCATATACGTTCTTTGCATATTTCATTTTTGAATAAGATGATTCACAAAGATATGTCGATGCAAAACAACGCAGAATTGGATCACATTTTTTCAGTCTTAAATTGTTCGGGCACTATTGTCCAAAATTCAGCGTACCTACTACATATTCTCTCTCGTCTTTTTAAAAATAACTTTGTATCATTCTTTATTTCAATGAACTCGTCAAACAAGTCTGCATAATTACATTCCAAAACTGAAGCCAATTGTGAAATACTTATCGGCTCTAGGTACTATAATTTTTCTACAAGCAGTAGCAAATTTTTAATTTTTCTTAAATCTCCCTTCAAATTCGTCTGATAGTGCAGATATATAATTTGAAATTATCAAACAGTATTCTTCGAAAATATCAATACAGTCCTGTGTAACACTTATAAGTGTTCGAAAATTTTGAAGTACTTTGTTTTGAATTTCTTCGTAATAAATACCTACCTACTTAGTTTTTCTATGAAAGCAAATATTGTATTTGCCATTTGTGAAATTATTTTGTTTTCGCCTTGCAAGCTTCGATTAAGGCTGTGAGTTTCTCAGTTATGTCGCATAGAAAAGCTAACAAATGGTGGTGTTGCTATTTTTGCAGTTCAGGATAATTTTTATCATTTTGCTGTAAAAACAGCATTATGTCTTGACGTAAAGAAAAAAGCTGCGCCTATTATTTCCTCGGAAATTTAAATAGTTAAGGTAAACGCACCAGTTGTCGACACTGTACCTGTAGTCGACACCCATTGCAATTATTGGAAAAAATAACGTAACCATAGCAAACATGGGCTTCCCGAAATAACCAATGATAGCTCCGACTTTTTAGTGCACATTGCCATATTTATGCCATGGAAACTCACTAATATACAAGAATACAATTGAAGTTTCTCCAGCAACCTCGACTTTTCCCGCCAATAACCAGTGTTTGTTAAGGTGTAGGTTAAGAAAAGCTAATTTTGTTGTGGTGTTGTTTAGTGGTATTTTTTGACTAAAAATGTTTTTATTGTGTTCTATTAACTGAGAAACCTTCGAAGCTGCAGCCCAGGTAAGTATATTGTGGTTTTTTAAGTTTTTGACATTTTTTTTGCCATGTGTCGAGTACTGGTACACGAAAAGTGCTATGTTCCTATAGTAGACAGGGGTGTCGAGAAAAGGAACATTTTTATAAGATAATAACTCAGTGTGGTTTGAACGTTCAGCTCATTTGATACAGATATGTATATGTAACTTTACTGTACGATAAATAGATCCAATATTCGTCACCCCATGTCGACTATTGGAACATAGTGTGATCTTTGGTGTGGTAATCTCCTATAGTCGACACGGTTGTCGAGGAAAAGAAAATATTTATGTGAAAAGAGCCCAATATAAATGTAATGGTTTATTCATTCAATACGGATCAGAACAAATAACATTTTCCTTTTTTGTTATCGCCTTTCAAGCTAGCTTTGCTGTGACCAGAACATTCTTCACAGCCAAAAAACGAAAGAGAGAAATTCTACCTGCTGTGATAGAGCTTCTATAAAAGAAAAGAATGTAAGGAACAAGAAGAAAGGCGTAAAGAAAAAAGCAAAAAAGGAAGAGGTGCCAAGAAAGAGTTAGCACACAACAGAAGAAACTTAATTGATGAAGACAAAACAACCATTGCCACCAGAGTCGTCTTCTTAGGATTCAGACAGGATTTAATACCGAGAATCAGAAGATTCTGACTGGAAGAGGTGCATTCTGAAACTAAAGAAGTTGGTGAAAATACTAGCTTTGAAGACTTGATGAAGCAAGGAAGTTTTATATTATCATTCAAAAAACGAAAGAGAGAAATTCTACCTGCTGTGATAGAGCTTCTATAAAAGAAAAGAATGTAAGGAACAAGAAGAAAGGCGTAAAGAAAAAAGCAAAAAAGGAAGAGGTGCCAAGAAAGAGTTAGCACACAACAGAAGAAACTTAATTGATGAAGACAAAACAACCATTGCCACCAGAGTCGTCTTCTTAGGATTCAGACAGGATTTAATACCGAGAATCAGAAGATTCTGACTGGAAGAGGTGCATTCTGAAACTAAAGAAGTTGGTGAAAATACTAGCTTTGAAGACTTGATGAAGCAAGGAAGTTTTATATTATCAGAGTTTGAGAGTGGCAAAAGGAATGCGCCTGTATTCATATACTTATGTATTATTCAAGCATTTGTTTCACGTGGAAACATATTAGTTATGGGTTGAAAAACTTTGACAGTAGAAGAAAGGAATTTGTAGCTGTTTTGATATCATGTATTTCATTCGATCAGATAATCAGTAAAGTCAAGACTCCAGAACTGACTATACTTGGGGAAAGGGCCAGCTACCGATTTCTCAATGTATTAGCCATTAATGAACTATAAAAGTGACTACAGAAAGTACATTTGTGTTCTTAGAATCTTTCTATTTCATTTTACCTATAAGATATTTAGGTAATTCACAAATGTGTTGAATATTTTATTATTGTTTCCTGCTTTCACAACATACATTTTTCTTGTTATGTAATTTCCCATGATCAAAACTGATGTTATTTACATGTGTCGACTACTGGAGCATTCACAGTGTCAGGAACTGGAACATCTTCAATTTGGCGTGTCGAGCTTAGGGACATTTGCAGATATTTACTTTTTTTTGGTTAAAAATCATCCAAATTTCTGATTCGACGAGAAGCCTAAACTATGAACATCCGGTAGGCATGGTAGTTTTGATATGAACTTCAATTCACTGGAATCTGTGCCAGAATAACTGTTTTTTTTTCTTAACGTGTCGACAACTGGTGCTCTTACCTTAATAGGTTAATAGAATTTGGAGTTAAAACGGGTGGGCCACTTTCAAAAGCCTGGCGGGCCGCAGTTTGAGTATCGCTGGTCTAAACTGTTGAGGGCATTGCTACGGTATTGTCTGAAATTTTCTTATCTATTGTAAGTACACCCTTTAAGGTATGGGGTTTTTATTGCATTCATCCCAGGTCGAAATTAGTTATCAGCTTGGGTTCTTTGTTAAAGATATTTGAAGTTCAGTAAAGGTTCAGAATTAAATATAATAAATATACTTAGGTACGTTGAGGAAATAATTCATATCTGAATTTAAATAACCTTGCCTTAGCAAGAAATTAAAATAATCCATTTTTGTTGATTCACGATTTACTTGTTGTTAACATCAATATGAACTTTAATTCGATCGATTTGTTGAAAATGATTCACATATGTATTGCTTTTGAAAACAGGTTATTACAAGTATAACTGTATTATTCACTAAAAATCCTTGAAACTTCAAATTTCTCACTCGACAACGAAGATTACTTAAAATTCTAATACAACGTGCCAATTCTGAAACAGATTGAAATATAAATTGATATCTAAATATCGAAGGTACGAACAAAAATATAAAAAGAAATGATAACGAAACAAAGCGATTCTGATACACAATTTGCAGCTACGAAATATTTAGTTACTATGAAAAATATCCACAAATGAACATAAAGAGAAAAATAACTCTAAAGGGAAAGATTTTTAAATATTAATGGGAAACAATTTGCTTTGTCTTTTTCAAGCGAATGAACAGTACATTGTTGCATTGTACGGTGTGAGTAATTTTAGGCAGGTGGTATACAAAGGAAGGGGGTGAAAGATTATGTTTGCTGGGAATTTCGAGTTTTACCTATGTAAATGAAGGTCTTGCTAACAACATCGACTCATTCTAAGGTGACATTAAATAATCGGGAATTCCGTACATCTGTTTGGTCATTTAACAAATTGACAAAGTTATTTTTATCATATTTATATATTTCTATGGATTCTAAAATACTTAGTTTCTTACTTGTCGGAGCTGTATGTCAAATTTTGATATTATTCATGTACTTATGGAAATGTGTATGATATCAAAATTCTACATACAGCTCCGAAAAGTGAGAAACTAAGTAGATTTCAGAATCCATAGAAATATATAAATATAATCAAAATAAGTTAGCCAATTTGTTAAATCACTAAACAGATATGTGGAATTTGATGTCTTCTAGAATAAGCGACGTATTCGCATAAATACTCGTACATTATTTAAACAACTGAAAAAAAAATTTTATTAACTTTTACATATATAATGCTATTGTTTATTTGAACATTTTAACTATATATATAATTTTTAGTTTCATTATTAAATTTGTAAAATTTTTTGGAATTTCTCTACAATTTTATACAATATTTTGCAATTTTTTTTGCAAATTTTTCGTTTCATCATTTAAAATTTTTTTTGGCATTTTCTGGAATTTTTTGGAATTTTTGCAATTTCATGCAATTTTTCGCAATTTTTTGCAATTTTATGCAATTTTTTGCAATTTAGTATTTTAGTGTACATGATTTCCTAGCGCGGTTAACCCCTCGAGAATAAGTTTATGTTGTTAGAAAGACCTTCCTTCACGCAGGTTAAAATTCGAAATTGCCAGCAATTATAATCTTCCATCCCCTTTCCCTTGTATACCTACCAGCCTAATATTACTAATACTGTAAGTACAAAGCAAAATGTTCATTCGCTTGAAAATGTAGTAGTACGGCGAAACTGCAACGCAAAACAATTTGATAAAAATAGTGACGAAAAACAAAGTACCTAAATTGTTTCTCATTTATATTTAAAAATCGGCCAAGTGCGAGTCGGACTCGCGCACGAAGGGTTCCATGCCATTAACTATGCCCCCCTCAAATATTTATTTTATTTTAATTTTATCATTTATCATTCAAGTAAATATACAATTAAGTATTTTGTAAATATTTCAAGTGCCTAACTGTTACCTTTTATTGATATCGAGGAAAAATAGTGAAAAATGTCGTTTTTTGTATGGGAGCGCCCCTTAAATATTTATTTAATTTAAATTTTACTATTTATTATCGGAGTTAAAATACAAATGAGTATTTTGTGAATAATTCAAGTGCCTACCTGTTGCCATTATTGATATCGAGAAAAAAGGGCAAAAAATCGCGTTTGTTGTATGGGAGCCCCCCTTAAATATTTATTTTATTTTTAGTATTTGTTGTTATAGCGGCAATACATAATTTATGAAAATTTTAACTGTCTAGCTATCGCGGTTCTTGAGATACAGACTGGTGACAGACGGACGGACCTACGGACGGACGTTCCGTTTTTACTGAGGGGTGAATATCTGGTGATTTATGGTGTACAACATGAATGAATTACGATGATTTAATACAAGTTTACGAGTATCTTCGGTGATTTATCGAGGATTTAGTGATTTATTGGCGATTTACGGTGATTTACTGAGGATTTACGGTGATTTATTGAGGATTTACGAGGATTTAGATCAGCTTTTTATGTATCACGCATGCGCCTTGCTCCTCTCGAGACTTCTATTTGCCAAATTGATACTGGCAACACTGCTCGTAGCCACCGAGGCTGCGGGCAGTGTTGCCACTGGCTTGAAATTTACAAGGATTTATCGGTGATTTATTGATGATTTAAGAGATCTGACGGAGATTTATAAGGATTTATTTCTTGAAAATGATTTAAGGTGTTCAAGATTTTGGGCAGATATTTACCCCTCGGTTTTCACCCTTTGGGTACGGAACCCTAAAAATGTATCATCACAATAACGGACAAATCCATCTAATATTTGAGAAAGATTTTATTATCTATAAGAAATTAAAAAACGCTTAAGCAGTGGAGCTCCGCCACTAAGGTCGTATTCCCCTCCCCATTTTTTGTTGTTTTTTTTTTAATACAAATTCTTAATCCCTAAGTAAATTTGGAGAACCTGTGGAAACGACCAAATTCTTAAAACCCACGAAAAACATGAAATATCTACATCAAATCGACGACCAATAAGGAATATATAATTGAAACCCCCAAAGGATACTTTACTAATATCAACTGACCTAATTTCAACCTTGTACCTAACTATAATAGTAATAATAATAATGTTTATTAGCAAAGCTATATGAAAAACAATACAGTGATAAATAAATCACTTAAACTAAACAGGTGCAACATACTCGAAAATATAACCTATAACTCCAGTTCTAAACCGTTCATAATTATTAAATTGTTTCAAGTTATTTGGTAAATAATTGAAAAAAATTAAACCTCCGTGCAACAAGCTATTAAAGAGCATATTTGAAGTAACATTATGTACATAAAAATTATTTATATTTCTTGTAGAGTATTGGTGGATATCAGTTACAAGTTGAGTTTTGTTGTATATGTAGTTTGGAACTAACTTATTTTTAATTTTTTAAATGATCTTAAGAGCCCCAAAAATCATCCTTTGCTAGACACTCATAAATTGTAATATGCTCAACATAAGGTTAATTGGAGTGTATCTGTTGCAACCCAAAATTAATCTCATTAATTTGTTTTGTAATTTCTGTAGTTTTTGCAGTTCACTTTGATTGATATTTATCACTATTATCTTCAAAATACGAACCCTTCCATAATAGATTTCAATAAACTTTCATCAATATTTACTGTTGACTGCTTAAACTTACAGGTTACTACTACGAATTGTCCATTAGCTTTTTATCGCTTCTTATAGCAGTCGTCTTGCAAGCATTTCTAACGGTTATAACTGAAGTATTAAGCGTCCTTCTTTCAAACCATATTCCAGGAGCTTTTTATTGCACACAAGATAGATTATAAACCAGGAGCTAACAGCATTATAAAATTTCCTAAACGCGATTTCTCTTTTGATTGTTGTCCAACGGGTTTACGAGTGTGAGAAAATACATTTTCCCCGCCCGGAATGTGGTGCAGTTAGGCAACAGGGGAGTTAGGAAGTTCGCGCTAAGACACGGTCCGCAAATCGGCCAAAACTCGGTACCAATCAGACAGGCGAAGGAAGTTGGAATTTTTCTCAAATTGTTCAAATGTAAATCCATTATTAGTTTACCATATATTAGTATTTCTGAAAAAAACTTAGTTTTACAGGATAACGCGGTCAATGTAAGAAGTTGCTAGCAAACCGAACTCAATTTACCCTCAGAGCGTTTAGATTTTGGTTTTCTATAACCTTATTTATTAGTGTTTTTTCAGGACAAGCATTTTCCCATACTCCTACACTTCCTGGACAACAATCAAAACAGAAACTTCGTTCTTGAATAACTAAGTAATTACAAATCTCATAACAATAAAATATCTGAATATTTTGTTAAAACTCGAAATCTTTTGTCCATTGGTGTAACGGGTATTCCACCAGATCTTCGGGACATTATGTTCACCTCCCCCTATTCCTTCCGCTGAATTAAGAAAAGAGTCCAAATACAATGCTAAGAAAATTTACAATCAGCTTCCAGAGGAATCAAGATCTATAACTTCCTTGGCCAAATTTCGGAAACGATCATTTAAAGTCTTATTTTCTTGATAGACCTTATTACTCTATAGAGGACTACTATTCTCAGCATTAGGGACTTGAAGCAGTTCTAAAAATCACCACTTATCCGTATACGTATCGCAAAGCGCATGTGCAGAAGCGATACGTGTACTTCGTTACGTTACGTGGAACGTATCAATCCGTCACACGTACCTAACGTACGTATTGCTTTTTTGTGTTTCGTGCTCTCGTTTTTCAACGACCAAACGACAAAAGTGATGTTGTATGCTCAAAAATCATAACCTTATTTTCTATGATCATAACAAAGTAAAGTACAATAATGGATTTAAAAAGAGAAAGACTTTTTTACACTGGCAATGACGATATAATTTTGCTGAGGGAGATATCGGGGCATAATCCATGATTAATAAATAATAGGAAACGCGAAAGGTCACTATTTTTTAGTAGAAGTCAACTCTCACTATTTTTTAGGTTAAAAATTAAAACATATGTATGGTTACGTTGCGAACGCATTTGCTTTATGTCTCTTTTTGATTAATCACGTATCTCCGTTACGTTACGTATACGGATAAGGATAAGTGATCTATTTGAAGAACTGCTTTAAGTCCCTATTGTTTGATCCATGTGACCAAATTGAATAACGCAGGCATCAGCTTCGATTGAGGAGGATTTGACACTCTCGGTTCTATTGTAAAGTTTGTGTATTATATCGATGTGATGTGTATTTCTAGGTATTACATTGTTTGGTTTGTATATATTTTGATTTTGTGTGTTTATTTTTATGTTTTAGTTTCTATATTTTTCGCTTTGTCAATAAAAATGTATAATTTTAAGATAACAAAGCATATTTTCATTTGATTTGAAATTCCTGAAAATTAAGAGATATTCTCAGAACCATTTGAACTTCTCTTAACCTATAATTCAAAAATCTTGGTAAATCCAAGAAATTCATGAAGACTACACATTTCGGAGAAGTTAATTCCCCTTTTCTGTGACCGTACAGGTTTATAGGAGTTTTCCAGTGATTAAATTACAATTTTTCGCATTATCAATATTTATATACTCAAAGTAGTATTTCGAAACTATTCAAAGAAATTTAATTTTAATAATTAAGAATAAAATTTATAAATTAAACTAAAATAAGAGAGCTTGAAATAGAACAATAATTACTGCATTGTATGAATATCGATAGGATTATCTCTATAACAAAAATTGTAAATATCTCACCTCTCCATGGTCCATTCGTCCCTCAGGTGTGTGTTCAGGAAGGAAGTAAAGTCTCAAACTAGCCAGAACTTGTTCACTATTCTTATCAATCCACAACAATTGCAATTCACCTATACACAGTAAGTCAGAGTCCATCCATAATTTCACGAAAAAGAATTCATTTAAAGTCACTATTCTATTAACACCGTTTTTCGTATATTTAAAGGCCTTATAAAAAGTGTAGGGTCCGTGTTGCCCACAAGGTCCTCCGACGAACTGCAAAAATGGACTAATTTGAAACTGAACTGCAACAAGTCAATAGATCGTGTAGGAGATATTAAAATAATCAGATGTGTTCAACATATTTCACTTCATTTAATAGCAATGCTCTAGTTGAAAACTGGGTTCACACATAAAGGCGAAAGGTCAAAAATAGTTATTTTTGTATTAAGTGTGCGAAATCAGTGTTTTTTTAATGGCGCATAAGAATGTAAATTTTTAGCCGAGATCGTCAGATCGAGGCTTAAAATTCAATCGAATGCGCCATGAAATACTGATTTCGCTCACGAAATACAAACAATATTTTTTGTACAACTGGCGAAAAAGTATTTAAAATAAGTACCTACTTATTTATTAAAAGTCATTTTATTTTAAAAATTAAAATCCATGCAGTCAAGTATGTTTATCAATATATTCTATATTAACAAGCGTCAAATTAAATATTTTGTAAATTATTTCAGGTATTTCACAAATTCTACGATGGATTATACTAATATTGCCAGTGATAGTGATACACCACAAGCGAGGGGTTGACCGCGGTGCAATTTTGGTGTACAACGTCTAGGAATTTTCTGCAATTTTTTGCAATTTTCTGCAATTTTTTGCTATTTTCTGCAATTTTATGAAAATCTTTCGGAATTTTGTCATCAATTTGTTGACTTTTCTGGAATTGTTGCATTTATTTCATAATATTTTGAAAACTTCCATAATATTCATGATATTATATTTTCTATAGTTCGTTATCGCGTACAAACTGAATGCTAGGGAACATTGGACTGATGTCCACAAGAATTACCTAAATTTTGATATGACTTTTATTTGTGATGGGCAGGTTGCACATGGAAAGATCGATGAAAATTTCAATTAAGAAGAAATATCTCTGTTCAATGAATATTTTTCTGAAGATATCTCCACACCTCCTGATGAGGATATCCTAAATTTTGAAAAAATGTGACATCATTTGATATTCCACAAAATCTGGAACCAACAAGTCCTTACGTTGATGTAAAGGATAAAGAAAAAATTGTTACTATAAGAAAAACAATTTTATGCTGCTTACTCAATGAAAATCAACCACAGTATAAAATTAACTTTTAACTTTTAAATACAAAAACAATTGAAGTTATATTTCATTTCTGATTTAGCTCTGATCGGCTATAGAGAGTGATGTCAAATAAAAGAAGCATTAATTTAAACTCATCCTATTCACAACCTTTTGAGATCAAATCACTAGAAAATTATTACGCTGTTTACTACTCAGATGGTATATAGAAAGAGTTATCGGGAACATAGTTGAAAATTTCATTTTCTTCGGTCCCAAGCTCCTTAAGGGTACCGTAAGACCGTATTCGCATAAATACTCGTACATTATTTAAACAACTGAAAAAAAATTTTGAATAACTTTTACATATACAGGTTGTCCTAATTGCCATGTCCACTATTGGTATTTCGGTAACTATAATAACTGCAAGATTGGTCAAATTAGATAAAATGTGCAGTTTTTGGTGGAAATTGACAATCCGATTTCAGATTTTTTTAAAAAAATTTCTATCTCGAGACACGGGGGTTTTTCAAAAAAATGCTCAAAACTATTTGATCGAATATCTCAGAAAGTATAATTTTTACAAAAAATTGGTAAGGAAAAAATTTTTTGCATTTTAAACGTTCTTTAAGGTGGTATTTTTTAAGGAAATTTGGTTCGTCTATGGAGAATGGGAAAGATGAAGCAAAAGCATTAGGTATGTATCATCCACTTTGAATTTTGACAAAAGTAATTTTAAAAAATAAGGAAGTTTTAAGGTTTATTACATAACTTGAATTTAATTAAATGGTAAAAAGTTTGAATGTTTAAAAACTTAATAAACAGTTTCTTTCATTACACGCTGCAACAGTCTGTTTGTGTTATTAAAATAGGCAATTTATTTATATTAAAACAATGGTTAATAATAATTGTTTAAAATTGTTTTATTGGTAGTCTAAGCCACCTCTGATGTTCTCATTTTTTAAAACTCAATACAACTTTAATTTTGGCTTTTTATCATTAAAACGCAAACAAATATGAACATGTGATACATGGTTAAAATCAGAAAAAATAGTTTTTTCGTGAAATGGAATAAAAAATACAGGTCCGTATTTTAAAAAAGTAACTTGATGGTAATATACCGAAAACTAGACGAACCAAATTTCCTTAAAAAATACCAAATTGAAGAACGTCTAAAATGCATAAATTTTTCTACTCACTAATTTTTTGTAAAAATTTTGTTGAGATATTCAAATCAAATAAGTAATTTTGAGCAATTTTTCGAAAAACCCCCGTAGCTCGAGTTAGAATTTTTGTTTTTCAAATATGAAACTAGATTTTCAATGTTCTCCAAAAACTGCACATTTTTTCTAATTTGACCAAGTTCTTATAGTTACCGAGATAGCAATAGTGGCCCATGGCAACTAGGACCGCCTGTATACCTATGCTATTGTTTATTTGAACATTTTAACTAGGTATATATATAATTTTTAGTTTCATTATTAAATTTGTAAAATTTTTTGGAATTTCTCTATGAATTAAATGAATTTCCGGAAATTTTTTTGCAATTTTTTACAATTTCATACAATATTTTGCAATTTTTCTTCAAATTTTTCGTATCATCATTTGAAATTTTTGTTGGCATTTTCTGAAACTTTTTGGAATTTTTGCAATTTTTTGCAATTTTATGCAATTTTTCGCAATTTTCTGCAATTTTATGCAATTTTTTGCAATTTTATGCAATTTTTTGCTATTTTTTGCTATTTTATGCCATTTTTTGCAATTTTATGCAATTTAGTATTTTAGTGTACATGATTTCCTAGCGCGGTTAACCCCTCGACCACAAGTTACTTGGAGGGCAGTTTAAATAACAAAATTGATATTTCTAATAAAATTTTTAACTGTCAACCATCCACTTCCAACGGAGACATATCTACTAATAATCCCTGCATTCCTGATGAGAACAAGACAATTGCTGGAAACCAACTATCAGCATCGTCGTCCTCGGGAATAAATATTGGAAATAATTGTTCAAATTTTACTATCAATTATTATTGCAATAAATAATTTTGTTATTCTTATTAATTTTAATTAAATGCATTATTTCTATATTCTATGGTCTATTTTTCACGGTGAAAATAGTTATTTGTATACCTAGGCCGCGAAATACCTTTTTAGCGTACCGAAAGAGAAATTATCGCCGAGGCCGCATGCGGCCGAGGCAGGATAATCTTGAGGTAGCTAAAAAGTTTCGCGCCCATGGTATACACACTATTTTTCGTGCAATCGACAAAATTATTAAACTAGACAATTGCAAATAAAAATATTAGTGCCTTAAAATCAACAGTAATTAACAAGTCACAGCGTTGCTATGGAAATGACCATGTTCGAATATAGAAAAAATATTTTGACAGTTCTTGACAGAACGCAAAATACATTGAGATACAGGATGTCTCTTTTGAAATATCATAGTTGTTGTTACTTTTTGGTATAAGTGACGTTCGGTTTGGCGGCCGTTGCTATGGGTAACGGCCGCGAAATTAAATTTCGCGGACTGTGGTGCGTACGCGAAATACTCGCTTCGCGTGCGATGGCACGAAAAATATCTTTTTTTCACTAATTGAAAAATGGAAAATTTTGCGTATCCATAGCGATTCGTGAATGTAGTCTTTTTTTGACAGTTGTACAACAAAGCAATTTTCGTTTCGAAAGAAATATGAATACGTTAACTGATAAATGGATTAGAAAAAATATTTGGTTTCTCAAATTTATCATTCATTATAC
Source organism: Cynegetis impunctata (assembly GCA_030704885.1). Classification (NCBI taxonomy): domain Eukaryota; kingdom Metazoa; phylum Arthropoda; class Insecta; order Coleoptera; family Coccinellidae; genus Cynegetis; species Cynegetis impunctata. Next base: position 307,020 of record JARQZK010002208.1, on the reverse strand, counting down.
AAACCGATCAATCATGAATTCATAAAGGTATATATAGGGTTGAGATAAATTGAAGAACTGAGTAAATTCCAATTTTCAAAACGAAAAAGACGATATTTCAGGGAAGAATCAATTATTCATGAAAAATAAACAATTTTTTGATAATTTTTAAATTGCTTACTTGTTACATGTGATATAAGTATTTATGAAACTTTCATGGCAAGTGAAATGGCACATACCTAATGCATCTGATGTGATTTTTCAGTTATTAATGTAGGTACTTCCCTTCTACCCTCACAACCCACATTTTATATACCTCTAAATGGACACCTTGTATATTTTTGCAGATTTTAATAGACCATTTTCTTTTGAATTCGAATATACTAGGTTCAGTTCAAATAAACTGTAGAAACGAGAAACTGAAGACCTTTACATTTACAGAATAATTAATATTATTTATTTCTCGATTTATTTTAAACTAATGAGAATCTCGATTTATTTTAAACTAATGAGAATGAGGAAAAATTTGAACAGAATCATTTCAGAAAATGCTAGCAATTCACCTCCTAGAAATATGAAAGCCTATAAAAAAATTACTGAGTTACCATTTCCAAGTCTTCTCCACGGATTAGCTCACATTCACCCACTATTAATTGTTGTATTAACTCTTGCAATACGTTGGTCGTCTAACGTAAACACTTGATTTGAGATAACCCCAAAGAAAAAAAATCTAAAAAACTAAGGTCTGGAGAACGTGCAGGCTACTATGTGAAATCTCTATCCAATCCACCGATTTGGTAATTTTGCATCCAAAAAATTCTCAACCCATCTTATTACAATAAAATTTTGAGGTGAGTAACTGTTCATTTTGTTCGAGTGCGAGAATAACTTGGTTTTATAGCAGATCCAAATACTTATCAGCATTCAAGATTTCGTCTATTAAATCACTTTTATGCCTAATAACCGAGGTAATAACTAAAAAGTGAATGTAAAGTGCTTCAGTTAAGCATTTTTACAAATAATTTGCACTGAACCCGACTGAACCCCAATAAACCCAATATGTACGAATTCAGAAGAACATGCTAGTTTAAAATCTGCAAAAATATACAGGTCGTCCCACAGAAATATAAAAGTTGAGAGCACTTCTGGTTAAACCGGAAGTACATCGAGAAGTAGATTAATGAATTAGATGCATTACGATGAGCCATTGCACTTGCCTCCAAAATCTCATAAATATCGTCGTTTGAGTTTACTTAGTTCCATACTTTAGCCAAAGCCTGTATAACTGAATTTCATCATACGCAGAAACTAGTTATTTATAGCGTTTCCTGAAACTGTCTAGGCTTAAATTTAACTCTCTAAACGAGCATTGCCTGTCTTACATTTCTTTATTTATATTATATTTATTGATATAAACCTACAAGAACGAAATATACAAGGATGAAAATGAAAATTCAAAAAAACAAGAACTGAAATTAAAACCAATTAAAATTGTAAATAAAACTATGAAAAGTTTCTGTTCTGTAGAAACGTGTAAGAGCCATACATATATTTTTTTTTTCAATTAGGTACCTATTATGTATCAACATTCAATTATTTCGGGTCAATTGCGATTTTAATTATTTGGCAATGGAATTTAATTAAGTTTGAATATGATGATTCATATGAATATATGAATCACAACGGAATTTATAGTACATGATTTCTTACTTCAAATGACGTTTTCATTTAATGATTTGCGGTATGTTCTCATATAATTTGAAAATAGTTACTAACTTCAACACTGAGCGTAGAAATCGAGGTAGAAATGATGAAAGAATTGCAGCCAAAGCCTGGAGCAAAGCCTAATAATAATAATAAGTAACCCTTTCAGGTCCCATTTATCGACGGTATTAGAAATGAGTCTTTCTCTTGTTTTTTCCATAGAATATCTTGTACAGGCTGTCCCATTTTCGATGTCCTTACGGGATGACTCGCTTATTTTTGAAGATAATGATTTGCTGTTTTCGCGAACGTTGGCTACTTTTTTGTGAATCTCACGATACCGTAAACAAAATTTTCATAGCTTGCTTCGTTTTTTAGATACAGGGCGAAGTTGAAAATATTGCATTTTGGCCTCCCTCCTGTATCACAGCCGTCTTTTAACTTATAGGATAAGTAAAAACTGTCTTTTATACACTTTTTTACGTAGAATCCAGTGGCGTAGTCACTTTTTTGAAATGAGCTGTCATTGCTTAGATATAACCCAATGTTATAACTCTGTGTATTTTTCCATATTCAAAACACAAATGCTTTGCGCTTTTCAAAAATATATAATACTTATACAATATTCTATCTGTATTGAGATAATTTTCTTTTTTTTATGATAAACCAAGACAAATATCACTTTAACAGCTATACTTACATCATCTGCACCCAGGTAAAACTGACAAGCGTATTGAGTTTTGTAGGTGATATATACAAAATACGGAAAAAAATATAAATTTTGGGCTTTTAGTGGTATTTTCCGATGAAAGCCATATAAGTAGCGCTGGCATCTTCAATCAAAATAATCATCTTTATTGGTCAAATAAAAATGAGCACGTTACGGTGGTTCGTAAAAAACAAGGCAGATTCGGCTTTAATGTATAAAATGTTTCGTTTTTGAAGGAAGACTAGCCTATCGCATTCTCGACGGTAACTTGAATGACCAAAGATTTTCGAAAGATTCCAAAAACCAGTGGATTGGTAATAATGGTCCCATTAACTGGCTACCAAGGTCCCCTGACTTATCTATATTAGATTTCTTCATATGGGGCTATATAAAAAATAAAATAAACCACACTCGGCACGAAAATCGAGATGCTCTGATGAATGCCACGAGAGAAGCTTTCGAATACTTAGGTATAAGACTATATAAGGTCTTCAACAGAATGGGCAGTAATTTGAACAATATTTACAAAACATTTTCAACAAAAAAAAAATAGAGCTTTGTTTTGTAGCAGTGTTTCATATAAGTTTCTATTTTTGTTATAATAATTATAAATGCATTTCTGTTTAGTAACTTATATTAAATAATATTTTTTTAATGAATACTTTCAATTCTACTCTATATAAATGGAAGTGATATTTTTGTCTATTGCGCCGAACGATCTATTAAAGTGATATTTGTCTTGGCTTGCCATAAAAAAAGAAAATTATCTCAATACACGGCTAAATACTTAAAATATTATATAAGTATTATATTAACTGAGATTGAATTCTCGCACATCACTTGGTGAAACATCAAAGAATAAAGTATAAACTTTAAAATAAAAACACTTGGCTTATGTTTCACAATATAAAAAATCTTTAGATACTGTACTTAGCAGTAATAAAAAGTCGACATGTTTCGAGCTATGAACTCATTATCAAGACTGACTACAGGAGAGTATTGCATCGTAATTTATAAAACAGACAAAAGCAAAGGTGATACCTGAAAATCAATTTGTTCGTTTACAAGGGGTAATTGACTATTATGGGCGGAACTTATTTCGATAATTTCGAGAAGGTCAAGATTGTTTTAACGTTATTTTTCGATAGTCTGTTACAAATTTTGCTACTCAAAATTATGTGCCTAATTTGAGTAGCAAAATTTGTAACAGACTATCGAAAAATAACGTTAAAACAATTTGTACGAATAAAAGAAACTTGAAGTCATTCTTGGTCAATAATAAAGAAAAATCTAACATCGGAGAAAACAGTGGTATTTACAAAATATTTTGCGACGAATGTCCTGCTTTCTATATTGGACAGACAGGAAGGAATATAAATATTCGTGTTGAAGAACATAAAAAGTCAATTTTACAAAACAAAAATACCACTGGCTTCTCTGAACATTGTATAAAATTCAATCACTTCCTGGATTTCAACAAAACCAAATTGTTACATTCAGGTAACAAGGGTAAACGTCTTGACCTTCTCGAAATTATCGAAATAAGTTCCGCCCATAATAGTCAATTACCCCTTGTAAACGAACAAATTGATTTTCAGGTATCACCTTTGCTTTTGTCTGTTTTATAAATTACGATGCAATACTCTCCTGTAGTCAGTCTTGATAATGAGTTCATAGCTCGAAACATGTCGACTTTTTATTACTGCTAAGTACAGTATCTAAAGATTTTTTATATTGTGAAACATAAGCCAAGTGTTTTTATTTCAAAGTTTATACTTTATTAAGTATTATATATTTTTGAAAAGCGCAAAGCATTTGTGTTATGAATATGGAAAAATATAAAGTGTTTCGTTTAAAAAATTATAACATTGTGTTATATCTAAACAATGACAGCTCATTTCGAAAATCTGACTACGCCACTAGATTCTACGTAAAAAAGTGTATGAAAGACAGTTTTTACCTTTCCTATAAGTTAAAAGACAGCTGTTATACAGGAGGGAGGCCAAAATGCAATATTTTCAATTTCGCCCTGTATCTCAAAAACGAAGCAAGCTATAAAAATTTTGTTTGCGGTATCGTGATATTCACAAAAAAGTAGCCAACGTTCGCGAAAAACGCAAATCTCTATCTTCAAAAATAAGCGAGTTACCCCGTAAGGACATCGAAAATGGGACAGCCTGTACAATATATAATATCTCAGTTCTCCATGACAGACGCAATTTCTATTATAAGATAGGTATAATCAACCAGTACTGCAGTTCTATAAATGGTTGCCAAACATGGAGATATTTTACCTACTGCAGTAAGTTAATGTTCGTGGGTTCACTCTGAGAAGTATTGATAAAATAGTTTACTATTTGGTTTTCCATTTTAACAATACGTCTACTATCTAAAAGAATTTTTTAGTGAAAATAAAAAATTTGGTGACCAATTTTTCATTACAGAAAAGTCCGTTACTCTAACTAAACTTCATCTTTCAAATATATTATTCACTATTTATTATGTTAGGAGCCATGGTACGCCAACACCGAGCAACACCGAATTTTTTTAAAGAAAAGTAAGTCCACATTTCAAATTATCAAACTAGAAATTCATTTATTTGTTAACTAGAACTGTAAATTGAAAATATGTTTCTTACAATAGGTACTAATATTCAAGAACATAGGTATTCTTCACGAAACTGATGACAATGTTCATCAAAATTTGCAAATTGTAAATATAAAGGATAGTGCATATTTAAATTACCTACTCTTTGTGCTTAACTTTCTTGATTATAAATTTTGTGATATTTACAGTAGGTAATCAAAATGGAAATAACGAGGATAATTATCACCTATAATATCCCAAGAACATTAATAATTTGCAATAATATTGTCATAGATTTTCGAACGCATGTTACCTAAAAGACACATGAGGAAAGATAAGTTAAAATTATATATTTTTTGGAAACGCTTAGACATAAATGATTATTAGCCAAGGGTTGTTATCAGAATAATTGATTTCGAATTGGCTCATTTTGAAAACACACAGTTTTAATACGTTTAAATACTTAATATATTTTGTCGAAAAAAATGGCCTATGTAATTACCTATTGACCTAAAAATACGATGAAAGTAAGGAAGTAGTACCTAAATAGTTTCATTTTCGCAAAACTTAATTTCACTATAAGTACTGATGCACCAAACGAAAAAAAAGAATACTTTTTAGACTCCTTTTTAGTATTGTTTAACTTGGTTTTTGAAAACACAGATCAAAAAGTCAAGACAAAACAGAATATACTTAACGTTCACCAAATTTTTCAATGGAATCATTAAAAAAACATTATTGGTAATTATAATGCATTAGCTAACATTACTATGTACATTATTAATTATAAGTACGCATTATTAGCCTTACTGAGCATAAGTATGCACATCAATAATAATCATTTAGACGTATTACTATTTTGGCAGTAAGTAGGTATAAATATTTTTCTGAATACAGAAAGTAATATGAAATATTAGTACAATCGACAAATGCCAAGAAATGATAGATAATTCTAAATCCTTCTTTGAATGACATTCACTGCTGAATAATTACTAGGTAGATACTTTTTTTTCATTACACAATTCCTATAATTATTTACAGACAGATGCAATTCAAAGTATTTTAATAGGTAGCTAATTGTGAATAGATAGTAATGTCCTGAATGAATTTATTTGAAATGATATATTAGCAATAACAGAATTTCACATATCTAAGTTTTAATGATAGCCGAAAATATAGATGATTTGATTCTTTAATTTGTGTTCAACGAATGATGTTCCACTTTCTCAAATTTCATGGCAATTTGTTCAAACCGAGGTACTAACGATATATTGAGTTTTCCTTCATACTAAGTATTTTATAATATTTAATGCATATATAATGTATATGTTGATGTACCAATCCTAATTTCATTAAGTGTTACATATTTAAAAAATTTCAAATAGTGAGATACCTACTTGAAAAAAATATTGGGGTGAAGATATGGCAGCAAATAGCTTTTATTGAATACTGAATTCAATTGAATTAACCAATTGCCTACTTCTAGAGTAGGTAGGTATTGGCGAAATTTTTTTTTCAAAACCTCGCGCAAAACGAAGTTTTGATTTAGTCTCGGATTGAGTTAAAAATATTATTACTTAATTACTTATGGCCATAGAAAATTTTTGAGAAAATTTCAGTATGAAGAAGTGAAATAAATGTAAATTTTTCTAACTTTTAGTAGGCAATCGATTTTGAAAAAGCCGTTTTCTGTTGAAATTGAATAATTGAACCAATGAATAAAAGACAAATATGGAAGAAGAAAGCCTTAAAAATGTCATTTTAAGATTATACTTTCAGTACTTACTTTCATAGAGAGCTCGATGGTAAAACTATATTGAATGTTGATAATTTGATAGGACTTAATAGCAATCGAGATAGCAATGCTTGCTTACATAAACTTATGATCGAGATTATGAATAATAATACGTTATGAAATGCAATTTCTGAGAATGATGTAGGCACTTCACATTGGACTCGATTATAAAACACCCAAGATTTAAATAAAATTTTAGAATGAATGAATTCGATTATCGTGAAAAAAAAACAATTTCCAGTTTAAAGGCTACATAGTCCAGGATCCCAGGAACAATTTTTACCACTTATTACTATCAAGCTAATTTTCCGTAAGTAGCTTCGTTTTTATGAGACGCCAAATTTGTCTCTTACATCGATAGAAGGAATAGGTTTTATTCCTAATTTATTAATAATTGTGAGTTTTTTATTGAATCTTAAGAACATGATTTACATAACAGAAAAAAATATTTGTCCTACAAAATGTATGGTTTGATCGAAGAGTCCCCTCCTTCCAACATGTATCAATGATTTTTTTCACTGTTGCTTAGTTAATATTTATATACCTAATTTAACATTACACGTTGTCCTAAAAATTGCGTGGTACACTACGCTCAGCAATTGTCAATACCACAAGACCATTTTTCTCACTACTATCTGTAGGACTAAAACATGACATATATATATATATATATATATATATATATATATATATATATATATATATATATATATATATATATATACAGTACAACTCATCGTTCCGGTCAATGCCGGATTATCGAGGTATCCGGACTACTGGGACTATTTATTTTTTGATTAAAAATGGCAAAATTGCTTACAAAAATACCATTAAGTATTTCGTAAAAGTGCTTGTATAAAAAAAAGGAAAAAATTAAAAAATCATTCCAATGTTATAAAACTACAGTATAGGTACCTATGTAGGTATAACTTAAACTGTGTTAGTTACTGCATTTTTTCTTTTAGTCCTTATTTTTCTTTATGTCAAAAATCGTGGATCTAGGCACGCCAAAATTCGCTGCCGTTTGACGGATACTTCCGGATTTATCTAGACTGTCTAATATTTCACCTTTGTTGCTGAGTGTTAATGTTTTGTGGGGCCTTTTATTTGGAGCCATCCCCAACGGAAAAGATAACTATGTTCTTACGTACGACTCTGAATAAAATGAATGCACAAATGCCCACAATCTTTAAATCGCGTTAAACTTGTTAAGACAGAAAATTTTTTGCTATGGTTCTATTGTTGCATAACGTTTTAACGTCCGGTTTAGAGAGGTAACATTTTGAAAATGTCCGGTTTACAAAGCAATCCGGATTACTAGGGTGTCCGTTTTAGCGAGTGTCGGAACTACTGAAGTTGTACTGTATATGTATATATATATATATATATATATATATATATATATATATATATATATATATATATATATATATATATATATATATATATATATATATATATATATATATTTGGCTGTTTATCCTGATCTTTAGGATCATACGTACCACTATTATTTGACAATAGCCGCGGTCATCTTTGAATTTATTCCGTCAAAAAAGTTAGCGTCATTAAACAGTCTTGAATATAATAGACTAGTGATAGTATACGTAGATAGCCTATTTCGCTATTTTGTTTTTATTGAATTAATATGCGAGAATATGAATGAGACATTGATAAAACAAGAAAGATAAAAGTGGTAAATAGAGAAACCATTTGTGTCATCGACACGCTTTAGAAACCGAGTTTTTTCCAAAATATTTTTACGCCATCAGGAAATGTTTTGATTTTTATTACTGCTATCTCTGATAGCTACCCCAGTCGAAAATTTTCGTATAGGAAATTGTTGGGCGTCTCATCAAAACGAAGCTATTCACGAAGATTCAGCATTATTTTTAGTACGGGGATCTGTACAGCAACTTTTGATCGTAGGACCGGGAAAACGTACCACGTAATTTTTAGGATAATGTGGCTGAAAATTATAGCAATATTAACTGAGCAACAGTAAAAAAATCATCTAGTTAGTAATCATTTTTACCTCGTATTAATACATGCTGGAAGGAGGGGACTTCCCTTTTTTTGTCATTTTGTAGGACTAATATTTTTTTGAAAAATGTAAATAATTTTCTTAAGATTTAATAAAAAACTCACAGTTATTAATAAATGGTTGAGAATCGCCAAATCGGCCTATTCCATCTATGCTGCCCCTGTTAGCTACCAGAATGGACAGTTGATGTAACTACCTAAGAGACAAAGTTAGGCGTCTCATCAAAATGAAACTACTTACGGATCTAAAATGAAACATAAATACAAATTGGTCTGTCCATTCCATCAGGCCCCCCACACCGATTCAGTCTTTATATCAGTTATACACACAGGATGAAATGACAGTTCGACTGAAACGGACACGAAAATGAGAAATGAAATAATAGTGTGAACGGCCCTTTAAATGTGCAATCGAGTGTGCAATACATAATATGATCGAGCATCCGATGATATAAGTATGACAGTATGCAATTCAAATGCCAAATTAATTCACTATAATAAAAAAAATCATATACTTAGTAGGTATCCATATCTTAAATACCTATAGTTACTCGATTTTTGTACATTCTCATCTAGAAAGTAGTTCATTGGAAAATTCATTATTATCTCGTATGATAGTATCTGCCACTCACTTTTTCTTCATCATATATTTATTTCTAGTCTATATACCTATATATATATATATATATTTATATATATATATATATATATATATATATATATAATGTATATATATATATATATAGGTATATCTATACTTATATATATATATATATATATATATATATATATATATATATATATATATATATATATATATATATGTATATATAATATATAGGTATATATATATTTATATATAATTATATTTATATATATATATATATATATATATATATATATATATATATTTTACTATACCCACATTTGGTATCGTCACTATAAAAACTTGGAACTATTTCGAGAACATATTTCATAGTAACTTGTTTATGACAATAAGTTAATCTCCGAGATATCTAATTGAATAAAATTACGAAAACATGGCTGAGGTTATCCCATATAAAGAAATACCATTTCTGTTTCCATCTCCTTCTACCTATTGATAAATTCATGTTTCATGCAAACTGTTTAACGAATACAATAGTTTACTGTCTATTCTTAAATCGAAGATTAATAAATATGTGTATTAAATACTCGAATGAGTAATTTATTGAGTAATGAATTCATGTAAATTGAAATTTCAATTATCTGCGTAAATAAGGACATCCATTTAGCTATTTTATATTTCCTTCATAAAAGTAATGAACTATCGATGATATATTATAAAGAAACAGCTTGAAAGTCAACAGTTAATCTACATCGATCTAGCTTGAAAAAGTATCGAAGATAACCACATTCGGAGCATGAATAATCAAATCAATTATTAGTCCTTAAATGTAATTGATTCAAACAATAATAAAGCCTAGTACCTAATTTTAAAATTCGATTAGCATCCATTTTATGCATTCCAGAATTACAATTTAACTCTGGATATATATTTTATTTTAAATCACATATTGCTTGATTTTTTCCATACCTGTGTAATATTGTTATCCATTTTTATTCACAATTAATCACAGAGAACTCACAAACAGCACGCTGACACCATCATAGTCTACTTTGTATTTACTCTAATTATGTGACGTCACGATACAGACCTAATGTCGGAAGAGATCGGTAGGGCTCGTCTATACTGGCGCATTACAAACAGAAGGAAAGGAGTGGATAAGAATGTCCGTTCCGTTCAGAATTCGAGAGAATAGAGAATCCTTGCTGAAACAGAATACCTACTATGCTACAGTGAGTTGACGTGTTTACTGTAGGTGGTGTAAAGTGATCATACTTATATCAGAATTTAGAAAGTGAAAATTGCAGATGTGTTCAATGATTTACTGAACAAATAGTTTTATCATTTGGACTATGATTACAGTAGTGAACTGACATGTGTTTCCTGTGTATGACTGCTGATACTAATACAGCCAATTTGGGATCTATAACCAGCAATTATAATTCGAATATTTCTATCAGGTAATGACTCAGCGCCATTAGATTTATAGGTTATGAAATCTTGTACTGAAAATCAAGTCCGTTGATTGCAGGAAAACTAGCTAGGTAATACTAGAACTAATTTCATGTTCATGCTTTCCTTAATAGCAAGTATTTTGTTCATTTTCCTCATAAGTTATAGCACCTGCAAATCTGCAGAATTTTTGTGGGTTATTTAAGATAAGTTTGATACGAGAAAAGGTGATGTTATGAGGTTGTTTCACTCTAGGTATATAGGTACCTAAGTATTACTGCCAGAAAAATATGTGTCTGTATTACCTATTTGTTTGGTAATAAATATGTACATAGGTATTCAGGCTGAAAGTAGTTTGGTTGTTATGTGTGGATCAGATTGTTTCTATTCACTTGAAAATCGGAATGGCAATTAATAATTGTTTGACTAGCTGACAATATACTCTATTTTAATTTCTATTGTTTTGATTAATAAGTAATTGATGAATAATTTTCGGTTTATACATTCTACCCGATTCTGATTACTTACCTTGGTAATTTCCAGAAACTAAAATAATGTTGTACCATTGAGTGATGTCCTGGAAAATCAAAAATATAAAGGATATATAAGCAACGGAAATCTGAAGGATTATTTTATGCTTTTCTTGATACCTGTATATTTTCGTTTCTGAAATACTTACCTATTCATTATTAAATTTATCACCATTAGTACAACTGCCATGGCCAATCACTTCGAAATATATTATAGCTAGTGACTTTACTTTTACCGAGACGTATTTGTTAGAATTAAGCGAGTTAACCTAGCATTCAACCCATTGATTAGCATTCCGTATGTGTGATATTTCTAAATTAAGACAAAATAATATCACATTATTACATCCATTAGACTAGATTATTGTAATTTTAAAATGACTGCCACTTTATTAATTTGGTATGTTGAATACAATTTACCCTCTCCAATGAATATGTTTCTCATTATTTCAATGCCATGAAATGAGGATTTTTAGGCTGTTTTAAGTAGTATTTTTCCCGAAGATAATAGACTATTGCACTGTCACTGTATCGAAAGCCAAAAGTGACATGCGTGAGCAGTTTTTGAATCCGTTTTATTTTTATACCTCCTGCACCTCGTCCTGGATTTTGAGTTACCTATTTATGTAAGTATATATATATATATATATATATATATATATATATATATATATATATATGTAGATATATATATATATATATATATATATATATATAATATATATATATATATATATATATATATATATATTATATATATATATAAATAGTATATATATATAAATATATTTATATATATATATATATATATATATATATATATATATGGGTCATTCCACAAAAATTGGGATACTTTTGAAGTCGAATTGTCCTTAAGTTATTTAAGTAGCTTTTGGATACTTAATTAGTGAATCTTATAGGTAATCAATTAATTACATTATATCTAAAAGGGCCAGTCCTTTTATGTTTTATTTTAGTAGTTATTTAGAGTTTTGCAAATATAGGCGTCTAGGGACTGACGGCTCTGATTCGGGACTGATGATTGGGCATCTAGGGACTTATATGTATTGTTAGGAACTGATAAACAATAATAATATTGTGATTAAACAAGTTTACTATGCATTGACATCATATTTAGTTGTAAAATATTTTGAAATTAATCATGTTAGGCTAAAAATATAGCTTGTTACCACTTGTTAACAATAATAATGGATATGGTGAAATTCTTCGAATTTAATTATAGCACAACCTTAAGCTATTTGCTAAGTGTGTCACTTTTTGGTTATTGGGTATTTAGACAATCACAAATTACGTAGCTTATTTATTACCAAAATAACAATTAATAATGCTTCTTTTCTTATTATTATCATTAAAGGCACATAAAATCGAATTCTTTTACAACCTACAATTTTACTACTAAGTTTATCGCTTATTTTTAAGGTATTAGTAAATAATTGAGGTAGAATATAATATTTTGAAATACTTCTTTACATAACAGTATAAAAGTAGAAACAAAAGGCCTAAGCCTGAAACAAAATCAACATTCTAACTTATTATAGGCAAACAAAATATTATCCATTCTTAGTATTAAATTTGAACTCAACAGTTTCACTGAATCATTATTTAGTAACATAGAAGACCTTACAATATCGAAAAAAAATATCCTACTTTTCAAAAACATTTATAGCTTTTTTAAAGTTGTAAAACACTCTATCACCTTTGACAATCAAAGAGGGCATCGACAGTTTTTCAATCACATCATCGTGAAGTACATCAGCAACATCACCCTCATCTAATTTAAATAGGTTTCCTTCTTTATTACATACCTTAAGAAATGTAACAGTCAGTTCTCCTTCTTCGTCATCATAATATGAACAAATTGCAGCGTACCGATATTCTTTTTTCTTCACCATAAATTTTACTAATACGTAATCACCACTACCATAAGTCACTTTCAATTTGTCTCTTAAATCCTTACTTGTGCCTGCTTGTTCAATAGTTTCGCTTTTACGTAGGTTTTGTAGAGGAATATGTTCTTCAGAATCTGTACCATAAACTTCAGCTACTTCAAAAGGTTTGGATTGGTTTGTGTATTCCAGAGTTCCTAATTTATAATGATTGCAAGTTGTGCTACAGAAGCAGCTCAATGATTTCATAATGAGTTTATTTGGAAAATACATGTGACCCGTAACTTGATGAACTAGTAGTGCACCTTTGAAAGCTTGTAGGTTATTTTCATTCTCTTTGATCAGTTTCTGAACCGTCTCAATATCCGAATCTTCAATAACTGAAATTTTTATTCCGGGGCAATTTTCACGTAGAATAGCAGCAAAAGTGTATAAATTTGTTATATCGGCTTTGTGTGCAATACGTTTATCTGCAGTGCGCTTGCAAGTTGCACCCACACCATCTGGGGCTCCTTTTCCGTGACCTGCTTCAAAGTAGTTCCACGAAAATGTCATTACATTTGTATGAAACTCTTCAATTTTACAGGCCAGTATGAAAAACATTGCTTTGTTCCTATATTGAGTTACGGGCCCATCACTCAAAAAGTGCAGATTTTCTACAGTTAGAGGCAAAGATGCGAGCACTGGTTGTAAATGGGCCCAAATGGCTGCAACATTGTGAGCTAAATTTGAGGAGAGAGTACAATGAGAAGAAGTTGAATCTTTTGTGTAGACAACCACGGTATGCATAGAAATTTGCGAACGGGAACCCCCAAAATGAAACGTGCTTTTGCGGCGGCGGATTTTTTAATTGCTATTTCCTCTTTTGACAATTTCGGCTTCCTTTTAGGCGGCATGTTGCTGCAAAACGGACAAATAATACTTAATAATTAGATATTCAGTCCAACAACCGCAAACAACTTAATTTTAGTCTATAAATTCCCAGTTTCCAATCCCAAAATGAAAAAGGCAATCGTTAAATGTAGATTTTAGCATTTTCAAAACATAATTTTCTATTGATTCATATTACATTACCCCTAAATGACATTTTCACCCCCTAATATAATTTGATAAAGTGTAACACTTTTAAGCGCAACATTCCTGGATAAGTTAATGTATTTAGTTGTTTTGTTATTGTCACAGTATAATAAACGTCAGTCCCTAACTATATCCGTCAGTCCCTAGCACCATCAAGAGCTAGGGCCTGATGGTTCAGGGACTGATGATTTACAGTAAAACTTAACACAAATGCAGATTAATTTCTATTGAAAGATGTTTAATACGATGTACCAAACAAGGTCGAAAAATCACACGAAAATATTATTTAATCAACAACAATTACCTATTATAAACAATAAAACTACTCACCGAGGGAATGATGGAGTGACTGGATCAACACTTGTTACCGCGACACCTGCCGCGTTTGCAATAAATCAAAAAATGGCTGCCGCAAAGCGAGTATGGTCTGTGTATATCTTCGTGTCGTACTTTAAAATCAAATAGATGTCATTCACTCTTCATTCATGTTATGGCGCGAAATTTTAAAATCCGTGCGTAGCTAGGGCCTGACGATTGAAACCTTGGACACTTTTTCAACTTTGGAAAATCTTATTATTATTTTTTGAAACCACAAAATATTATTGTAACTTGGTGTATGTACAATAAAATAGATAATTGTTAGCTAAAATAAAGTATAAAGTTGATGTTTCTATAAATATGGGATCCCAAATACAGACTTTCGGAGTGGGGACATGGCTAGGGACTGACATTTGGGGACATAATAAGAGATATCATATTGTTTTTAAATACATTTTTTTAATAATATATGGGTGCTGAATAAAACATATTGCGAGCTGATAATCAACAATTTTGGAATAAAATATTATTAATTATACTAAGTTAAATGTGGTGCGGACTAAGAGTGGTCCTATTTTTGTGGAATGACCCATATATATATATATATATATATATATATATATATATATATATATATATATATATATATATATATATATATATATATATATATATATATATTATAACAACGTTTCAATACTTTGGGAGCGGATTATAGTACTCAAAATAAGTAAAAAATTTCATATGAACATGGGTCCGCAAATGAGCCGTTTTGGAGATATATTAATTAATTATAACCACTTAAGTATAGTGCAAGCAAATACGATATTCGATTTATTTTCATGTATTTTCATATTTATACCGGAAGTAGATACCAACTTAATTATTTTAAGTAGGATACCCTATATATTAATAAGTTTTTGGGTTCTACGCAAGATTCTAGGCAGATTTTATGTATTATGTTCTATGCCTTAGTCTAAGCGTTTTTGACATATTTATGTTTTTATGTCAAAAATGACGATTGCAAGCCCTAATATAATTATCAATTGTACCTATAAGGAAGTCTTTTTTACTTACTTTGGGTTAGATTCTTTGTTGAAAAGGACCTACTTTAATAGATTTTGTATAATATTTGGATAACTAATCTTACAGAGTGTTCAAAAAATAAGATCTAAAATGAGATTGAGAAAACTGACAAAAATCAATTTTTAGAAAATGGAAACCCCCATTTTTCTTATTTTGTAGTATTCAACATTTAAAAAAAAGGTAACGTGTATAAGTTCATCTATACCTAAAATTTGAAGTTTTCGAAATATTGCCAATTTAATATTTTTATATGGCAATTTTGCATTTAATCGTTAAACAATTAGATCTAGGATAGCCACGATCGTATTTGACATTTCAAATCATCGTAATGGCACCCCGGTTTTATTATACAAACGAAGATTATTTAAACTTATTTATTATTTATGGACAATGTGATAAAGTTATTTCTAGAACATGTGATACATTTGTGACACCATATCTTCAAAAACAGAAACACATGAATTTTGATATCTCACTATCTTGTGGAATTTTGAAGTTGACTATTTAGACAACCTTTTCTACCAACATGATGGGGCACCTCCACATAATGCCCATTTGATCAATAATTATCTGGAAAACTTATTTTACGATCGATGGATAGCCAACAATGGACCAAATCTTTGGCCATCTCGCTCCCCGGACGCATATTTACAGATGCTTCTGTGTTTCGACACCAACGTGTTGAAATCAGTAAGGTTTTGTAAAACGCACATCTAAAAAGGTTTATTTCGAGTGTCAAGTTAATTAACTTTTGCAGAAAGAGCTATGTAAGGGCTCGTTCAGACACGGCGGGAACCGCACGATTTTAGAATCGCGAGGGAATTATTTATATAAGTACTTTTGCAATCTTTCAGACGTAACCGCGCGGTTGGTCAACCCGCGCGGTACCCGCGACTAAACCGCCAGAAAATAGAATCGTGCGGTGCCCGCGCGATTATGTTACTATGGAGCCTCTCCTCAGCGTTCAGTTGCGTTGTTGGAACCGCACGATTCGTACGCCACAACAAGAACACGCGCGACATCGCTATGGATTGTTTCGATATTGAAATATCTCCTTTGATCAATTCAATCAGTTCATCAGAAGATATTATTGACATTCTCAAATAGTCAAAAAACTTTTCCTCGACCATTCTTAATTTGGGTTATAATTTTACGAATTGGCCATGTACGAGTCGGTCACTTAATACTGGATGCACCCAATACTGCCTTCTTCTTTTTTTTCTATGAGCAATCACATTAAACATAGTATTTCTTCGTCAACTTCCATTTTCAAACTAACGCTATCCGCTCACGCCAATCGCGTACTAACCGCTCTGTCTGAATACATAACACAATTTTTCGATTCCAAACCGCATGATTCTAAAATCGCGCGGTTCCCGCGTGTCTGAACGAGCCCTTACTCGCAAATCCTCATGCATTATCGATACTCGATCCAAGGAGATGAATGACGATGATGAGATTGTTGCCATTAATAACAGTAGGTAATATTTGTCGTATGCATATTTGAAAAAAAAAATCACAGTTGGGGAATTTTTCAGTCGAATATTAAGTATGGGAAACAATAATATCTGCATCTAAATAAATTTTACGAAGAAATTTACTTCAATTTTACAATGGATTTTTACCGCTTAGGACTCTATCGATGTGGGGGTTTTTGGTATTGGTTATCACTTTTTTAAATTCAGAATAGCAGGTTCCAAACGATTCTCTTCAGAATTTAAAGGTGGAGGGGGGCTTTAGGCGGTTGGAAGTGGCGGCTCGAATGTGGTGGGCTAGTTTTGGGATTTATTTTCAGAATCCATTCAAAATTGGTTTATTGAGACACTTGTGATGAAAGGTTATTAATATTTTATTTGGATTCATGAATTCAAAAAGGCGGATGAGTTTTGGGGTTTGTGACGTGATTTTGCAGACAGAAATACAAACGCGCAAACTGAAGTATTGTGACACTCGTACGGCAGTACCTATGCAAGATAGTTTTGATATTTTATATATATATATATATATATATATATATATATATATATAATATATAATATATATATATATATGTATCTATCTATATATATATATATATATATATAATATATATATATATATATATATATATATATATATATATATATATATATATATATATATATATATATATATATATATATATATATATATATATATATATATATATATATATGTATCTATCTATATATATATATATATATATATATATATATATATATATATATATATATATATATATAATTATTCATTCGAATTGTTGTTGCCTGTGAACTATTTCTAATCTTTTTATAATTATTAGGAATAACAGGCTTGTTGAATCTCAAAAAACTCGATTTTATTAAAAAGTTGAAGTTTCGCCACGACATTCGTGGCTTTATCAAAACTTTTGAAAAAATTGAAATTTATTTGACATTTATTGATTTGAAAAAATTTGAATAGAAAAAGACTACTGTCTTACTAAAATTTTTTTCGGCTGTAGCCGTTCTTTGTTATTTATTACGTGCTATTCAGTCCAATATTAACATTCAAATCTGTTATTATTAGATGGTAAGGGAAACCATAGAAACCTTTACCCACGTAATGTTCGAAAAAGGTTCAAATTATTTTGATTTTGAAAAGTCAAAGAATATTGATATTGGACTTAATAGCACGTAATTAATAACTGAAGACGGCCACAGCCGCAATGAGAAATTTTTGAAAACAAGATAAATAGTACCCTATTCTTTGACTTTTCAAAATCAAAATAATTTGAACCTTTTTCGAACATTACGTGGGTAAAGGTTTCTGTGGTTTCCCTTACCATCTAATAATAACAGATTTGAATGTTAATATTGGACTGAATAGCACGTAATAAATAACAAAGAACGGCCACAGCCGAAAAAAATTTTAGTAAGACATAGTAGTCTTTTTCTATTCAAATTTTTTCAAATCAATAAATGTCAAAGAAATTTCAATTTTTTCAAAAGTTTTGATAAAGCCACGAATGTCGTGGCGAAACGTCAACTTTTTAATAAAATCGAGTTTTTTGAGATTCAACAAGCCTGTTATTGCTAATAATTATCAAAAGATTATATATATATATATATATATATATATATATATATATATATATATATATATATATATATATATATATATATATATATATATAATTATATATATAGGGCTATGCAAATTCGAGTCTACGCATGGGGATTTCGATAACGGTAAGAGATGGAGGGATGGTTAAATGGGGGCAAAGTTGCATATTTCAGAGGTCAATTATATGGATTTAAAATATCTGATCTAGCTTCTTTAGTTCTGGAGTTATACAGGAAAAATCGAAAATTTCGAAATTCTTCTTTTGCCTATATCTTTTTATTTTAGGATTTTTTTTAAACAAATTGTAACTTTGCCATTGCAAGTTTCTGTAGATCTAAATATATGAATAAAAATTATATACAGGGCATCGTATAATTTTAAAATTTCAAATATTTTTAATTGCATTTTTTTTGAATGCCTAGAAGCATGTTTCATATTGTCGTAGTATTTTCATTTGAATTACAGAGTGTTTTCAACATATTGAACTATTACCAGTAAAATTTCATAATTTTTTTTAAATTTCAGATGTAATTTTAAAAAAATCATAGAATAAGGTAAAGAATGCCTAGTATCAGGTCAATATTTCCAAAACACTTTATGATGTAGATAAAAATAAAACGACAATATGAAACATGAAAATATGTGAAAATACAGGTCCGTATTTGAAAATGAAAAGTTGAGGGTGGCCCAATATGTACGATACCCTGTATATACAATTTATTCAGCTATTTGGAAAGGCTACAGAAAGTTGCAATGGCAAAGTAACATTTGCTAGAAAAAAATTCCTAAAATAAAAATATATTAGCAAAAGAAGAATTTCGAAATTTTCAATTCTTTCTGTATAACTCCAGAACTAAAGAAGCTAGAACATATTTTTTAAATCCATATAATTGACTTCTGAAATATGCTACTTTCCCCTTCATTTAACCAACCCTCTATCTCTTACCGTTATCGAAATCCCCATGCATAGACTCTAATTTGAATAGCCCTGTATATATATATATATATATATATATATTTGGTTTAGGATTTTTCCTTGATTTCTTAGACCTTTTATATGTATTTTCTTCTTGATTTGTTTTCTTGGGTAATTAAGTCTATTTACAACTGAAGGTATATCTATGTTTACATACGCATTAAGAAATGTTTTAACGTTTCAGCAATCACTGTTGCCTTCATCAGAAAAATTTTTTCTTCTCATCCATCGCTTTCTTCCGTACACAAGAGTGGCAAATTCATTTAAAATTACATGTATTCGATATAAAACGAATATACTGTTGAAAGAAGGTGGGACAGTATACAATTTCTGATGAAGACAACAGTGATTGCTGAAACGTTAACACATTTCTTAATGTGTATGTGAATATAGATATACCATCAGTTGCAAATAGACTTAATAACCCAAGAAAACAAATCAAGGAGAAAGTATATATATATATATATATATATATATATATATATATATATATATATATATATATATATATATATATATATATATATATATATATATATATATATATATATATATATATATATATATATATATATATATATATATATATATATATATATATATATATATATATATATATATATATATATATACGACGGGTGTTCAACCTGTCTTAATCTGTACACCTACTGCAGGTACTGCAGGTCCAGCGGCTGTACTGCAGGTCCTGCAGCTGTACTGCGGGTCCTGCACCTGTACTGCATGTACTGCACCTGTTTTTTTCCATGTACTTTACCGATATATAGTGAACAGTAGATTATTTGAAACTATACCAAGTGCCCTACCGCAATATTAAAAGAACATGAACTCAAAATTTGAATAAAATTTACTCGCGATTCATGCTTTGCTTTTATCAACGAAACAAAATAAGTTGCAATCAGTTTCCATGAATGAGTAAATCAATGGATGAATTCTTATAAACTAGAATGAAAATGAAAAGTCTAATTTCATCTTCATATTTGTGTTCTTTTCATATAGCTAATAGGTATACATTTTCATATAAAAAATCAACAAGTTACACCTTGAAAATTAAATATCAGGACATTTTTCAAAAATATCTTTGATAAATAAAATCTGAATGGTAAAAAACGAACTATTTCATTTATGCATAAAAATCAGCATATTATTTGTTTTTATGAATATCTACAGAAACATCTCATTCTTTCTCCTAATACGTTAATTTCTGGAGAAGGTAAGTTTACTATGTTGTTTGAAAATGCCACAATAGAAATATCTCAATCTTCAATTCGGAATATTCTCTTTTCGTTGTCTAGCACCCTAGAAGACTTCTTCATCTTGAATGAATTATCAAAAATGATTTGAACTATACAGTTAGATTTATAAGAATTTGTATTTATTTTTCCTACCCTAAATTTCACTAAGACATTATTATTTTTTTTATTGTTACATAATTTTAATTTGTCTAGCACAATCGACCCAAACATTCAAAAAACGTACAGAAAAAGTAATTTGATCAGAAAAAAATTTCTGTTGGCCGGTCTGTCGATCGGACTATTCCCTTGATAACTTTTGAAGGAATTGAGCTATTAACTTCAAATTTGGTACATAGGTAGGTATCCATTAGAGATAATGGTGAAATGGGGTGTGAACAAAAAAGGTGATTTTTGTTGAAAATTGAGTAAATGTCGTAAATGAATTTTTTTCGCACATTTCGGCTTTACAATCGATATGAAATTTAAAAACAAAATAGTGGTGAGAGTAAAAAAGGTGGAAGAAATTGAATACTATTGCGAAAATCGAGTAATATGTCTATATGTTAAATTAATAGGAAATCATGAAGGGAGGGAGTGAAAATTAAAATTTTTGTAACAATCGAGTAGTTTTTCAGTTTCCATAGGTTGTTGCTACTTGAAGTTAAAGAAACGAAATTATTTACAGTGCGCATGCGCAAACCAGATTAGTGATTTGGAAGTAATGATTCAATATACAGCGGTTTTTCAATATCATAATTTTCTTCAGAACTCAGATTTGAGTTTAGTTTGTTTTTTATGAGATGAAAAAAATTTCCATATCGGCTAATCACCAATCCCTTCAACCGGATTCAAAGCGCCATCAGAGATATTTGAATTCGCGCTCTTCCTAACGGGTATCGCTACTGCAAGCTACCCCCTTCTCAGTTGGACAAACCAATTTAGGATGACTCATTGCCTGCCATGTATTTGAATACGCAGTGCCTTCCGAATTTATTGTAGGAGATCATACGCTCATCGTGATGGAAATTTGACAAACCAAGCTGAAAATCATATTCTACAACCTCCGTTTTGTCACGGAGAAGATGTGAAACATAAATACACATGCGCAGTAAAATTTAAGTAAATTTCAGCATTTTCGGTATCTAATTCTATTGATACATTAATGTTTATTAAATGCTTTACTTTTAGTTTCGCACGCATTACCTTAATTCAAAAACGAATATTTTTTCAGATAAACCAAGCTCAAATTCATATTCCAGACCTTAGTTTAGTCACAAACGAAGTGTAACAAAGATAATCCGGTTAGCGCATGCGCAGTATAATTTTATGTTTCATTATACATAGCATCAACTTGTTGAAAACTACTCGATTTTTTCAACAATTTTTAATTTTTACCCCTCGTATTGTATTAACAGCCGACTTTTTTGTGTTGGAATGTCATATCGATTGTAAAATCGAAATCTGAATACCAAAAAAACCTTAAAACGAGAAATTACTCGATTTTTCAGAAAATTACGTTTTTTTTTTATTAACACACCATTTCCCTGAACTGAATTGCTTAAAAGCAATACGAATTTCTAAATGTTTTGGAACATTTTAGGCCGAGTTGAGTAAAACGAAAATTCTTGGACCGTTACTATTCTTTCCATCACGTTGTGATGTGGAAGGAATATAAACATGCGCAAAGAAGAAAAACTTTCGAATTTTTGGCTGGTTTCTCGACTGCCGCTTACAAAACATTTTTTCAGTTAATTGAATGATCCAATCATATGAGAGAAAATACTTCTCAGATATTAATAATTCAATGTTTTACCCAATACAATAAAACTGCGCCAGTCATGATTATAACATATTCATCGAGGTCATCAACTTGTATGAAAATTTCACAGGAAGGAACAATCTTCTGAAAAATTTCGAAGGAATGCAGACTTGTAGAACTAAATCAAATATTATTGATATATATATATATATATATATATATATATATATATATATATATATATATATATATATATATATATACAGTGAAGATTAACTTCCAAAAAAATTCAACAATTGAATTATATGAGAACCAAGATCAATTACTGTGATGCAAAGATCCTAATCAAATTTAATTCATGGAAACATGTAGAAATTCATATTAAGTCGAATATTTAGCACTCATTTAGTTGAATTAGAAAGTTTGCAATGTGAAAATTGGAATCAATCTCTCACATGTCCTGCAAGAACTGCAGGTCCTGCGCCTGTACTGCAGGTCCTGCATCTGTACTGCAGGTCCTCCACCTGTACTGCAGGTCCTGCACCTGTACTGCAGGTACTGCACCTGTACTGCAGGTCCTCTTTGTGTCCTGCAGGTAATTTGTACACCTACTGCAGGTGGTTGAACACCCCTCGTATATATATATATATATATATATATATATATATATATATATATATATATATATATATATATATATATATATTCCAAGAGATATCAATTATTGGTATAACAGGTTTATTTCAAACATTACATTTTAAAATTCATTGGACGTTTCAATGGTGTTTCCATCTTCATCAGCAGAATGTTCGTCGGTAGTTGTCACAATACAATATACAATTTGTATATATATATATATATATATATATATATATATATATATATATATATATACTTATATATACTTATATATATAAATATATATATATATATATATATATATATATATATATATATATATATAAATATATATATATATATATTGCAAAAAATATAAACAAAATAAAAAACTCGATAAAAACCATGAAATATTTAATACGTATTTTGAAACTCTCTTATGAGTAGATCCATGCTCCTTAGCGTTACACTGGTTCTACTCAATGTTTTTGCCCAGGTTTCTAATTCGTATTACTCTTCTAGTCTTGTCTGTTTTGGACGGCCATCCAGATTGAATCCTGCGAGGTCCTCAAATTTTTTCCTCTATCTAGACTAGAGGCTGTATATTGACTGAGAGTAATTTTTTTAAATTCCTTAATCATAGATATTAGATAATCAAAGTTGAATTTTTCAATTTAAATTTTATCGATATTCCTTTTAGTTGTGAATAAATCTTTTTTGCAATTTTCAATGAAAATTATTATCTTTCAACATGAAAAATATTCAAGTGGTGATCTTCAAAGATGGAAGATAGTGACTAAAACTTATTTATTATATTAACATATAAGTAATTATATATGATGCCACATCTGATTCATAAATTCTAAAATGTAGAAAACGTTAGGTTAGGTTTCAACAACACTGTGGTGTGGAAATGCAGTAGCATCTGTAAATTTGCGTGATCTACAAAGGCTAACTGATTTCGACACTCTGGTGTCGAAATACAGTAGGGTCTGTAAATATGCTCCCCGGACGTATCAGTACTCGATTTTTATTTATGGAGAACAATGAAAAATAACGTGTATAAAACATCAGTGACCACCATTGAAGACTGCATGAGACGTGTTAGAACAGCATTTGAAGACCTGGACCCCCAGTCAATAAGAAGAGCCACCCATGAACAATTGCTGCTTAGATGCGAAAAATGTTTAGAAGTTCAAGGACACCAATTCGAACATTTACTTGAATAATTTTTCATTTCTATTACCAATTTCGATATCAATATTTTCATTTTCAATAACTTGTTTATTGCTGTATATTTTTCATATGCGGATCCAAAGTTATTCAAGCTTTCTGTAATTCTTCTAATAGTATAATATGTTGATGGTTTTTGTTTTTGAGGATATCGTGTCACAAATGTATCACATGTTCAAAATGGAAGAATTTTCTTGTGACCGAAGTAGTATGGATTCAAAGAATTCAATTCTTCTTGAAAAATCAGTTTCATTTAAATGATGCACTGATGAAACTATGGATAGCATAGGGATGATATTTGTGTTTCCGCAAAATTCTTAGAACTGACGATTTAGATGAGCCTGATTCTAATGCTCCCTGACTTGATGATTTTGTTGTACTCATATGCTTCAAAATATCCCAAAACAACTTGTTTCTTTTTGTACACTTTTGCCCTTACGGATCGAAAGTTCTTGAAGTTGTTTATAATTCGTTGAACAGTATTTGCTGATGGTCTTTGTTTATGAGGCTATCGGGTCGCAAATGTTCTTGGAATAACTTTATCACATTCTCCATAATAAATAAAAAAATTAATAAATAATAAATAAGTTTGAATAATTTTTGTTTGTATAATTTAACCGGGGTGCCATTACGATGATTTGAAATGTCAAATACGATCGGGGCTATCCTAGATCTAATTGTTTAACGATTAAATGCAAAATCGCCATTAAAAATATTAAATTGGCAATATTTCAAAAACTTTAGGTGTAGATAACCTTATACAAAGTAACCTTTTTTTTTAATGCTAAATACTACAAAATAAGAAAAATTACATTTGAAAAAATTGATTTTTGATGGTTTTCTCAATCTCATTTTAGGTTTTATTTTTTGAGCACCCTGTTATTCAAATATTATACAAAATCTATTAGAGTAGGTCTTTCTCAACAAGGAGTCAAAACTAAAGTTAGTAATAAGGGCTTCCTTATAGGAACAATTGATAATTATATTAGGGCTTGCAATCGTCATTTTTGACATAAAAACCTAAATATGTCAAAAACGCTTAGACTTAGGTATAGAACATAATACATAAAATCTGCCTAGAATCTTGCGTAGAACCCAAAAACGTATTAATATACAGGGTATCCTATTTAAAATAAGCAAGTTGGTATCTACTTCCGGTATAACCGGAAGTGCCACCATCTTGAAAATATTTTAGTCGAGTTGCCCCTATCGACATTAGTATACTGTCAAATTTTCCTATGTGTAATTTTCCATATACAGATCGCGTTCTTTTCCGGTGGGACACCCTATATATATATATATATATATATATATATATATATATATATATATATATATATAAATATATATATACCTATATTACTATTTTCTTGGAATAAGGTTCAGACAACATTAAAAGTCAAAATTACATGTTTATAATTATCCAAACGTTTCGGCCAGGGTTTTGGCCTTTATCAATGGGAACTACAATCAGCAACAGGCATTATTCCAAGAAAATACTAATAGTAAAATTATACCTGTGGTTCAAGAAGAATAAATAAAGCTAACTATATATATACATATAATAAATTTTCAGTAATGTACGTGAGACATTCAATATGCACACTTTAAGTAAGAAAATATCGAGGAAAATATGCATTTTGCGACTACAAACGGGTAGAAGAGGAGGGAAAAGAATCGGTTTATACCTATTTCACACGTTGCATAATATACTACAGCAATTTACCCAAATTTTAATACTCTCCTTCTGCAATAATCGCAGGTACCAAATGCAACTCATTTCACTCGATGGGAGCCGCTAGAGATGCCAATATGTACCGAGAAAAAATGTAGATAATATACATATAGGTATCAGACATGAAATTTTTTTCGAAAATCGTGCTTTAGGATATCTGAAACGGATAGAAAAACTACTTGACAAACACTGCTTTTCTTCGATACACTGCAATAGTATGTATTTTAGGGCGAAAATACGACTAAAAAGTTTTGTTTTTACAGATTCAAGGACAAAAGATTTGAATCAACAAGGGTCATTCATCATAGTTTGGTTCACGATTTTGTAGCGGAATATCTTCGACAACAGTAAAGCCTAGTCGGGTTGTAATAACTAAATTATTTTAAGAGTCAACTAATGTAAACTCATCACCGGCTGAGAATAGAAAGTATTGCGTTTTTCAGATTCATAGACAAAATATTAGTATCAACTTGGGTCATTTCATCATTAGATCGTTACAACTTGGTAGATAAATATCTACGGCAAAATTTAACTATTCGCGTTCCAATAACTCCATTATTTTTGAAGTTAGAGTCAAACAAAGATTTTACAGATTAACTGCCAGAATATTTGCAACATGGGTCATTCATTATTCAGTCGTTCACAACTTGGTAGAGCCGTGTGACGGCAGCACTCCCATCATCGAATTTTCGAAAAATTTTTTTGCCCACCCCTCAAAAAAAAGTTATGGTCAAAACGATAAGCAGATGTTGCTTATCGTACCGGTAATAATTTAGGAAATCATATAAAAAATAATAAATCCAAAGTTCATAAAGATAATAAATCAGGAGTTTATAAAATTAATTGTGGTGATTGTGATAAGTTTTACATTGGTAGAACTTTCAGAAGTTTTTAAACTAGAATTCAGTGAGAAAATTCCGAGGAAAATTCTTCTCTCATGAATTTTCAAAATTCCAACGATAAGTGTTGGTTCAAGGAATGTTCAAAACCCCACGAATAGGTATCAGTTGAAAGATAATTTATAACCCTTTTATCATCATATCTTGAAAGTGTGATTTTTTTCTGTTCTATAGTATATACTTTATGTTTTCTCGAATTCATAAGGAACTGATTTGTTACAACATTTTTATCATTTAACAAACAGCCATAATAATCGTTAAAGTTTAATGTTTTCAGAGAGGCTAACTGACAGATTTTTGCTTTTTTTGTGGTACCTAGATTAGTTAGCAATAATTCAATATCTTCTTCATGAAAACCTTGATTTTCTAATTTTTTCCTAAATTCTAACCTTTCAGCAATTGAAGTTTTTACTTTCAAAGAATACATGTTTGATTTTCATTCTATGAATTCTACGACTGTACGAACTATACGACCTCCATTTTCATCTTTCATTAATCCTATAACCTTTTTATTCATGAGAGGAATATTATATGAATTTTGAGGACTGTAATTTGAAGTGTCAAAATGATGGATGTTATTTTTTATGATTTCAAAAATATCATGAAAAAAATGATAGATTAAACTATCTGTATCACTGTATAGCAATTTGGCATTATTACAAAAAATTATGATGAAAGTCGTATAGTATTGTTTTCGATATATCTAAAACATACATTCCAACATAAATGGATTTATTAAAATTAATTTCCAGTTTATTCACTTCGATGAGAACAAGATCTTCATCAATAATTGAACAATTATGGAAATTTGGTTGAGAAATGTAATAATTAGCTCCATAACGTCCTTTCCATTCATTAACTGAATAAATATTTTTATATTTACGAACATTTTCCATCGTTTCACCGAGTACAGCATTCATCATTAATTTGAAAAATTCAATTTCAAAATTATTCATTCCATTTTTTCTCAATATTATTTCGATATATTTTTTCAGCCAAGCTGATTGACTGAATTTCAATACTCTGTGAATATGATCTATTTTAAATTCTAATTGAAGAGCTTGTTTCAATGTTCTAAAATGAATAATGTATTTCTTTTTTCTTAAAGAAGTTGTCAATAATTTAGGAATTTTTATTTTAGCTCCAGGTGGAATGAGATGTTCGGGACAAAGAGGTAGATCCTTTTGTAAATCAAATAGATTTTCCGGATAGGTAATATCTACTTAATAAATGTATCCAAAATCATTATCATCATTAATTTTTGTAATTATTTTTTGTTTTTATATATTAAAATAAAGGAAGCTACGAATGGTTGAACATTTTACCGAAAATCATTGAGAAATATAATAATACTAAACATAGAACAATCGATATGAAACTATCACAAGTAAATGAGAAAAATGAAAAACACATTCTCCATACTGCATACAATAGAATTAAAATCGTAACCGGTATAAACAAATTTAATGTTTGAGACTATGTTAGAATTTCAAAAACGCGAGGTATATTCGATAAAAATTATATGGTGAATTGGTCAACAGAAAATTTTCGAATTAGTAAAGTTAAATTGACAAACCCAACAACGTATCTTGAAAAGTAATATACTGGGTATTCAATAAATATTTGTTACATTCAGACTTATATTTCTGCTGCATTTTTCAACTGTATCTATTC
Organism: Cynegetis impunctata; assembly: GCA_030704885.1. Lineage (NCBI taxonomy): Eukaryota > Metazoa > Arthropoda > Insecta > Coleoptera > Coccinellidae > Cynegetis > Cynegetis impunctata. The sequence goes on along the minus strand of JARQZK010002208.1, from coordinate 277,978 downwards.
AGTTCAAATAATTTTCCTAATTATTATGATGATTATTTTTCAGACAGAAAATACTACTGATACTGAAGGAAAGGAACGAGGGATGCTCCCCTCATCATCACCAAGAAAAATCACAAAAAGAATGACAACCTGAGGGGATGATAATGATGATGACGATGAAGAATGGAGATGATGAGTGGAGTACCTACCCATCAACAGCAACAACAACCCCGAACTCCATCCTCCACTGCATGCAATGTCCCTTTCAAGGAGATAGGATTTTCTGAAGAAGATGGCATCATCAGAAAAAAGGAACAGGATACAGGATGAGGGAAATTGATTGAAAAAAATTGTTTTATCTTTATATCAGTTCGATAAATCCTCTTGAATATGAAAATCATATTTATCTCTGACTCGTATCACTTGATCAACCAACTGGAGAGGGATGAGGATGATGAGTGAAGCATCCCTCAAGAACAGTACCAACCCCAACTGCATCTTCCACTGCTTGCAATACCCCTTTTGAGGAAATTGGGTACTTTTGAATGAGAAGATGACGGCAGTAAAAGAGAAGAAAAGGAAGGAGGGAAATTGTTAAAAAAAAATTTTTTTAATAAAAATTTGTTTTATCTTTATTTAAGCCTGATAAATCCTCTTGAACATGAAAATAATATTCATCTTCGACTCATAGCACTTAATCATGGTCGAAAATATATTTCAATCAACATGCAGTTTAAATTCAACTTCGCATATACTCATGAACATTTTTGTATGAAACCAATTTCGATTATAGCAGTAATAATTCGAGCTTGGTAACACTTGGTAAGGGAAACTACAGAAACCCACTTAATGGTAACATTAACTTAACTGACTACTTAGCACTTTCGCTATTAAACAAACTTCAAATACATATTCAATTTTTTCAACAACATCCACATCTTCAGAACATACAACCAGCCAAAAATCACATCCATGACATTCATTTTTTCTAGAGTAGATGTAAATTTGTACGTAATTACGTGCAATGCCTTGTTAAAGACAAATCCTTGAATCAAATAATTAAGAAGGAACTTGATTTGTATATTACGTGGTGAGGATTCCTAGGGGTTTCCATTTAAAATTAACAGATCTGACTGCTGATATTAGAATTAACAGCAACAGCACGTCATTAGTAACATAAGAAGGCCACAGTCGCAGAAAAAATTATTAAACGACCGTTTTTTCAATGTTATAAAAATTCATAAACGTCAAAATAATTCTCAATAAACGTATTATATATATATATATATATATATATATATATATATATATATATATATATTTTATATATATATATATATATATATATATATATATATATATATATATATATATATATATATATATATTATATATATATATATATATATATATATACAGTGGCGTAGATAGCTTTTTTCGATGGGGGGGGATGACTTAGTGTAAAATTTCATAAGTTTTTCTACTAAAGTTCTATTTTTATTGATATATCTTTAATGTAGGTAGTACAAAATGAGCAGAAAAGTTAAATTAAATTGCAAAAAATTCAAATTAAGTATTTGAATTGGAAAAAATTATTTAAAAATTAGTGAAAAATTGAATTTTATTTAATTGGATTTATAAATCATTGAAAATATTCTTGAAAAAAATAAGAGCAGAAAATTTAGTTTTTGGCGTCATTGCCAAATTCCATTTCTTTTATTGTGCGTAGCTAATATTCTGAGCAACATGATATTCAAAAAAAAAAAATTTCTAGGTAATCATCCAGCTCTCGTATTGAATTTCTTAGGCTTCAAATCGCCTCTACGAATCAAATATTTCTTCCACACTTTCAACTAACGGGAACAGCAGGTGTGGCAGTAAGAAATTTTTGATAAAGCTCATCAGTTTTGATGAATTTATCAGCTGCTTTGTCAATTTCGTATAAATCATGCTTGAAAAATATCGAAAATCTTTCTAATATGTTTAGTCTAGTCAACGAGTGCTTTTTTGTTCAACTTTTTTCAGCAGCCTCGAAAAAATAAGAGCAAGGTGTCACTCGATTCGGAATGGCATGTAGATGTTTTTTGAGAAAAATAAAAATTCGCTCGCGAAAATTGTGAAAGTTATAAACAATATAATGAAAAAAAGGGAGTTTGGTTTTTTTACAATATTTCAAAAATTGATTGAGATTTTTGAAATCTGACGAAAGATTCGGAAAAGAGAGGAAATTTCCCAAAAGAAAGACTAGACTTCCGGATTTATATCAATATTTACAATTTCCTCTGACAGGTAAAAATACGGCAGAAAACGGGTTATTTGGTTTGGGCAAGTCACGCCCATTATAAGGATACTTCAACATTATTCAAACATATCAAATATGAAAATTAAGGAATGAAAAAATTCAGACAGTTACTAAATCGTTGAATGAGCAATATTCCGGCGATAATAGCGATTTTTCAATTAGTTATGCAATAGTTTATTAACAATTTTTTGGCACTCGAGCATGAAAATTGTAAGTGTGATAACTACTTATTCACTATAGATCTGAGATTTTTTTTCATTCTTGGAACTATTATTATAAGGATTCAGAGTCAATCCTCGTCGAAAAAATTGAAAAATTTCAATTTTTTAGTTGTTTATTATTAACAATCTACGTAGTTTTGCAACATCAAAATGAAATTTTCTTTATAATTTTAATGATCCGTTTTTTATTAAAAAGCTACATGGAAATGGGTTTTTTCAATGTTCAAGAGAATCAAGAAAACAAATTTATGATAAATTAAAGTGTTTAATTTTGCAACTAAATAAATTGTTATAAAAAACTAAAAAATTAAATTTTAAAATTTTTTTTAACGGGGATCTATTCTGCAGTCTTTCGAAACTAGCTCCAAGAAAGGAAAAAAATATCAGAACTATAGTTTAACAGTTATCGCACTTGCAATGTTCTTGTTCTTGTTCAAGCAGCAAAAAACTATTGCATAACTAATTGAAAAACTGCGATAAAAATGTTTTGTCGCTGGATTATTGTTCATTCACCTATCCATTGAGAACCTGAAATTTTTCATTCCTCAATTTAATATAGTTAAATAATTTTTATTGTTATAGTGTCCCAACTGGGCGTTACTTTCGCAAGCCAGATTACCAGTTTTCGGCCGTATTTTTACCCCTCTAGGAAAATTATAAATATTAATTCTACAGTTCCTGGAGACTTTCTTCTAGAAAATATCCTCCTCTTCTTGTATTTTCATTTATATATCAAAAATATCTATTAGTTTTTGAGATAATTTTTTCTTTCAGTAAATTGATTATAACTTTTACAATTTTCGCGAACGGAACTTAACTTTTTCAAAAAATATCTACATGCTCTTCCGAATCGAATGACAACTTGTTCATAATATTCTTTCGAGACTCATGAAAAAAGTTTAACAAAAGAAGCACTGACTAGACTATATTCTCATGATTAGTAAATCTTTCTCCATGATGTATAAGTCCAGAAATAGATTGAACGCCATCACAAGAAAATTTTCACTAACTCGACAATTTTTATTAACTTCCAAATATTATGGAGTAATTAAATTGACAATCAAAGCCAAGAGTTAAACATATTTTGATACCTGCTCTACCTCAAAAAATATTCGAAATATTAAACATTGATTGACAATCTTCTATGAGCAAAAGTCACGCTCCTCGAATGTAAACAGGAATTTAATCCGTCACTAGGACCAAAAAACGTAAGTGAAATGGAAAATTTTATTTACGAAGGAAAAATTTAACCAGAGCCTCCTCGTACTTCTTCCCTTTCTAAATTTTATACTACCTATACTATTAAACGAAACTGCTTTATATATAATACAACACAAAAGCTTGAGCAGTTTTGTTTGATAGTAAGTACAGTATAGGTACAATTTAGAAAGAGAAGAAATGCGAGGAGATTTTGGTTGACTTCTTCCTTTCGAAATAAAAATTTTCCATTAGAGCCATTTAAACTTTTTTAAACACGTTTTTTGCTCATAGTGACCGATTGAACTTACTGAATGAACATTTTATAAAATATGATCAAAACTACTAGTTACTTTACCCAAAATTAGAAAAACGATTCAATTTCTGGGTTTATTATTATATTAAAATTATGAGTAGATATTCATCTTACATGTGCTCAATCTGTCCATAATTATAGCGAGCGTGCATTTCGTGGCTTCTGATTGTTCGAAGCTCGGAAATTATGCAATACTCAATTGCACAGCCGTCACAAAGATATATCTAGATGATTTTTATATAACTGCAAATACATAATATCAAAAGAGGTGCTAATGCTTAGTAAATTTCATGAATACTTGAATACGTTTAAACGAAGACTTTTTTCAATTCTTTTATAATTTTTGTAGGCTCATGGGGGGGGGATTGATCCCCTTGATCCCCCTCCCCTATCTACGCCACTGTATATATATATATATATATATATATATATATATATATATATATATATATATATATATATATATATATATATATATAGGGGGGCGGAGGGCAAAGTGGAATAGCTAACAAATAAAAATTCGTATCTCCCAAATATTTGGATTTTAGTTAAAGATAGTCATAGTATAGTATTACTAGTTTATGTGGACATATACTGAATGAATCCTAAAAAAATCAACCATTGCTATCAGAAAATATTCAGCATATTCTGAGAATGCGGCATCATTTCAGTTTACCCCATCAAATGGGGCAAAGTGAAATCATAAACGGGGCAAACTGATAATACTGTAACAATAAATGGAACAAAACTCCCATTGTATTAATCTTATGTTAATTCTCAACATTTAACTAATAACAAAAACTAGCAACTACTGGAATTTCATATTGTATGGCAGCTTTGTTACGACTGAGCAAGCCCAGTCTCACCGCTATCACAGCATCTTTCATGGCTTCTGCTGATCGGTTTCTCGTTTATATACGCGCATTGCCTATCTATAATAATAAACCAAATTATAGATAGGTATCTGTCTGCCAAAATAAAGGATTGGGGCAAAGTGAAATATTTGGGGCAAAGTGAAATATTTCACTTTGCTGTCATTTCACTTTGCCCCAACATTCCACCCATATGAAATTACCGGCTAAATATTTGAAACATATCCTTTAACCTATTCGCGCGCACTATTTTGTAGATATATTATAACATCATCTATGCTCAGAATGAAAATTTCGATTACATCAAACAAACCAATGTTATATGTTACATACTTTCTTCTCAATATTACCTACAGGTGAACCACAAAAAACAACACTTTTTTCGATAAAATTTAGCAACGACGTTTAACTTGTCATCGAACATAAACCGCAGACATGAAACATCAAATGTGTCATTCTAAGCAACTACACCAACCTGTGGAGCCACGTAATGGAATGTAATAACATAATTTCACTTTACCCCACTATTCCACTTTACCCTACTCTCCCCTATATATATATATATATATATATATATATATATATATATATATATATATATATATATATATATATATATATATAATTATATATATATATATTATTATTTAATCTGAAATATTTCTTCTTGAACGAAGAACTGTTTTACTTCAATTTTTGTGTGTTCAAAGTATTTGGTTATAAAATTTTTGTACATGTCGATCTTCAGTTAGCCAAGAGAAAACTCTTCAAAAAAGTTATAAATTCGATTTTATTTCAAATATAAGTAATATCTCATGAATGGTACACAAAATATTATAATAAATTATTTTTTTCTTTTTTTTCTCTCACCTATTTTAAGCGTTGAAGCATTGCATTGTTCTACTTAAGTTTTTTTTCATTTTTTTTTGTTATTTTGAATAAATATGTGAATATTTTAATTGTAATTAGGCTTGCAATGATCATAAGGATAAAAATTAAGCCTAAAACATCTAGCAAATATTGTTGATAAAAGGGAATTTTCAAATGAGAGCTCTTAAGATGTCCAGCACCTTTATTTCTTATGACATATTCAGTCCACCAGACCGCTTTTTCCAGGCCAGACATCTCTAAATCCGTCATGAGGTGTGCCATTTCTATGATATTCTCCTTATATCTGAAAACAAATGATTGGCGAGATAGGAAATATATATTGATTTGATATCATGAATAGGACAGTAATATATATATATATATATATATATATATATATATTTATCTATATATATATATTTATATATATATATATATATTTATATATATTTATATATATATATATATATATATATATATATATATATATATATATTTATATATATTATTATATATATATATATATATATATATATATATATATATATATATATATATATATATATATATATATATATATATATATATATAATTATTTATTCGAATTGTTGTTGCCTGTGATCTATTTTTAATCTCTTGATAATTATTAGCAATAACAGGCTGGTTGAATCTTCAAAAACTCGATTTTATTAAAAAGTTGACGTTTCACTACGACATTCGTAGTTTTTCAAAACTTTTGAAAAAATTGAAATTTCTTTGACATTTATTGATTTGAAAAAATTTGAATAGACAAAGACTTACTTTGTCTTGTTAAAATTTTTTTCCGAATGTGGTTGTTCTTTGTTATTTATTACGTGCTATTCAGTCTAATATCAAAAGTTTTGAAAAACTACGAATGTCGTAGTGAAACGTCAACTTTTTAATAAAATCGAGTTTTTTAAGATTCAACCAGCCTGTTATTGCTAATAATTATCACTAGATTATATATATATATATATTTATATATATATATATATATATATATATATATATATATATATATATATATATATATATATATATATATAATTCGAATTTAGTTCTGAACAGGTGTTATTATAATTGCTGCGGTAAATTTCCTCTTATAGTATGTTTTAGAGAGTGAAAAATATCGAGTTTAGTATCAAAATGTAGTGGCGAAAGTGAACTTTAACCAAGTGCAAATACTTTTTAGAAACTTTTTAGTAAAATAGGTGAAATCAACGAACTATTATAAATCCAATAATACGGTAAATTTTCATTCCGAATAAAAAAAATTCTTTCTTATCATATATTCGGATTGAAATAAACAATGAAAACACGTGTGCGATAGGCATCATCCAGTCCAGTGGCGTGTCACACAACGTGCCCAAATATCAATTTCAAGTTATGCTTTGCGCAAGTTGTAACAACAAAGGAGACAAGCAGACTCATTTTCAATGCGATAGCTGCTCTGTTATAAATTGTACGGCGTGTAATAAATTCACTGCCACAGAAGAGAGATGTATCCCCCTTAAAGATCGCAGATTAAAAATACTTTGCAACACTTGTGTACAAGACATTTCCACAATAATGGAAATAAACAGAAAACAAAAACAAGAAATAAATACATTAAAGGAAAAGGAAGCAACTGACTCTCAGAAAGAAAGAGAAAATATGATTCTTAAAAAAGAAGTTGAGAATCTGCGAGAAAAAATCTCTACTTTAGAGGCTAAAATAGCAAACCTTAATATGATAATTGAGGACAAAAAGATTCTGTCAGAAAAAAATGAAAAATTAATTAAAGAAAATAAAAAATTATCACAGATTAATACAACTCTGCAACAAACAAATGAGATTCTCGAAAATAAGCTAGAGCAAGACAAAATACACGCGAATAAGATTACTCAAGAACATCAAAAACTTATACAGGAAAACTGTTCACTAAGGAACAAAACAGCATCCATTACAGTGGACCAAATACACCATTCAGATGACTATGTTAGAAGAGATGAAGCAGAAAAGAAGTTTAGCGACATAGAAAAAGAACTGAACATTTTAAGGAAACTCATATCTAATGTTTGTGTCACAAAAAATGAAATGAAGCAAAACTCAAATATATATGCTGACAGATGCAAAGGTCCGAATATAACAGCTAAAACTGAAGAACGAAAAACTGACTCTATTGAAAAGAAAACGAATAACCTCACCTTGATGGTACCAAGTTCCAAAAAAACGGAGTTAAAGGCCTCAGTTTCCGAATTGAAAGATATGGAGAAAATACAACGAGGCATAATGAATGATGTTTTGAATCTCGAGGTTCGAAATACAAAACAAATTGATCAAACAAATGATATAAACCAGATTGTAAATAATGAAGGTTTTACTGAAGTTGTCAGAAGGAAGAAAAAAATGGAACAAAAGATTGGAAAAGCTACAAAAGACCGTTCAAATGGACTACTTGTTGGCTTTGTGCAGGAAAAAATGGCTTGGTTTTATTTAGGTAGAATAAAGAATACAGAGGCTACAGTTGAAATGATACGTGATTATTTAAAAGAAGAGGAAAACTCCGAAGGATTCGTCATTGAAAAGTTACAATCGCATGGGGATTTCTCTAGTTTCAAATTGGGGGTTCCATTCAGATTGAAAGACAAATTGGATGACGAAAATTACTGGCCAGTTGGAGTTTGCATTCGGAGATTTAATTTTCCATACCCTCTGAAGAAGAAAACTTTTTTATGAAGATGGAGAAACAGTCTGAGTGTGATGAACGAGAAATAGTGGACACTGGTGTAGTTTTCAGGATTCTTCAGTGTGTTTCCAACAAAATGGACAATTTGGAGGTACTAATGAGTGAGATTAAACCTGACGTGTTGAGCTTGGTGGAACGAGCTTGGTGGAACACTGGTGCAACGAAGATAGTGCTAACTCTGTGGCCATTCCGGGGTATGTGCGGGCTGACTTTTTTTGCCGGGTCCACAGGCTCCATGGTGGCTCGATGATATTCACCAAGTCCGATCTTAGAGTGAAAAAGTTGCCGGTGTCGAAGTTTTCTCTAGAAATGCATGTAGAAATTTCTGGAATATTAGTTTCCTTAGGTAATAAGCGTCTAGGCAAAATAAGTGTTTACAGGCCTTGTTCTGGCAGCCCTGATATATTTTTTGAAAAACTTTTTTGTGCCCTTCAGAGTTGTTCAAACGATTCTGATTATGTTTTCCTTTGCGGAGACCTCAATATCGACTACTTTGATAAAAATTGTAATAATTCAAAATTTTTACTTGAATTATTAGATTGTTTTAACCTGACTATTACTTCTACAGAGGCTACCAGGGTTTTTACTAACATTAGAGGTAATACTTCCGTTTCTAAAGTGGACTACATAATAACTAGTTCAGAAATAGTTCGAAACTGTAAGTCTGTTGTTTTTGATCCTAATATAAGTGACCATAGAGCAATATCACTTGAATTGAAGACCGATCTTGTACAGATCCAAAAACCAAACGTCCAATTAATTAGGGAATTAAGTGAAGTCAATCTGAGGAATTTAGTGGATTCTTTATATGCATGTGATTTTTCTGAAATAATGCTTGAGACTAGTGTGAGTAAATGCTTTGAAACCTTCAGCAGCACACTCCAATATTATTTAGATTTATGTTGTCCCTTGAAAAGGCTTACTTCCGTACCTAAAAAAAGTAAATGGATCACTCCCGAAATAATTCAAAGTAAAAATAATCTGATAAACCTACATTGGCTTTATTCAATTACTGGGTCACCAAATACTCTCAATAATTATAAACATGCAAAGCGTTCACATAACTCCCTCTTGAAGTCAACTAAATGTAAATATCACTGCACTCTTATAGCTAATTCTGAAAACCGGAATAAGACAGTATGGAACATTGTCAGCACGTACACTGGAAAACTTGAAAAACTGGATGGTCACATTACCATTGATCTTGATGGTGTGACATATGATAAACCCAATAAAGTAGCTGATATATTCGGAAAATACTTCTCTTCAGTGGCCAATGAAAGGTTGAATGCCAATTATGGTAATAGTATATCACATTCCTGTACGGCTTCACCACCTTCGGTATGTAATTTCTTTTTTCAACCCGTTTTGAGTTTCGAAATCGAGGATATTATCAAAAACTTAAAAAATAAAAGATTGCTCCATCAATAAGCGAACATCTTGCTCATATAATTAATTGGTCTGTCACATCGGGAGAATTTCCCTATGCTTTAAAAAAATCTATTGTCGTACCGATTCACAAAAAAGGAAATATAAATGAAATAACAAACTATCGACCGATATCGATTCTCAGTGTTCTCTCCAAAGTTTTTGAGAGAGTGATTTTCAAGAGAATGATGTCATATTTGAATAAATTCGATATTCTTAATAAAACCCAGCACGGTTTTAGAGCTGGTTGCTCCACTCAGACGGCCGCACTGAAGTTTGTGGAAACAGTTTACGAATGCCTGGATTCAAATTTACATGTGTCAGGGATTTTTTTCGATCTTTCCTGCGCCTTTGATACTTTATCCTTTAAGTTCATTATAGATAAGTGTTATAATCTTGGCTTTAGAGGCATTTTTTCCGACTGGCTGCTTAGCTTTCTTCAACACAGAACTCTGTCGGTAAGAAACGATAAAACTTATTCCAGAGAGTATAATATAGATATGGGTGTTCCTCAGGGCTCTGTGATGGGACGTCTACTATTCCTGCTGTTTATAAATGACTTACCCTCTCATTTATCCTGCATATTACTTATATTATTTGCCGATGACACATCTGTCGTCATCGCGGCCCGAAGTTGTGATGAGCTGCAGATAGCCTGTAAAAATATTATGGCTGAGTTCATATCATGGTGTCGCCGTAACAATTTGATAGTTAATGTAGGTAAAACAGCCTGTCTGTATTTCGGCTTAAGAAACTGTGAAAGAAGTCTGTTAAAAATTGATTGTCTGGGCGCTACTATTATTCCAGCTGATTGCACAAAATTCCTTGGGATCCACATGGATCGAAGTCTTAGTTGGTCAACCCACGTTGATGTCTTAAGCAAAAAAATTAACAAAGCTTATTTCGCAATAAGTAGACTGAAAACTTCTCTACCACCTAGTTCTCTTGTTGATGTTTATTACAGCCTTGTTCACTGTCATATCTCATACAATATTTTGCTCTGGGGTGACTGTGGTTCCTTCTCGAGAGTCTTTGTGGCACAGAAAAGAATAATACGTCTCATTTTTGGTTTGAACCATCGGGCATCATGTCGGCCTATATTTGTCGCCAATAAATTACTGTCACTTCCATGTATATACATATTCAAATGTCTCTTATATGCGAAAGATAATGAGAATAACTGGAAAAAACTTGCTAGCTCGCACGATCATGGAACACGAAATTCACAGGTACTCCTGGTTCCTAAACATCGGACTCACAGTTTTGAACGTTCTCCACTATATCAGGGTGTCAGATTGTTCAATCATTTGCCCTCCCATTTGAAATCTTTGAACAAACAAACATTTAAAAGAGTTATTAAGGAGCTTTTACTACATAAGTGCTTCTATTCGGTTAAAGAATTTCTCTCTGATTCATTGATCACTCAGGGAGATGGTAAATGTTGATGTAAATGTTAGAATAGAATTAACTTAATATTGACTTATCCTGTACACATTAAGTGTCCTAAAGGATCAATAAATTATTATTATATATATATATATATATATATATATATATATATATATATCAATCAATCAAACCAAATCTTTATATATATATATATATATATATATATATATATATATATATATATATATATATATATATATATAGATTTGGTTTGATTTTTGGTTGTTCCAGGTTCGTAAAAATACTTTAAATTACTAGATTAATTCGTTTAATAGACGTTTCTGGAGTAGTACTCCCTTCCTCAGTATCTAAAATATAAATATAAAAATCTCAATAGACCAACATTGACTACACAAATATTACACGTTTGACAGCTTACCTTAGTATAGACAATAAAATGAACATAAAAATAAAAACATCTAGAGTATAAAACAATATCGTCAAACAATTATTATAATATATATTTTGAAAAATGATTTTCTTTATTTGTCTGGCATGTCAATGTCAAACTTGGTGTTGTATTAGTTCTTTTCTTATTCTTTTCAGTTTGACTTGTTTTTAAGAAACGGTAGGTAGAATTGACTAAGTTGTTTGATGTCTTGTCTGTCGTTCTCTGTGTTCTTTTATTTTGTCTGTTTATGGAATATTTCGTGTAATTTTCTAAGTTTCTTGTTCCTTTGTGTTATTAGTATTTCGTTTCTTCTTCGTAGTTAAAATCATGATTTTCCGTTAATTTGTGTTTGTTCAGTGCCGTAGTTGCTGCTTTTGTGTATTTGTGGGCATTTATTCCGGTCCTGCAATCTTTGTGATGTTTGTCCTATGTATTGTTTTCCGCAATCCTTACATGGAATTGAGTAGACTACATTAGATTTTTTTTTTTTTTTTTTTCTATTTTTTTTTCTAAATCTAATGTAGTCTACTCAATTCCATGTAAGGATTGCGGAAAACAATACATAGGACAAACATCACAAAGATTGCAGGACCGGATAAATGCCCACAAATACACAAAAGCAGCAACTACGGCACTGAACAAACACAAATTAACGGAAAATCATGATTTTAACTACGAAGAAACGAAAATACTAACAACACAAAGGAACAAGAAACATAGAGAAATACACGAAATGTTCCATATACAGACAAATTTAGAGAACACAGTGAACGACAGACAAGACATCAAACAACTTAGTCAATTCTACCTACCGTTTCTTAAAAACAAATCAAACTGAAAAGAATAAGAAAAGAACTAATACATCACCAAGTTTGACATTGACATGCCAGACAAATAAAGAAAATCATTTTCAAAATATATATTATAATAATTGTTTGACGATATTGTTTTATACTCTAGATGTGTTTATTTTTATGTTTATTTTATTGTCTATACTAAGGTAGGCTGTTAAACGTGTAATATTTGTGTAGTCAATGTTGGTCTATTGAGATTTTTATATTTATATTTTAGATACTGAGGAAGGGAGTACTACTCCTGAAACGTCTATTAAACGAATTAATCTAGTAATTTAAAGTATTTTTACGAACCTGGAACAACCAAAAATCAAACCAAATCTTTATTATATAAATGACCAGGTAATAAGGTGAAGTGAGAAATTTTTAATATATATATATATATATATATATATATATATATATATATATATATATATATATATATATATATATATATATAAATATCAGTGGCGATCCACAAGGGGGAAAATTAGGGAAACGAGAAGAGTAGGTATATATATCTTAACATAGGTATGAATTTTATTCATAATTGTTGCTTTCAGCGGCTAGTGAGAAAATTATGTGTTTCTGACTACTGACACTCAAATCAGCAATGCGATTTAAATTGATACTAATAGATTCAGGGATCAGGGACACACTTGTAATAAACATCTAGCAAATAAATGAGGTTATATTTGCTGTTAATTTTTTACTGAGTACAGAATAAAGTGAATTCTAGATAAACGGCAATAACTTAAATTATTAAAAATCTGATAATAGTACCAACTTTTTTTATTTGGTATAAATATATTTATATATATATATATATATATATATATATATATATATATATATATATATATATTATATATATATATATATATATATATATATTTATTTATATATATATATATATATATATATTTATTTATATATATATATATATATAGTATATATATATATATTATATATATTTATACATTTATATATATTATATATTATATATATAATATATATATATATATATATATATATATATATATTTATATTATATATATATATATATATTATATATATATATATATATATATATATATATATATATATATATATATATGTATATATATATATATATATAATATATATATATATATATATATATATATATATATATATATAGATATATATATATATATTATATATATATATATATATATATATATATATATATATATATATATATATATATATATATATATATTATATATTTAAATATATCTATATATATATCAAGGGCGTCGACAGCCGGCGGTTCAGGGGGGGGGGGGGGCAGTTGATATATGCAAGAGGGAAAGAGTTGGAAATTTGAATACAGTTAAAAGAAAAGTTTTTAATAAAAGAAAAAAAAAAATTTGGGACAAAATAGAGGATAAAATAATAATAGAATTGAAAGAGTTTGAAGGCAATCATTGTCCATTGACAGAAAATCTTGTAAGTTTTCATTAATATGTTTGCTGTGCACAGACCATATGGACGATATTTCCCCATAGTGCTTCTTAACCAGGTTTTTAGTCTCCTGAGTCTGCTTAACGATGGCTCCACCGTACACGTTGTGCACGGTAGAGCGATCAAAATTTTCAACGCTTTTCCTGTTTCAGGAAAGAAGATTTTTGCCTCTTTTAGGACATCAATAACGGTTAGATCAACTTCGATCTCAAAACTGATTACCGAAAAAATCTAATATCTTTCGTGGTTGCCATGGCATTTCGAATTTCAGGAAGAGTGTTGAAATCATTGATTACCAGGTTCAGTTTGTGCGACGAGCAATGAAAGAACAGAGCTTTCGTGTATTTTACGTAGAATTGCTTGTACCCCGGAGTATTTTCCGGATATTGTCGGACAACCGTCAAATCCAAAACCAACGCCTTTGTTTGGATTAGGGTCTTCTTTTGTCAAAACTCATCGATGCTATATGCAATAGATTTCGCATCCAGACCTTTCAGCTCAACAAATCCGACAAACATTACTTGGACTTTCAAAATATCGAAGCCCTATCGATAATAGTTCAGTGCCAGAAATGTCAGCTACTAGGACGATACTAACATCCTAATAATCGGTTCAAATCTCAATGACCTTCTGAATCTTAGTAATGAGCGTTTGGACAGGGCTCGAGAGTGGTTTACTACCAACAGGCTGTTCTTGAACTCTGGAAAAACAAATTATATCTGTTTTCGAACGAAACAAAATAATGGTAAAATCCCTGAGGCCGTCCTGCTTGACCACCAGAGCGAAGTCCTGGCCAAGAGCACTAAGTTTCTGGGAATTCACATAGACCAAAATCTGGACTGGTCTATCCAAGTTGAATATGTTTGCAAAAGAGTTAGCTCTGCTTCATTTTCTTTAAGAATCATGTCTAAATACTTAAGTCTAGATACTTTACGATCAGTTTATTTTGCAAATGTTCACTCAATCCTAAGGTTTGGAGTAATTTTCTGGGGGGCAAGTTCGGCCGCACATCATGTGTTTGTTGCTCAAAAAAGAGCAATACGAATACTTCTGGGTTTAAGGGGAAGAGAGTCGTGTAGGGGGGGATTTAGACGGCTGGGTATCATGACACTGCCTGGCTTATACATATATGAGTGTCTAGTTTTTTTCTTTAACAACAGATACAAATTCACCGAGTTGGAGACTCAACACGGTTTAAATACTAGAAATGCGGGTGTGAGTCTGAATGTTCCCCCTCACAGGTTGAGTGCAACTGAAAGAGGTCCGGGATACTCGTGTGTCAAGTTCTTCAATAAATTGCCTCGTAACATAAAACTGGAGACCGGTTTGAAACGCTTCAAAAAAAGTATTCAGGAAATTATTTTAAATGTAGAACCCTACTCAGTAAGTGATTTTTAAAGTGTTGAATGTGAAATATGTGAAATTTTAAAGATGTTTGTATTGTATGAAACATGTTCTTAATAGTAGTTTATAGTAGGTTATTTTATATTGTACTTTTAATTTTTGTGTATTGACGCTGAATCATTCAATGGCTGTACGTAACTGTACTATGCAAAAATTTTTGATTAAAGAGATTATGTTCCGTCCGCTAACACACTATTTACTTCTGTTGCTTTTACTTTCTTCATAATATCTGCCCTAATGACCTCTTCAAAAATGCCGATAACTTCATTTGGAATATCAACCGATCGATAGCTTGCACTCTTTCTCCCATGCTCAATGTGTTTCTTCAAAATCAAATCCCCCGCGTCAATTCGCAGCTTGTATAAGTAATCGAGAATACCTTGGCCATAGTATTAACCTCTCAGAGCTAAATCATGCGACCCGCAAAATGTAATGCAGGAATTGGTAGATGCTATAATTTTTCGAGTTTCTTCAATAATATCCTTAGAGTATTTGTTGAGTTGCACATCTACAGGCCCACTTCCGAGAAATTATTTAGCAGCTTCCAGTGCCGCCTTATGGAAGTGGGTTTCCATGTTCTTCTTGCACTGCTCGTGAACATCTTTGAACTTAAAAAATGGCCTTATGATAAATGATCCCAATAGGACTCTAAAAGTGCTTGGATTTGGCGGAAACAACGTACAATATATACAAAATGACCCTTTTCGGAGCCTGGAATGAGCCAACCATGGAAAGTACGTTTCCAACCAGGAATAATTAAATTTTCTCTTTAAATGTTTGGCGTCTTCCGCAAAATTGTATGTCGCAGAAGTGGACCAACAGTTTTCCACTATTCCTTCTTCTTTTCGCTTGATAACAATGATGCTCGTCCAATAAATCGACCGATGTCATTTTCGTTGCAGTCATCTATTGAAGAATCGGGATTCAAGTCCAGATCCTTGGATGAGCAAGGTATCGGCAGGTCAGCCTCGGATTCATCATAAGGACTTGTGCCTATATAAGAGTCCGGACTAGTTCCTGGGACTGAGTATCTCCCGTTGTGGCAACCGACCTAGATTCATGCGTTATTGTTTCCATTTTGTTCTCTTTTTCCTTTTGAACTTTTTCATCCTGTTCATCGCTGTCACTGCTTCTTCCCTTAGGCTTTTTTCTTTCTAAATTCACTGTGACACAATATATTTCATATAGGTAGGTAGAAGAAAATAACTGAAAAATCTATTCCCTTTTATATACCATACGAAAACTTTTGAATCACTATCCAAACTAACTCCAGTGGGTGCAAAGCAAACTAACTTCAAAGTTGAAAAATCTCTACTAAAAATTGTTCATTTTTAGTATAGGTTTTTCAACTTTTACAGTCTATAGAAAAAAAACATAACCTGACAACACATTTCATACCAATGCTGGCCATAACGATAGCCAATCAACGTAGAGAATGATTCGACAAAATATTACACAAATTATGGACACCGCAAACGCTCGCGTGGGACTTAGTCTTAACTCCGACTTAGGACTTTGATTTCTTTGCATTTGACTACATGAATCTCTAGGGGGGGTGCAACTGCCCCTACCTGCCCCCCCTTGGCGACGCCCTTGATATATATATATATATATATATATATATATATATATATTTATATATATATATATATATATATATATATATATATATATAATATATATATATATATATATATATATATATATATATATATATATATATATATATATATATATATATATATATATATATATATATATATAAAAATAAATTAAATATTCAAGTTAGTTCAGTGAAATTTCAGAAGTTCAATTGAATACTGCATTTGGGGGTAAGGTGGTAATATGGCACCCCTCTTTTATTTCGGAATGCCCAGTGACATCTATGTGTCAGCTCAAAATTAAGTTGATGGTTATGTATAAACGCCAAAAAACTATTGGCAACACTGGCTGTGCTGCTAGTTTTGATGCATGCGGTTAATTTATCACCTATCATTTTCGATAAGTTTGATTTACAGTGTTTTTTCCCATTTAAGTGACCTCACCTTGTGGTTAGCAAGTTCTGAGTATTTCAGTAGTTCAATAAAGGCTTTGTTTTTATTGTTTTGTCAATAAAATATCCTTATCAACTAGATTAAAAATATATTTTCATAATTTTTCCTTGAACCATGATAATATGAACCCAGCTTGTTTTCGGTATAATGAAACCATCAGGTTCCATATTATATACCGGGGGTCCATATTATATGCGCATATTATATCTATTGATTCTTAGGTTATATCTATTGATTCTTAGGTTCGCCAGTATACCACGAACATAATTAGTTGTAATAATGTTTAATTTTTGATGAAAATACGGATCAACTTTCGGGGTCCAAATTATCAGCACTTCCTCCGCCAAAAGAAAATTGTACTTTCTTCGAAATTTTGTATTTACCTATATGTGAACCTATCTATAGGATCTTAATTTTCTCATTCAATAACATAAAGTATTAAACAAAAATAGGTGGTTGTTCAATTTTTGTTGAGATTAGGTAACTACTACAAAAACTACCTACAAATTTTACGCGGGAAAAACAGAATGGGTTTCCATATTACCACCTTCTCCTCTAGTATTCATTTTTATTAAATTGCATTCATATTCAACTAGATTTAAAGTGAAATTTAAATTCAATCGCTTTCTCTCAATCTACAATGGCTATTCCACTGACAATTATAAGAACCTATTAATCTAGTGATAGGTACCTAATGTATAGGTACGTTTATGAGGAAGCTGTACTTCCTTGGTACAATATCTACTCATTCGGAGGCTCCGTGGCGGAGAGGTTTAGGTAACGCTATGCCGTCTTCGTTGACGGAGTTGGTGGGTTCGATTCCCACCGTGTTCCTGGGTGTTTGTATGCGTCCGGATTTAAGTGGTTCCCCTCATTTGGTAAATTGATGGCTAAATGTCCAAGTTGACGAAGCCAAAATTGTACGGAGGTCGGGCGCGTGTGAGAGGGCACACGTCCCACCTCTTTAAAAAAAAAAAAAAATATCTACTCATTCAATTATTATCGTACTCCGACGAACAAACAATACTCGCTTAGTATAATTAATTCATTTCTTACATTAGGCGTTCCTTACTTCCTTCAAGCTAATTATTAGAATAATTAGTAAACAATTAAATTCAAGTGATGAATTTATATAAAACGAAATATCTTACTGTGGATTTTTTATCACTTCTTCTATAGCATTCTTCAAATCATCCTTGGTCATTGTTTTTGGATTCAATTTTTTTCCGAAACCCTTCCGTTCCATAACAACACTATTTTGTGGTTGATCTCCAAAAAATGGCAGACCAATCATTGGTACGTGATTCAAAATTCCTTCTTCCATAGACTGAAGTCCACATTGTGTAATGAATAATTTAATGTTTGGATGCCCTGAAAATGTTGTACATTATTGACGATATTATATAGGCAAAAAAAATGGAATGTTGACTGAATAATTATTCAAAATTAGCAGTAGGTAATAATGTTTAACGATGAACCACCAAATAGCATAAAATTCTTAAAACACGTTGAATTAATTCTGTAAATTTAAATATACTCGGTCTTGTATAAAAGGTAGGTACCTAATTATACCTATATCTGATTCAAAACCAGATCCTTCAGTAGATAAATGGTAAGGCATTGATTAATATCCAACAAAAACAATTTATTCGAGGAAATTTAAGAGACTGAGTAATCCGGATCAATAATAATCACGGGAGATACAGGGACAGTAGCAAAGTCGATTGTACGATCAATAGTTTTTGAAGATTTTTTCTCAGGGCGTGATTGGATCACTGCTTGCATACTTATTAGGCGAATGTTGTACCAAGTATCATCCTCTTGAAATATCTCTACCACACCTTATGTCTTGTCCTTGTACTTACAAGTACTAGTACAAGTACTACTTCTGATCTGCCTGAAGAAGTTCATCCTCACCTTCATTTTTCGCGATAGGAGATAAAAGACAGCATGACGACTCGAGGGTTAACACAGCAATTGGCAACAGAGAAGGAAACCAGAACATTGGTTTTTATTAGAAATAAATTTTGTGAGGAATTGAACATGGCAACTCGCGCGCACGCACGCATGCACACACACACACACACACACATATATATCTTCTTCTTCATCAGCCTTCATGCGTGCACTGCTGGACATAGGCCTCCCGTGAATGTCTCCACGTATAACTATCTTGCGCTACCTGCATCTAATTTTTCAGGAAGTCTGTCCATCTAGTTGGTGGCCTTTCTCTGCTCCGAAAAGCATCTTGCCTCGGTCTCCACTCCAATATGCGTTTTGCCTTTCATTCTTGCAATGTGTCCCGCCCAGTAACACTTCAGAGTTGTTATTTTTTCAATTGCGTCAGTTAAACCTGATTTACGACGTAGTTCTATGTTTGAAACTCTATCTCTCAGGCAAAGTCCCAGCATTGCTCGTTCCATTGCATGCTAAGTCACCCGGATTTTGTTCACCGCCATCATAGTAAGCGTAAGAGTCTCTGTCCCGTAAGTTAGAACTGGCAAAACATATTGGTCGAATGCCTCTCTCTCGAGGCAAATCGGGATGTTTGATTTGAAAACATCATTCAGCTTTCTAAAAGCTGCTAAAGTCAACCCTGTTCTACGTATGAGTTTATTGGTCTATTAAGGCCTCTGCACACGGGCGTCGATGTCTTGATATATCCAAAAACACGTTTTTGAATGCACAACCCGGATGAGTTGATGTTTTCTGACAACGCTTGAATTTTTGGATGCGCATTCCAATGAACGCATACAAGTTTCAAAGTGTGTAGGCGAATTACCAAGGAGTATGCGTTTTTAAAGCAGTAGCGGCGGTTAATTTTATGAAATAATTTGTTACTGCAGTAGGTATTGTAAATAATGAGTTAAATTCAGATTACTCAATATCTTTCATATTGTTTGGGTTTTTAAACCAATATTAACATTTGATAGATTTGTATATTATTTACTAAAAATGTTTGCAGATAGTTTCATTAGTATGTCTGACTGAAGAACAATGTGCCGGAAATTTGTTGAGTTGTACAGGGACTTACCCTGCTTGTGGCAGACAATACAAAAACACTATTTAGACCGAAGTAAAAAAAATGAAGCATACGAAATATTAATAAAGAAGCTGCAAATAATTCAACCAAGTGCTACAAAAAGTACAGTAGACTCTGAAATCAATAGTCTTCGAGGTTGGTTTCGAAGAGAAAATAAAAAAGTTTCAATCTCGAACAGAAGTGATACGGTGAGGGTTTCGGAGATATAGTAGAAAATTTTAAATTTTGGTAATTCCTTCCAGTCACTAAATATCTGAGCAATGTAGTTATTGGCCATGTGTCTCGACATTTTATTAATGGAGTAGCCATTACTAAGAGTTAGGAATAGGTTTCTTGTTTTAGAAGCCAACCTTTAGACCAGATTCGGCCCAAATTTTTACTTTCTTTTTTCTTGCATAAGTACCCACCACTGCCAGCCACTAGAGCTAAATATTCCTCTTTCTCAGACATCTTGCCAAACAGTTTGGTATACTGGACAAACCTATGGTTTTGTACGTACGTACGTTATTGGTTGCACGATTTTGGATATACGTCAATGTATCAAGACATCGAAGTCCGTGTGTAGCCCGCCACTATCTCTACTTATGCGGATTTCATGGTCTAGATATTTGTACGCTGTTTTTTGCTCGATCTCAAATCTAGCTATATATATATGTTTTGGTTCAATACAAGTTTGGTCATCACTGGAGTTTTCGAGTTGTTCATTTTCAAGCCCACTTGTAAGGATGCATAATGAAGCCTTTCGCACATTTCTATCGCATGGTCGACACTATCTGATATCAGGACTACATCATCAGCGAATCTGAGATGACTGAGTTTCTCACCATTTATGTTTATGCCCATATTAACATTATTATACCCACACACACACACACACACACAAACACACACACATATATATATATATATATATATATATATATATATATATATATATATATATATATATATATATATATATATATATATATATATATATATATATATATATATATATATATATATATATATATATATATATATAAAACAAGCAAAATTATCGGTCTAGCCCGCATATGTCGAAGCAGCCGTTGACACGTGTTTCGGACTCATTGGTCCTCATCAGAACGGCGTAGCCAAGTATGTGATGGAAAACCTGGAAATGAAACAGCAACAAGCAGAATCCTTTGCTTCGGAAGACAATCACACATTTGTGGTACATTGTTCGAACTCTCCGGTTTGGGAGATTTGGTCAAACTCTGACCACGGAGGCGATTAATGCCATCCGCGAGATCCTGGACCGTGGAAATAAACTACAAAGAGGAGATTTATCGCGGGGAAATAGTATATAAAACAAGCAAAATTATCGGTCTAGCCCGCATATGTCGAAGCAGCCGTTGACACGTGTTTCGGACTCATTGGTCCTCATCAGAACGGCGTAGCCAAGTATGTGATGGAAAACCTGGAAATGAAACAGCAACAATGTACCACAAATGTGTGATTGTCTTCCGAAGCAAAGGATTCTGCTTGTTGCTGTTTCATTTCCAGATTTTCCATCACATACTTGGCTACGCCGTTCTGATGAGGACCAATGAGTCCGAAACACGTGTCAACGGCTGCTTCGACATATGCGGGCTAGACCGATAATTATGCTTGTTTTATATACTATTTCCCCGCGATAAATCTCCTCTTTGTAGTTTATTTCCACGGTCCAGGATCTCGCGGATGGCATTAATCGCCTCCGTGGTCAGAGTTTGACCAAATCTCCCAAACCGGAGAGTTCGAACAATGTACCACAAATGTGTGATTGTCTTCCGAAGCAAAGGATTCTGCTTGTTGCTGTTTCATTTCCAGGTTTTCCATCACATACTTGGCTACGCCGTTCTGATGAGGACCAATGAGTCCGAAACACGTGTCAACGGCTGCTTCGACATATGCGGGCTAGACCGATAATTTTGCTTGTTTTATATACTATTTCCCCGCAATAAATCTCCTCTTTGTATATCTATATATATATATATATATATATATATATATATATATATATATATATATATATATATATATATATATATATATATATATATATATATATATATATATATATATATATATATATATATATATATATATATATATATATATTCATATATACTATGTGGGTCAACATTAGTCCGTGGACGGACAATAACTCTAAGTTGAAGATGAAATTATGTAAGTAAGTACGTACCCAAAGAAAATCAGTAGATAGTGAGTTAATGTACATTTTCGAAAACTAGCGGTTTGTGCGAAAAATTATTAAAAAGATGTATCTATTTCACCCCATATATTGAAAATTGGATGAATTAATTGAAAAGGTCTAACCATTTCGAACTTGAAGAAAAATATTCATAAAGTTAATTACAGTGGATATTTCCAACTTTACAAATTTGTACAACTTTGAACACCGGTAACTTGATTTTTTCAAATACAATTATTTTTTTCGAAATTATCAATGGGGGTGATATCGGGAGACCTCACGGGTCAACGAACTGACCCAGTTCTTACAATCCAATTTAAGTAATTAGTTACTTCATGACCATGATGAGGAGCACCTTCATCTCGTTGGAAGAACATGTTTATTCTTCGAGAGAGAAGAATATTTTTCAGAACTTCATGCAAGTGATTTTCCAAGAAATTGATATATGGAACAGCATCGAAAGTGCAGTCAAAAAAGTAGAGACTAATTAGATATCTACCAGTTGCTGTACCCTAGTGCCCATTGTTTTTAGCTATCTGGCCGAAAATGATGAGGATTTTCGTCGGTAGGTACAGTAGTGGAGGTTATGTCCGTTAACAAATTCCTTTTTCACTAATCCAATGACAAAAATTCATTCTATTTTTCAAGTTTTGTCCCTCTGGAGATACAGGTGCAACTATAGAAGTGTTCTTTACATATTCACATACAGATCTTGTAATAAACAATTTAAGTATCTTTTGAACTGAATAATCACAGAATATCATAGCAATACACAAATAAATCAATTCATACTTTTGAACACACACTTATCTTTTGAAAACGGTTGAGTTTAGAAACAAATTGAACATTTCGAAAAAAACTCAACCTTGGTTTTCAACAAAATTCAGTTATCCCTGTTCAAAACTAGACACATTTTTTAATGTGAGAATATCCTCTGCAATGAATTTAATGCATTTTTTCTTCAAGTTCGAAATGGGTAGGCACTTTTGAACATTTCACGAATTGTAAATAACTTGAGTGTAATACTTTTTTTGATTATTTTTTTTACAAGCATTTGATTTTCGAGAAAATACCTGATATCTCGATAACGATTCAAGCTACATATCATTATCAATAACTCTATTATGAACCATCCTGTATATGCATGGAAAACGGGGAGACAAAAATTTGGAACATTTGATAGGAAGTTTTTTTGACAAAATTGCGAATAGAAAGGGAATGAATCATATATCATAATTATGGATAAATGCAGAGTAGTACAAAATTCCATCAGAATAACTCTATTAATTTTTGAGAAATAAATGCTTAACACTTTATTTTTGTGATTTATCATTTCTGAACCATAGTTTTAATGAAAAACTAATACTATTTTGGATTCTGAATTTTCAAAGCAACGAAATGTTTCAAGCAACTTTTGAGAAAGTTGCAAGCTATCATCGTAATTTACCTATAGATTTTTTTCAGTGTTGTCTATCCCGTGGGAAAATTTTATATTTTTGTGTGTACTTTTCATTTTCATTTATTGGAAATAAAAACATGAACATAGTAGTATAAATGAAACATCTAAGTAAATTCATAAGATTTTGAAAAGGTGGTATTGAAATTGATGCATTCTGGGAACTGAGAAGTGACATTAATAATTAAGTCATTATTTTATCAGATTATATTTGTTATCTGATGCAGCAAATTAATATGTCGAATTAGGTGAGCATTTATAAATAATCAGAAGATAGTGTCCCAAAATGTCAAGTATTTCAGTATTGTTGCATGATAGTTATCAAAAATGTTTCGATTCAATGATCTGCGAGAATTTATTCGTTTGAGATAAGCAAGATAATACCTCCTAAGTCGAAGATTTAGGAAAGTATTGATGTGTAGCATATAACAACTCATAAATTCTACGTTCTTTAAAATATACATTTCATTTCATCTTTTTCAAATCATCAAATTACATTTACCAATAATGAACACGTTCTCCAATTCAACAATATTATGACTTCTAATTAGTTTCTCCAATAATTTTTCAGCAGAAATACAGAAATATGCACGTATACCTATATATATATATATATATATATATATATATATATATATATATATATATATATATATATATATATAGAAAACAGAATTCTTCGTGTTATCGAAACACGTTCGTGGCAATAAAATCAAGTACTAGGACATTTATTTGAAACTAATCAAACAAACCTCCTAGCGGAGCTGGTTATACTAGTTCACGAAACATCGAAGTGCCTCCATATACCTTGGACAGTGTATGTTAGAAACATTAAGTTGTCCATCACAATCAATGGAAATGATAGACAGTCTGTTTCGCCCTTATTTGGGGCTCATCAGTGTCATCCATCCATCGATAGTGATAACCAACCAAATATTTCTAACGGCCTTATATTTTCCTTCAAGTGACTATATGGCATATAAATATGACACAGCGCCACCAGTCGGAAACAAATGAACCACATCTTACAGATAGATGAAAACATTTCGGCAACGCGAACTCGTAGGTCCTGACACCCGAAGGTGGTTACTATATTCGCTAAGCAAGAGTAAAGTTGCCACATCAAATCGATGTGAGTGTGAGGCCATATTATTTGCTATAACGAACAAGTTTTTCCATGATGCATCATCGCATATATTTGGATCAAGTTTAGTTTTGAGTGTGAGGTTTTGAGTGTTAGCGCCATTACACTGTCATAGATTGGTGTGAACTTCTCGACAACACGACTAGATTATTGATCTAATATGATGGCAACACCATACTTGTGTTTACTATCTTGGTTTCCAGAGAAAAACATTGTCTTTTTATCGATTGTGTGTTTGTCTGAGCCCGGCCATCTGGCTTCAGAAACTCCTAAGATGTTCACCTTAAATCTGTCCATTTCTTGGATTGTGTTCTCAAATTTTCCTGGTTGAAATATTCCTTGAACGTTCCACGTACATAGTTTCATGGCTAACCTGGGGATTCTTAGCACCCTCTGACCATCTAAGGTCTGCCGGGGACTGAGGGCCGTTTTTTTGTTGTGCTTAGCCATATTAATTGTACTAGGAAAAATTTTATTAATGCGCTAGTTTTCCGTTGCTTTCCGCATCGCAGTATTGAAACCGTTGAGACAGTCCTTGTCGCGCCTTTAATTGTGTTACATGGTGCCGTTTTTCATCCTATATCTATAAATACGCCCACCATTTACTTTTGATGTTGCTGCTGCCCAACACCACTTTTCTCGCCATATCTGGCTACCCTTACTTAGTTTGGCCTGCAAGTCGATGCAGTTACCGTGTGGCACGTGGAGCCATAAGTGATAGCTGACTACCCTGTGAGTACCAGTTGTTTAAAACCATCTCCAGTCCAGTTAAAAAATTATTAAAACTGAGATTATGCAACTATAAATTCATACATTTCAAAAGGTTCTGAAATCTTAACAAGAAATGTATTGCTATCGGCTAATGACTGACCTCTATCTAGATTCTAGACTGAGAAAGCTGTGAGGAATTCTGATGAACAAGTACTAAACAATAAAGATGATAATATTCGAAATATACGAATAAAGAATTTATTTGATCTGATCATATTCAAATTAGTCTTATTTCCTGTTAACATAAAATGTGAATCAGAAAAAAATGAATTGTTTCATTCATACCAAGATGGATTTCTTTGAAAAAAACAATAAACTATATCTTTTGTCAGGTATAATATACTACTTACCCAGAATATCATTTTGCGGCATCCATTTTCTGATTACTACGTTTGCAGGTTTATTGAGCAACTCTGGATCTTCAAATTTCCACAGCACCTTGTATGGCAACTCAGAGAATGTTTCTATTAATATTTTCCTAATACTCTTATTTAATAGGCTACTCTTCACATTCGTCCCTAAACTGAAATAGATAACGCCATTTCTAGAAGAATCTAGAAAATCTTTCAGATCCTATAAAAAATCTGATCTAAAATCAAACAGAAATATAAGGATAATTTATTGAGGATACTGTACCTCAGGAAGTGGCTTCGGAGGTTTCAAGTGCATTCCCCCACCAAGTTGTATTGTTGTTGGTGTCACTGCTCTAATGTTATGAAATATAGGATTTACGTTTGTAAAAAGCATATCCATTCTTTCTATAAGTTGCCACAAGGGTTTACTTTCGTTTCCAAATATTTCCTTGACTGTTTCATCTTCGCGGGGATAAAATCTCCAGTACCCATGAAGGTACATGAATCCATATAGAAAACTGCTTAACTGAAAAATATTTTTTTATACAATATCTTTATACATCAAAATTTTATGTTCATGTACTACATAGTTGATATATATATATATATATATATATATATATATATATATATATATATATATATATATATATATATAATATATATATATATATATATATATATATATATATATATATATATATATATATATATATATATATATATATATATATATATATATATATATATATATATATGGATGGCATTCAGAACTACTGGTGGAAGAATTTTTCAGCTAATCACCAACGCGTAGCTAGACTTTTCAGCGGGATGATAATTCACCGTGAGCCAACTCCTTCATGGTTGGCAGAGGGCAGAACTGTATTGATGCCGAAATCAGGTGATTTAGGACAGCCGAAGAACTACCGCCCAATCACATGTCTCAACACGCTGTATAATATTTTTACAAGTTTTCTTCAAAACCGGATTCTGGAGGTCATTGGACCGGTGTGGAATCACGTCTACGAACAGAGAGGTGCAAGAAAAGGAGTACAAGGTTGTAAGGATAACTTACTAATAGACAAGAGTATATGTCAAGATGCGAGACACTACAAGCGCAACCTACATACATCATGGTTAAACTACGCGAAAGCTTATGATACATCGTCGCACAACTTCAAAATACGACTGCTAAAAATGCTCAAAATCCACCCTGATATCGTCTATGTGATGAAAAGTATTATGGTAGTATGGAAGGTCGAACCACATATACGGGATGAGTAACATACAGGCAAGGAGTTTTTCAGGGAGATTCGCTAAGCCCATTATTGTTCTGCATAACACTTCTACCATTAACTGTTGAGTTGAGGGCTAGCAGAATAGGGTACAAGGCCGGGCCACTAGGTAGAAGAGAACACCTAATATCACATCTTCTGTAGATGGACGATTTAAAGCTTTACGCTCCTTCCGAGGCATCTCCGCAACAATTGTTGAATATCGTTGCTGAATATACTGCAGCAATAGGAATGTTAGTCGGGTTGGACAAATGTGCTGTCTTTCATTTAAGCAAATGGAGAACTGGAAAAGCAGGAGAACATATCGAATTAGAAGGGGGAAATATCATTCGTCACCTTGAAGATCAAGAAACTTACAAATTTCTTGTAATGCAACAGAGGGGTGCTCTGGAGACCAAAATCAAGGATGCCTTAGTAGCCAGATACAAAAAGAAGCATGAAAAGTGATGATCATGATTCGGAGCCTGCATCCCAATTGCTCAACAAAGAGAATATACCTTCCTCGAACGCAGGGAGGCAGGGGTTTGCAAAGCTTGAAATACCAACACCATCAACAAACCTTGGAAATGGCAATAAGGATATTGATTAATAGAAGATCCGCTTCTAAAAATGGTATCTCATTATGAAATCAGGAATCAAGCAGCGTTCCTATTCAGAGCTGGACGGAGAGCCTAGGAAAAGTTCAATATGACCGGCATATCAATTGAGCCTGACTTAGCTGGAACACCGATTACGCCAGCCGAACAAAGAAGACTAGGTAGGCAGAAAAGAAAAGCACAAGTGAAGACACTACTCGAAGATCATATGAGTAAAAATCTGCACACTATATATTACAGGAATTTGGAAGAACACGACCTGTCGGAAGAATTATCATTTGCCTTTTTAGGTCGGCTAGGCTTAAGTCGGAAATAGAGGGATTTGTTATGGCTTTTCAAGATGAAGTGATAGATACAAGATGGTATAAAAAAAACATGATGAAAGTCGACATCCCAACAACTTGCAGAGCTTGCATAGTCACCAGAAAACTCTTATGCACATCCTGTCTGTTTTCAGAGTCTATGCTCCATCAGGGTATATAGAAAGACATAATGGGGTGCTCCGAATTCTCTACTTCCACCTGAGAGAAGTTTATGGTATATACAAAGCACCAGTGCTACCGTAAGTTCCACTAGAAATTGAAGCGGTTGTTGAGAACGATAGAGCTCGCATATACTGGAACTATGCTTTTCCAACAACTCGGCAGATCCACACAATAAAGCCAGATCTAGTCCTTCTGGACAAAGAGCTCAGAGAATTGTTTGTTGTCGAATTTTCGTCCCCTGGAGAAAATAATGTGATCATGAAAGAAGAACAAAAAAGGGGAAATACAGAGATTTTATGTTCGAGCTGAGGACGCTTGCAGCTCATCTTTTTTGTTAAGGGACGCTGCAAGGGCAGGATGAAGAACTACTCAGAGAAATGTGTGAGAGGTTTTTCAGTGAGTAATCACCAACATCCGGAGTCTCACACATCCCTGAGAATGGGTGGGATATAGCCTCAGGGTAGTCTATAAAAGATTTTTCCTCTCACACGGACGTAAAAAAAAATTATTAAAGCGTTTACATGATGTGCCTTTTTGACAGTCTACATGGATAGCCGGTATCTAGATTTTTAATTTTCTAGTAAACTTTACGATATCGCAGGAAATAGACTCGAAGTTTTGATTACCTTGGTCGAATCCATAGATATATATTATATATAGTCAGAGTGATGGCTGACAATGATGGCAGCACCATTAACAAGTTCTGCAGATATTGTAAGACAGTGTGGTGATAAAAAATCCAAAAAATGTAAAGTGTGTAAATTGTGAAAATATATTTCACACTTCATGTGCTCTGAGAGTTAAAACTTTGATTACAGTGAGTGAACAAGACAATTTAGTGAAATGCTGCGAAAAAGAGATTTCTGATAAATCTCAAATAATAAGCTATACATCAATGGAAGTTTTCAAAGTAGAGATTGAAAAATTCTAGAATAAGTGAGCTCATTGAAATCAATCAAGAAGACAAAATTGCGCAAGGTTCGGCGGAAAATTCCAAAGCAAAAGCAATTTGCAGATGTAATTAAAGATAGAAGGAAGTAAGAATACAGAGGAACGTATGAGCACTACCAAGGCAAAACATGCGGAAGAGCTGATAAACAAACAAAGGCGCATCATGAATGAAGTTATAAATCTTGAGACAAATGCGGGCTACATACGGACGTCCATGAATTAATACATCTAAGTGCATCCAAAAACGTGCATCAAAAAACGTGCACCCAAAAACCTGATTGCATACACAAGTACATGCAAAACTACAGTTTTGTCTTGATACATCAACGTGCATCAAAGAACGTACAATCAATATAACGTTGAATCGCATCCACACGTTCACACCTGTACGTGTCCGTTGAATGCGCATCCAAAAATTCAAGCGATTCAGAATACATCAACGCGGCGTTCATCCGGGTTGTGTATTCAAAAACCTGGAT
This sequence comes from Cynegetis impunctata, assembly GCA_030704885.1. NCBI lineage: Eukaryota > Metazoa > Arthropoda > Insecta > Coleoptera > Coccinellidae > Cynegetis > Cynegetis impunctata. The sequence continues at coordinate 247,613 of JARQZK010002208.1, read as the reverse complement.
ATTTTTGCATCCACATTAACATTATTGGTAGCACGTTCTTGGATGCACGTTGATGTATTAACACATCAACGTAAACGACCGTGTGTAGGGGCCTTAATAGACCAGATGCGAACGCAAGTAAAACACTCGAATGCACATGATCATGGAATAAATAAACAGAGGCGTATCTCGAAAGAGGAAATAAATGTTTGTGATAACCGAAAGGGTATTAACACATATGAAATCTCAAATGTGCAGGAGGAAGTCATTGAAAAACTACGTAGAGTTAGACAAAGATCATCTAATACGAAAAATTATGATACTAAGGGGAGTGCTACAGTGTCAGCAGAATACTGTTTTAAAGCTAAGCCAAGTAAAATGTGGCTTCATGTAGGCAGAACAATGAGCACAGCAGCATAATCCATTGTAAATGATGATATCATCTCAAAATGTAGAATCACATCTGTTGCAGAGGTTGAGGTCAAACACCTGGCTTTGGTTGGGAAATCGTTGGCATTCTAGGTTGGAATTGATACAGCATACTGATACTGATTTTGATTTAATTCAGCCAGCCCTGGCCTCAAGAAATTACAGTAAGAAGATTTCACTTTGATTTTAGGAGAAGTAACAATAAGGCTACAGAAAATAAACATTTTTAACGAAACCATCCCAAGAAAAAGTAGAAGGGGAAGTGCATAAAACCAACAATAAACTCGTTTTCACGATAATGCATCAGAATTTATGCTCGATTGGTAATAGTAAAGATGAACTGGAACTTGTATCCGATAGCGAATACTGTGACATTGTGTGTGTAACTGAGCACTGGATATCTGAGGATGAATTCCGAGGATATAACTTATAACACTACAAACTCGCTAGTAGTTTCTATAGATCACACGGTGATCATGGCGGTAGTGCGGTGCTTGTTAGAACAAATTTAGATTATAAGTGCCGGGATGACTTCATCGTGCACTCTGTAGCAAATGTAGCAGAATGCGCAGCATTAGAGTTAAATATTGAAATGTATAAATCAGTAGTGCTAAGTATGTATCACCCAGATAATGACATTGAAAATTGTTTTGCTATCTTAGAGAACATTTTTGCTCATACAAGAGAGGTGTCTAATCCTCTTCGCGGGCGATTTCAATCTAAAAGCCAATCTAAAAGCCAGAAACAAGGTGACTGCACAGTTCTTGTCTATGTTGGAATCGTTTGACTTAACCCTTGGAGTGCTGACGACGTCTTTTGACGTTATTTGCTACTTGAGTAGGATGCGCATGACGTCTTTCGACGTCTCCGATGCACTACGTTTCGAACTTTAATATTTTGTTAGCCTGCGAGTGAAGCTATTGTGCGGACATTAGCGTACAATAAAAGTGTTGTCTGAAAAAATGTTTCAGACTTTTCTAAAACTTGCATTTATAATAATTGCACCAATATTGAAAACTATAAACACACACATATCAGACCACAACAGTCAATTAATTACTTTCCGGATAGAAAACCAAACAGTTGAAAAAGTACTTTCGAGCGTTGCTTCAATGATTCCAATAAACAAAACTTCAGAAATGTTTTAGAATCACAAAGTTGGCAAGATGTATACAATTGTCCAATAGATGATGTCAACAAACAGTGGAAAATTTTTATGAATTTGTTCATGCCATTATTCAATCAGTGCTTTCCTAAACTTTACGTTGAAGCTAATGTCGTAAAGGGAAAATATAGAATAAATCTGAGTGAACACATATAACACATCAAGAGGCACCTAGATTTACTATTAGTACTGAAACAACACGAGTCGAAATATAAAATGATGTACGATCAGGTCAAGAAAAGGTATAATGAATCACGTGATAAAAACATCAGGAAATATTAAGAGGACAGATTAATCCAGTGAAAAAATAAAATAAGGTGCACTTGGAACCCCATAAATGAATTGAGGAAAAGAAATTAATATTCAAGGCGAACCAGAATCAGTTGCTCAAAAAAATCTGCTTTACAAGGCACGAAGGATTTCAATAAAAATAATCAACATAACAGCATAAGACTTAACTGAAAATCATTTTTTCTGAAACCTCTGGTAGAAAATGAAATAATTGACATTGTCAGAAAATTTAAACACAAATAAACATGCGGTTATGATGATATCCCTGTCTCGATTATTAAGCACTACATTGACCTGATATGCGAGCCTCTCTTGGTGAATAATTTTTTCTTGCATGGAATTTATCCAAAGGACTTTCAAATAGCACTAATATATCCGATATATGAAAAGGGTGACAACACATCAATGGAAAACTATAGACCATTTAGTTTACTAACAGCTTTCTCTAAGGTGTCCGAAACGGCCATGTTTTCACGTATTGTGGAATTCTAAAACAAATATTCCTTATTCAGTGACACTCAACATGGCTATCTGAAAGGAAAAAGTATAACCACTGCAGTATAAAGCTTTGTTCAAAAATTCTATAGTTGTCTCGAAGAGGGTCAAATACCACTGGGGATCTTTATAGATCTAACTAAAGCTTTTCATCTAGTTATCTATGAGCTACTCTTAACTAAATTAGACAGGCTAGGAGTGAGAGGAAAACCACTTCAATTGTATCAGATCGTATCGTATCAGATCGTATCCAAATTGTGAAAATCACAATGAATAATTGCAATTATTTCTCAGAACCTATGTGTGTTAATGTTGGTCTGCCACGAGGCAGTATACTTGGCCCTATGCTATTTGTAATATTCTCAAACGATTTGTCAAACGCGATTGACAGGTCGCATTACCTGGTGAGTTATGCTGATGACACCAACGTGATACTTAAGTCAAACAATATAGACACAATATTTGATGAGACAAAAATGCTTATGAACTGTGCAGAGGAATGGTTTCATTATAATGGATTGGAAATGAACAAATCAAAAACCAATAATCTTATTTACAACTGGACATCCCAATTCGAAAATAAAATGTTGGTAGCGAACCCAATAAAAGCATCGAATTAACTCTATCAGACTTTACCAGGTTCTTGGGTTTATATGTGGATAATACTTTGAGTTGGGATAAACATATCGATGGGCTGAGTAGAAAGCTTAGCAGAGCATGTTATTCTTTATGCGCTTTAAGAAACTACTTGAAAAAAATGTACTGTTGATGGTTTATTTTGCTAACATCGAATAACACCTCCAGTTTGGTATTACTGCTTGGGGTAGCAGTGTAGATCTTGTGAAAATATTCACCATTCAAAAACGGGCAATAAGAATAATGCTTAAAATGTCTCCAAGAGACAGTTGTAGAGGAGTTTAATCACTCAATGTTATCACTGCGGCCGCACTTTACATATGGGAGGTTGTTGCACATCTACGCAGATATCCGAAAATAGCTAAAACACAACAATATAGGCATAATTATAGCACAAGAGAAATTTATTACAGTTGCCACGCCATCATCTTGCTTTGTACGAAAAAAGTCCATTATACACATCAATATTAGGTATTTTACAACAAGTTACCAGACGGTATGAAAAGCCTTAACGTAGAAACTTCCAAAAAAGCATTCAAACGCTATATGGTAGATGTTGAACCCTACACAGTAGCTGAATATTGGAATAGATGAAATAAGGCAACGCTGGATTATCATCTTATTCTAGGTTTTATTTGTTTTGTTTGATGCAATGTTTTAGGGACATGTTGGATCTGGGGATGTATTTGTAGCTTTTTTTTTTTAAAGTAAACTCAATGAGAATCCATAATACAGCCAAACAACAAAATGGTGTAATCAAATAAAATAATTTATTAACTTTAATTGAATGGAATTGGCATTTACTTGGTGAAAGTTCATAGTCATAACTTTATAAAGAAATAAAAAAAAAACTAACTTTTCACAGGTTGAAATAAAAATCTATTGAGTAAACGCGTTTCGTCATAACATTGACTTCATCTCGTACTGATGAAGTCAATGTTATGACGAAACGCGTTTACTCAATAGATTTTTATTTCAACCTGTGAAAAGTTAGTTTTTTTAAATTTTTTTTATAAAGTTATTAACTTTATTTGAAAATATTACAAGTTGAATCAAATCCTCAATATAATTAATGAAAGTAGTAGTAATAATCACTATACATATTTCAAATAAGAATGATAATTCGATATCATTTGCGTAATTGCAATACGATCAAGTATGAGAGTGAGTGGTAGATTGACGATGAGATGATATGCTTAATTTAAGGATGAATTGGGTATGCAGGTGGAGTCAAAAATAAAGATTTTAATTTTTTTTCAAATTTAAAATCCATTTATAATCGAAAACTAGATTGAATACCTATTTGAAGCATAAAAAATGATAATTCAATACAAATTTCAAAAATATTATTCCACGTCAAAAGTAAAATCGATTGCAATCGATGACTTTGGATTTGGCTGACTTGAAGGAATTTTTTTGCCATTTTTGCGAATTTCGAGGAGTATTTTACGGTTTTTTACATTTTTCTTTTTCTCCTTGTGAATCTAATAGCATAGATTTGGATTCACGGGATATTTTACATCGAATATGGATCTGTGAAACTTCCAAATCATTTTAACTCATTCTTGTACCTAAAAATAAGCGAAAATAATAGGGCGAGAAGTTAAAAAGAGACTATATTGACTATTGGTTACGTTGCCTTATTAATTGAACCATCTAAATCAATCCCATAAATATCTGAGACCAAATCCTTCAATTTGCGATCTTATAAAACCTTGTAGGACCAAGGACCTTATGGATAGAAATCAGAAGCTACAGGGGTTTAAAAAATATATAACTTGGTATGCAAATGGTGAATAGGAAAAATTTGAATTTGCGCTACCCACCGTAGAACGATCGTAACTTTGGTTCTTAGGCAGCTATCAACATTTTTCGATAGTCAAATGAAAGATTTTGCTTATATTATTTTATAACTCCAATTTTACTATAGAATTCCATTGAAAAAAAATCAAAATTTAGCATAAGATTAAACGACAATGCCATAATTTACCGCAATTAGTAACGTGACAGCTTTGAGAGATATTTCTGAAATTTAGCATACCTGAAGACTTATTATAACGTCTATAATGATATCGGAAGTAAAACTTTTGTTTTGAATGCTAAAACAAGTATGTATATATATATATATATATATATATATATATATATATATATATATATATATATATATAATTATAAATATTATAACTGAGATTGAATTCTCGCACATAACTTGGTGAAACATCATAAAGAATAAAGTATAAACTTTAAAATAAAAACACTTGGCTTATGTTTCACAATATAAAAAATATTTAGATACTGTATTTAGCAGTAACGAAAAGTCGACATGTTTCGAGTTATGTAGTCAGTCTTGATAATGAGTTCATAACTCGAAACATGTCGACTTTTCGTTACTGCTAAATACAGTATCTAAATATTTTTTATATTGTGAAACATAAGCCAAGTGTTTTTATTTTAAAGTTTATACTTTATTCTATACATATTATATATACATATATATATATATATATATATATATATATATATATATATATATATATATATATATATATATATATATATATATATATATATATATATATATATATATATATATATATATTTATATATATATATATATATATATATATATATATATATATATATATATATATATATATATATATATATATGTATATATATATATATATATATATATATATATATATATATATATATATATATATATATATATATATATATATATATATATATATATATATATATATATATATGTATATATATGAATTTTAAGGCATTTCAAATCGCTGCGATTTCTGTTCAAAAGGAGCTATTTGGCTATTGGGGTTCTATAAGGTCGCAAATCGAAGGTTTTGGTCACAGCTATTCAACCGATTAACTTATAGATGATTCAATTGTTAATGCAAATTTACCAAGAGACAATGTAAACAACGGCCTTTTTAAATTTTTCACCTTATTATTTTCGCATATTTTCAGGTGAAAGAACGCGTAAAAATTTATTTACACAAGCCCATATTCGATGTAAAATTTTCAAAGGATTCAAATCTTTGCTTAGATTTACAGTAGACTTTCGAGGAAATTCTCGAAAATTGCGAACAATTTGCTGTAAATTTTTTGTAACTACCCGTTTGCGTTCTAAAATTGTTTTCATTTCAAAGTGCATATAATTATAGATCTTTCCTGAGAATTTGAGCGATAAAAAAATGATGTTATATCAACTTTTAACGTTTTTATTGCACATTTGTGCATAGCCCCCATGGCAGCAATAAAATAAATGATTTCCTCTTTTTTCTTCAGCTCGAGATTTCCAGATTGCTTTATCTCATTATCAGAAGCGCTACAAGACATTAGAAAATTAAAGGATTATACATTTGTTAAAATAATATTTCACTTACAGGAGTTGAGTTTCCGTTTGAACAAGTTATTTATCCTTTAAATTTTAACAGAAAAGGGGAGATAACCAGACTTTTACAAATTTGCAGCTGTCCCACTGAATCAGTATATATAATTTGGATTGAAATTATATTCATTAATTTATTTATTTTTCACTTATAAATATTATTTGTTGATTTTACCTTAGATACGGTTGCTATAAATACACTCGTTATATAATGTATCATAACGCCCGCTAATTGTACGAGGAGAAATGAAGCAACTTACATTGATGATATATAAGTAATATAAGTATTTCTTTATTTGCTGACCCTTAAACAGTAAATTACATTACTGGCACCAGAGCCTACTAATACATTACATTTAGAAAAACTAGAAAACACAGAGTATATTCAATATAATAACAATAATAATAAAAAAACAAAAATAATAAAACGGAAAGTCTATTCTAAATTCAAGAATTCCTTCAGGAGATGGCACAATCTTTTATAGTTTTCAACGTTAATTATATTTAGGGGGAAGAAATTAAATACTTGGATGCTTCTGTAAATAGGAGAATTCTGAGTCTTATTTGTTTTTCTAAATTCGTTTCTGAATATGTCCCGCTGTCTTGTCAAATAATTATGATATTCTATTTGTTGTTTTAATTTTGTTTGAGTTTTTATTTGACAATTCTTTATGCCATATATTAATTTTACTTGTTCTAATTTTTTCAAGTTCTGTATATTAAGAATCTTAGTTATTTTATATATATGTTCTGTTGATGTTCTGTGTTCAATATTAAAGATATTTTTAATTGCTTTGTTTTGAGTTCTTTGTAGCTTATTGATTACATAATTTGGTGCGTTTCCCCAGCAGGGTATTAGATATCTGATATAAGGTTCTATAAAACTATTATACAGTAAATATCTACTTTGCATATCCAATAATTGCGAACATCTTTTTATAGCACCTATCATGGGAGAGATTTTAGATACTACAGTACTTACATGACTATTCCATGTCAATTTATTATCTAATACTAATCCTAGATATTTATGTATCTTAACTTCTTTTAATTTTACATTATTTATTGATAAATCTAGATCACAGTACCTTTTGTTTTTTTGCTTCATTATCATATAAACAGTTTTTTCAGTATTTATACTTAATTTATTATGACACAGCCATTGAAGGTAATTTTGCATATCACAGTTTATATCACGATTTAAATTTTCAATGTTTGTATCTGATAGGACCATCGCCGTATCATCAGCATACATAAAATATTTTGACTTTAAATTTAGGTATTTTAAGCTGTGGACATAGAGCAAGTACATCATTGGTCCCAACACATATCCCTGGGCTACTCCCACCTGCAACTCCTTGACTTCACTTTCAGTACCATCCACAACAGTATACTGTTTTCTTCCTACTGAGTACGTTTTCAGAAGCTTTTGAAACACTCCACGAAAACCCATTTCATCCAATTTTTCCAATAGCAGCTGTATATCCACGGTATCAAACGCCTTTTTGAGGTCAATAAACACAATTACAATATATTTATTCTGATTCATTTCATTCAACACAAATTCAATTAAGTCTACTGATGCGGTTGAAGTACTGCTTTTTTTTTGGAAACCATACTGATTTTCATCAAGTTTGAATGTTTCTCCAATAAAATTGACCATTCTTGCTTTGATTAATTTTTCAACTATTTTAGAGAAATTTGTTAGAATAGATATAGGCCTATAGTTATTCAAGTCAAATCTTTTCCCCTTTTTAAAAACTGGCACAATCCTGGCTATTTTCAATTCTTCAGGAAAAGTACCGCTTGCTAATAATTTGTTGATCAAAGCCAAAATTTTACTACCAATTATTTCAAAAAGCTTAACTATATCTTTTTTTGTGATTTTGTCATACCCAGGTGTAGAATTATTCTTCAATTCAACCACTGTATTATATAGTTCCTTAATCTCTACTGGTTTCAAGAATATACTATTAACATTATACTCTCGTTTTTTTTTCTACTAAAAACTGGAAGTTTCGATGCTAAACTAGGACCTACTTCCGTAAAATGCTTATTGAACTCCTCAACTATGTCTTTATTATCAGTTAGTATTGTTCCATTTATGCGTACAATCTTTTCTATCATATTATTGCTTCTTTTCTGTTTTCCACAAGTTTCATTTAAAATTTTCCATATCTTCTTTCCATTTCCCTTTGCTTCATTTAGTTTTCTAGATATAAACTTTGTTTGTAGTTCTTTTCGTAATTTATTTGCTTGGTTTTTCAATGAAATACCTAATTCATAATCCTTGTCGTATACGACTCTGGATTTCTCCGGCAATGAATTATTCGTAGCTTTGACTGCATTTTGTATATTCTTGGGAAAATACATTTTCATTTCTATTATTTCTATAAGACTACACAAAGAAAGCAGCAATGACATTCACTAAATATGATGACAAAAGTATTCTCAAACGTCAAAATATCAACAAATGACATGCCTACTATGCGAAGGAAAATAGAAGAATCGATGTTTCATTATAATAAAATAATTTTTTCGTGAAAAATAAAATCTTGTATACACCACGTGCGTTACTCGATCCTAATACCCATCGGGCAACATCAATATTACCCTCCGGGCGTTAGGATCTACTTGGTACATAAATAACTATTACGTATCCGTCCATTGCCTAAAAGTAAAAAGTCAATACTTCCAAGCTGTTTTTTTGCTGTGAAATTATAACAACTGGCCAGACTCAACTCGAGCGTGATCAATATCTGAATAATTCAAAACATGTATCAATAAACGCAAGAAACAAACGAAAGTCCGACACTACAGTCAGTCAAAACATACAAATAACAAGGGGAAGTTGTCAAATTACAAGTATCATAAAAACAAACAATAAAAGTAAACAGGACGATCAGCAGAAGCCCAATCAACAACCTATTTCAAAGCACGTCCACCTCCAGAACTCCTTTCATCCCTGTCCATGAGTATTGAGTTTGAATAAATTTTGTGTATGTGGTCAGTATCCACTTTCCTATTCATAGTATGAGGTTCTTGGGCAATTCGCACCATTTTCAGAAATTTCCTAGTAATGGTGTTTCTTTCGCAGTCAAATATTTTGACCTCATTGTAATTTATGTGATGATCCGATGAATTTTCATCAGGGACTTACAAATCAGCTTGAAAAGTTGGTAAATAATGAAAACATCAAATTCGCGAGGAGGAACATAAAGACCTTTAAGTCATTACACATCAGGTTGTAGGACCCAACAACTACGAGACAGTCGAACGTCTACAGAATGCCATACCGAAATTGTCAGGTAGTTTACATTGGGTAGACAGGGCGGACATTGGGTGGTATGAATAAAAATGAGCATATAGTTTATACTTAACAATTTGGAGCAAATACTCCACGTGGTATGAATAAAAACCATAAGCAGATACTCCGCTTGAGTAGGTACTCTTATGTACAATTTGTTGTATGTTCTCATTTTTGATATGAATAAAAATGTGTTCATGCTCGTTAGGATGAGAATCTACTCCATAATTTTGGAGTCTGATAGTCATCCGACTTCAGTTTGACCGCGGCAGAGCTATGGCTGAGTTCGTTCTCAATTTGCGTCAAAAAAATATTATTAACCTAAAAGAAGTACGTATAATCGTGACTTCAAAGCATTGTTTAGATTTAGTAAAGGAAACGCCTAGTGGCTATAATATAATTTTTTGGGTGTAGAATCAAAAGAAACAAGAGGTTATGCTATACTTTACACTGATAAATTAAAAATATTTTTGGGACATGTGGCGTTCGAGGTTTTCAAACAGGAGTGGGAAAGATATTGGTGTTTCTGTTTCTAAAGTTGTGGCGCAAGTGGCTGACCAGATGATAGAAAAATGTGGACAGTGGATAAAATTCCCTCACACTCCGGCATATGTAATAGAAGACAATGAAAGAAGGCAAACAAAGTAGATCAATTGCGCCCACATAAAAAATGAGAAACCAGCTCTTCATCGTGATTAATATATAAACCGCAAAGGATATCATAGCATCAATGTTCAAGCCACTATTGAACAGGCTCCGCTAACATTGGAAATTAAGCAGCGAGAATCCACTCTATGTACTAGGAGCAGAAACTAATCGAATCGAAATATTTTTATTCATATGAATTGGAGTACAAACTCATACTTTATGCTCATGCTCATGAGAACATACTCGGAGTTTATACTCTCCTTTTATTCATACCACCCATTGAGTAAGCGCATTACATCACATAAAATTGATTCGAGGAAAAACACTGATACTTGTGCTGTAGCGGACCATGAAAATTCATCGGCCATCGCATAAATTACAATAACTTCGAAATATTCGACTGCGAAAGAAACTTATTACAAAAACTCATAGAGTTTCACATGAAATTGAATTTGAAATGAAACATGTTATGAAAAACTTTTTACCAAGAATAACATTTTTCAGTAAAACTGAAAATGAAAAAGTTTTTCCGCTTGGGCTCCTCATCCGTGAACACGCTGTATAATAATAACAAAATTAATTGTTTTACTTACCAATCTCTGTGCAAAATTGAGTGGTGGTTTGAAAGATGAATTGAGATCTGTTATCAAAATAGGATGAATCGTGTTTCCCATTACTTCATGATACCTTGTAACTGCATCCAAAGAAACTAATCCAATTAAAGGTACATTCCATCTCTCAATGAATCCAATATGTGTAGGGTGTGCAACTTCGATCATAAGTAGATCGAATTTTTCTGTTTCGTTTCGTATTAATTTCTGTACTTCAGGATGTTTTAATTGTGCTAGGGAAGTATCGTGTAGAGCTTTCAGATATTTGACTAAATTTAACGATGTACCCATCAAAATTTCACTATTTTTGTTCATTAAATCATAAGACATATGCATATCAATTTCTCTTATATTTTTCAGACTCTTGTCTTTCATTGGATCTGTTGTAATTAAAACTATTTCGTGGCCTCTTTTATCCAGTTCTTTCCATAATGGTCTGAAAGCGATCTGGTGACTGAAAGATGGGGTGAATATGGAAGCCAAAATCCTAGCACTATCACTACTTTGTATTGAAACATAAAAGACAATAATAATTAATATAAGGTGAAACTTTTTTTCTATTAACATTTTCACCATGAACTTCTAAACTTTTTACTCTGAAACTGATCGACACAATGTACAAAATCGTGTTATCGATAAATTCAAGTTCTCTAGTGAGATTGATAGATAATACCAAGTACCTATTGAATGAAAGATGAAATTACACAATGATACGTACAACAATCCTTGAATTCGTTTCATTATTTTCCGTGTGAATTGATCAATGTTTATTTTATATATATATATATATATATATATATATATATATATATATATATATATATATATATATATATATATATATATATATATATATATATATATATATATATATATATACACTCAAAAAAATAACTCTGTAACCATCACAGGAATAAAGTAACTGCAACAGGAAATTCTAATAAAAATAGGCACAGAAGTAATTTCCTGTAAGATTTACAAAACGATTACTGTGGTTCAATTCCTGTAGAAAGAAAAGTTCTTATTCTATTGGAAATCAATTGTTAAAAATACAGGAATCTATTCTTGTACAAAGTACTGGAATATATTCCTGCACTTTTAAATATTTCAGCTACTAGAATGAACATTGTATATTACTAGACTATTTTTTTTATGCAACAGGAATTTCTTGTCGTATAGAAGCAGTGTAGCTCAGACTTTACTAGAATATGTGGTTTTATTTATTAGTGGTATGGTCAATCTCAAACATAAAACTGCACTTGTGACATTTTATTCCGTTTGGTATAGCAGGAAATTATTGAGATATAAATTGAACGGCATTTGGTTTTTACAATAATTACTTCACCATTAACAGGAATTTTCCTTCAAGTCCAGTCGAACAAAACTTTGAAGTTAACAAGAATTTCCTATATTCTCCACTCAATTGAATTCGTAGCTTACTTGGAATCTAAGAGGTCTTTCCTTTACTGTCTAACGATCTATATATTCATTTCAACTGGAATTTGTACAAAATCGCTGGATCTGTGAATGTAACAATTTTCCATTACTTTACTAAGGTATTATTTTATGCTATTGCAAGGGGGTGTTTTAAAGCTATAACATACGGCCATTCCAAACTTTCATTTGAATTGGTCGGTTATCACAGATTCAAGACTGACATGCCAGTAGCAATAAATAATATCTTAATAAAGTATGGAAAATATCGCAATATTTATATATCCAAGATTTTGCACTTACCAGAAAATATTGTTAATACAAAACTTTAATTACATTGTACAGTTGAAGAAATACCTCCTATATTAAAAATCCAGTAGAATAACACATCAGGAGCCTTGCCACGATTCATGAAGCACAAATGGAAATTCGGATAGTTGAACTAAAAAACAATAATTAGAAAAATTAAAATCGTTTTATTAATTATCAAACTGGCATTATTAGAAATGATATTACATTGTATCGGTATTGTTGAATCAGATTATTGTACAAAATCTCAATACATACATTGTGTAGGTACTGTAAAATAAAAAAAATCTTTAGACTAACTTTTTTTCAAATATAATACAAAACATAACATATCAACATATATAATCTCTTCATGTTATATAGTCATTACCATTAGGAGCATGAGTGAAATGGTGAAGGGTAGGAGGTAGAGAAATGTCATTAGGAGACTCAAGAACAAACATTTTATCTTGTGGGATAGAGATTTCATATGCGAATACCTCCTTGAGGCACTTAAAAACCACTTGCTTGTTAAGATTATAAACATAAATATTTCGTGATATTGTGCAGGCGAGTTCTCTCCACTTTGGAAGATTGGAGATGTTGGAGAAGCCAAAACCATGAAGTTTTTCCACTTTTCCCAGTGCGACAAAAAGGTTGCCCTATGCCCTATGGAAGGTATCAATTCTTTCACCATATCGTCCTTCAAGAATGGTAAACTGTTTAGAGTTATATCGTTGCCTGCAACAGAAAATGCCAATTTTTAATACCAATCATTCCTTTATTGGTAAAATTTCGTTAATCGGACGCCCTCCTAAATTGAAAATTAAATTTTTGTATACGGTCCCCAAATTGGAAATAAAAAAAATCGGTACAATGATATTTTCACGGACGTTTTATGCGAAAATCGTGAGGTTTAGAATAGGTACCAAGTTTTCAAACCTTTTGTAACAAAGACACGATAGCGTGTTATCCATATTCGTAGTTAATATATAATATAAGCAGGTTATAATAAAATAAAATAACTCACGTCTGAATGTATCGATGTACTGGCTCAAATCCCAACTTCTGAGATATCCAACGGGGTCCGAAGTATCTACGTCACGCCCGTTCAGTTCATCTAAATTGCAGCACTTCCTACACTAACATTGATATCCACAACACCCTCCAGATCTTGCAAGAAATTATCACTGTTGTTCATATTCACTGTTGCCGTAAAAAAAGAATATTAATGTTTCAGCTTCACCAAACACTACGCAGAATAAATGAAAATTGAACATGGCTGACATGGCTCAACGTTCATGTCGATCAGCGCGTCCCGGTGGTAATTTTTGGCACTAAATTCCTGTACTCGTGGCAGGACTACCTTCGCATTTTAAAGGAAGAGCTTGTTGAACTAAATAGAAAGCACAGTGGATTCAATATTATGGTAACTGTAACAAACTATCTCTTGATTATTAGCTTGAAAAAATATTCCTGTAACAATTACAGAGATTCCATGGATATTAAAAATTTTATTTCTTATATAAGAAAGCTTGGGGTTATGAGTCTACCGACAGAAATCGTCACTTATCGAAAAGAGCGAGAGAATTTCGCATGATGTAAACAATTCCTGGAAGCGCGTAACGGATCTAGATTTTGAAGTTGTGGCATTTATCGCCATTTCAGCAAACAAAACAACAGGTCGGCAGCTTGATGATATGAGTAAACAAGTACTGATCGGTGGCTTTGATGTATCGGGTCCAGATTTTCAAGAGAGTAGCATTTTATTTTAAATAATATGTGAGTTATATTCTCGTATTTCGGAAACGGCTCTTACGATTGGGATGAAAATTTATATTTTGTATCTACCTACTCCAGAAAAACATTCTTCTCGTCCTTTTAGTCCCAACGATTTACTTCGATTAACTAGAAATTCTTGTTAGTTTAGTAGTTCAATATTCAAATCATTAACTCTGCTTTTCCTGTCAATATCACATGTATGTCTAACGCCATTAACTAGAAATTCCTGTTATATGAGAATTTCAATATTTTCTCCATTAACTTAACTGTTCCTGTGAAAATCATACTTAATTCCTGCAACAACAACAATATTATGTTTCCTTATTGAAAGGAATCATTACATGGAATTCAAAAGGTTTTAATTCCTGTAAATCCTACGTTTCTTCCTGTTCACGTAACATAATTCAATTTAACAGGAATCGAAATGCTAGGTTCACAGTATGTTTTCAGTTTCTGTAACAAAAGTGGTTTTCATGTTACAGGAATCCAATTCACAGGAAATTGCAGTAAATTATTTTTTTGAGTGTATATATAAATATATATATATATATATATATATATATATATATATATATATATATAATATATATATATATATATATATATATATATATATATATATATATATAAATATATATATATATATATATATACCGTAGTCTACCTGAATTCCGTCACCTTAAGGCCCTTAGTATCCATGGACTGACTTTTGAAACGAACTATAATGTTTTGTGCTGATATTCTGAGTTATTTTTGACATATGATGAATTTTTGGGCATTTAGTAAATAATTTTTTTCTATTCTGTGAATTTAAAACAATCTTTTGTTTCAAAATGAAATAAAAAAGTTGTGGATGCGGAATTTCTAATTCCGACATAGTGCATACCTAAAAGCCGACATAGTTTCGACCTGAATTCCGTCATATGGTAAATTCGATGCTGAAAATAAACTGTTGCAAATATAAATACCTTTTATTAATTGACAAATTTGGTTTTAACTTCGACATGAAAACAAATTAACTTATTAAGTATGTAGGTACATGTTTATATTACTAAATATTCTTAGGACGGCCTTAGTATGTAAATTATCTGAGAATAATTGCACAGTTATACCGAAAATTGATATTGTATTAATCGAAAATGAAATCGTCAATCTTGAAATATCCCCTTGAGTTAATTCGTATTGGTTGCTTAATTTTACATTTAATCTTGTCGATATCATAGAGTAGAACCAATTTCTGACTTGTTCCTTGGTAATTAGACCTCTTCTTTTCGATAGCTTCTGGGTAGTACGCTCAGAGATTTCCGGATGGAGATTCAGAAATGCTTTGTACCAATGAATCTGGGGGCGATTATCTGGAAATGGGTTTGGTCTTTTCAGTTCCTTCTTTAAGTTCTGAACACTGTCACATAAAAGTTCCTTGGTGACAGGAAACATATGTTTATGTTCGTTTAGAATCCAGTTCACTAGAATTTTCTCTTCTTGATATGAAAGTATAGAGGGTGCGCCGACTTGACAGTGTACTGGATATCTTCCATGAATTTTGTCGGAAAGTATAGTTATAGGCATTCCAAAACTTTTGCTTGCTTTCTTGATGCTTATGCCACCACGAAAAGCTTGAATTGTGGATTCCAGGTTATCTTCTGAATACTTTTTATTCTTTTGACGCTCTATTTTTCTGAAATTGGAATAAACACATATCTGACGTCTAGAATCAGCACAATATAGTATAATTGTATGACTGTAGTTAGATCTATCTATCTCTGTAAGACAGTAACTCAGAAGATGCTCAATCGCTGTAGTGGAAACTCAGAATCCAGAAAGCCGTCATTGCCGTAACCTGAATTCCGACACCCAACTACATAACCTATTATGGATGAATAGAGCAGGAAAAGCATATGACGGAATTCGAAAATTGAAAAATTTAATCCATTGTGAACTTGATCATCCTATATTTTTCGATTTAAGAAAGTTGTGGGTATAGAAATTTGGGCCAAATTTTTCGCCAAAATATTGCAATACTAACTTTTAGTACATTGAATAGAGCGTGAAAAGTTTCGTAACTGTACCAAATTTTATCCAATTACCTCCACAGGTTTCGAAAATATTTACAAAAAACCACCATCAGGTCTTCACCTTTAACACCCTGTATCTTAAAAACGAAGAAGTTGTGGACCCTACTTTATAAAAACTTTTATCTCTATTTTTTGAAGTAGAATACGTGGTTGACATATTGACGTCTAAATCAAAAAAATTGTTATTCAGAAGGTAGGTATAAAACGTATTTCAAGGCCTTACTCTTGACGTTTGGTATAGGGCGATAGTCTTTCAATTTCGTAGAAAATATGACTGAACAACATTTTCAACAAATCTTCATATTTGAGAAATATACGTGCGATGTATTGACGTATTGAACAGGTGCAAGTGAGACAACCAGTGTTTATTTATAAAATCCGAAAACTCACAGAAAATTATTGATCATGTTTCTGAATTTCTTGAGGTATAACAAATAAATGCCCACATCGATGTTGTTATATAATTCCATAGATTGCCACACTACTTGCAACTATGTTAACATGATAACTTTTGAATTAATGTCCTTGGATGTGACCTAAGTGAATCTATATGAAATAATATGTGATAACTCTTTTTAATATCGTAAAATTATGTTCCAAATTATATCTCTAGTTAATATTGAGCCTTATGATAATTAGGTCCATATAATTTTCACCATTATCCATTACGGCTTTGAAAGAATGAGGGTGATTGTAGTTCTTCATATTTTGTTAGGATTAAAAGTAAGTACAATAAAAAATTTATAAAATCTGAATCAACTGTGAAAAATGTTGGGTAGACAGTATAAGAGAATTGGTAACTTTCATTTCAGTGGAATCATTTCCTTCAGTATGTTTCCGTTTGTTTCATCTATAACTTTTTTTTTGATAGATAAAGGAATTGGGTTTTATAAATGGAAATATCATGTAACTATGTATATAACTATATGTAAACTATTTTCATTGCCACAATGTTAATTTCTACTCATCGTAGCACACATCTGATATATTGTTCTGGCTTTTAATCTATTAAATCATGTTTGTACCGTCAATATACTAATAAATATATCTAAAATGTCGAACCTGAGAACCTAAACTCCACAAAAAATGATTTTAAATGTCTCACAAGATGTTATACATCATGGATATTATCGGAATTAGCATTATTAAATCCTTTATCAAACATGACTACATAAAAGTAGCTATCATCAAATCATCAATAATTTTTTGCACTATATTTTGAGTCAATTTACACTTAGAAGTCGTTGACACTGTACTATCGAGAAATTCCTTTAACAATATGACGTCACAAACATGGCCACCAATCGTTGCGTGTTTGTTGTTTAGATTCTTTTTAAAATTATATCAATTTGAAATTGTTGATAAATAATTAAAAGAAAGATTTTCAAGAGATTTTTGCATGGACTGTTGCTATATTATTATGATCAATTTCAAAATACATAAAACAATTTTTTCTTTCAAAAACCCAATTATAACGCTACACCAGACTATTGAATATTGTGATCGTATTTTGAGCTATTTTTGAAATTAATATGCTTTAAATGATTGAAATGATAATTTAGGTAAACATGAAGAACGTTTCATCCGACAGACTACTTTCCATATCATGCTTATGTTATGCTGATCGCACACTGGCTTTCTTGAGATGTTAAAATGAGTCCGTTCGCAAATGCAGTACGTGAATTTTACAAAATATAATATAATTAATGAAAAAAAATTACGGAATAATATTTATACGCCCCAAGTTTATCTAATAAATATTGTCTTCTTCAGGTTTTCTTACCTTTTCATCAAAAGCAATATATTAAATCAGTTATTTGAACCAAAATGTACTTTGTTTACAACACCAATGCTCATTTGGACCCAGCGTTAAACTGTAAGTTGAATTATATATATATATATATATATATATATATATGTATATATATATATATATATATATATATATATATATATATATATATATATATATATATATATATATATATATATATATATATATAAATATATATATATATATATATATATATATATATATATATATATATATATTTATATATATATATATATATATATATATATATATATATATATATATATATATATATAATCTCTTGATAATTATTAGCAATAACAGGCTGGTTGAATCTTAAAAAACTCTTAATTAATTAATAAGTTGACGTTTCACCACGACATTCATAGTTATTCAAAACTTTTGAAAAAAATTTAAAATTCTTTGACATTTATTGACTTGAAAAAATTGAATAGATAAGATTGATCTGTCTTGTTAAAAATTCTTTCGGATGTGGTTGTTTTTTGTTATTTATTACGTGCTATTCAGTCTAATATTAACATTCAAAATTGTTATCATTAGAAGGCAAGGGAAACTACAGAAACCTTTACTTATGTAATGTTCGAAAATAATAATAATAGGGTACTATTTATTTAACAGAAAAGAAATTAGTCACGGGAAAATATTAAAAAAGTAGAGCAGAATTATCGGTATAGAACGTTTATATGGAAGCAGCCGTTGACACGTGTTTCGGACTCTTTGGTCCTCATCAGAACGGCGTAGCTAAGTATTGGATTGAAAATTTGGAGATGAAAATAGTTTAATAAATAAAATCCTCTGTTATGGAAGAAAATCACTTATTTGTGGTTTATTGTTTGAACTCTCCGGTATGGGAGATTTGGTCAAACTTTGCCACGGAGGCGATTAATTCCATCCGAGAGATCTCAGAAAGAGTAAATTAATATTAAAAAAGAAAATTAGTTTTGGGAAAATATTAAACAAGTAAAGCAAAAATTATCGGTATAGTTCGTTTATATGGAAGTAGCCGTTTTTAATGAAATTTTTATAATAAAATCCTCTGTTATGGAAGAAAATCACTTATTTGTGGTTTATTGTTTGAACTCTCCGGTATGGGAGATTTGGTCAAACTTTGCCTGTTATTGCTAATAATTATCAAGAGATTAAAAATAAATCACAGGCAACAACAATTCGAATAAATATATATATATATATATATATATATATATATATATATATATATATATATATATATATATATATATATATATATATATATATGTTTGGGCCACAAGGTCATTTTAGTTATATAGTAGGAATGCGGAGAGTATCGGTTTGAATACTGTTCCATTGCGTTCGGGCAGATGTTTTCTTTTTTACGTTCTAGAAAAACTTATCGTTTAGCGTGAAACCGAACATTATTCACTTCAATTCGAGAATATCGTGGTATTCGGTAGTATTAGTATAGTACCTAATCAATAGAAAATTATAGAAATTACCCTTAGATGTGATAGTAGTTTTCCATAAATCATAGACATTCATCCTTTTTAAATTCGAGTGCTTATAGTTGGTTCCCACAATCCCTCTTTTTCCTCTCCTTTAATAGTTTACCTCCAGCTAGACAGCAGGGATCCACAAACTCATCATAGAGGGTAAGTGTATCTCTCAATTCCATCATACTTATAGTTTTTTTGTGTTTTTTTTGTTGTTCTAAATTGTATAGCACTTATTCCATAAACTTACAGTCCGCTAAACTTTCATTAACAAAACATTTTTGGTCCTTCGAGCCGGATATAGATTCAGTTCATATATACAATTATGTCTGACAAAAAAACGCAGTTAAAAATTTTTATAGCAAAGAAAGAACAATATTTCGCTAGAATTCAAAGACTTTTTGATTGTAGTAAGAATATAGCTGATCCGAAACAATTGTGCAGTTTTCAAACAAGGTTCAAAACTCTGGAAGAAAGTAGAAAATTTTTGATAGAAGTTATCGATATAATTAACAAATTATCTTGTGAAATAGATCCAGAATACGTGCCATCATTTCAAATTTTGGAAGTTGTAGACGAAATGTACTGCGAAATTCTCTCTGTCGCTGATCAGGTCTTTTCGAAAGACAATGTATCTAAAAAAGTATTTAGAAATCCTCCTAAATTGCCGCAGTTAGAGCTTCCAGAATTTTCAGGAGATCCTAAAGAATGGCCAATTTTTTACGAGTGTTTCAGTAATCTTATTCATAACAACAATAACTTATGTGACTCTGATCGTATGCATTATTTGGTAGGGAAATTAAATGGAAAAGCCTTGACCTATTGTTCGGGAGTTCCACCGATTGGTGATAATTATCAAATTGTGTGGAAAACGCTCGTTGAAAAATATCAAGATAAACGTCTCTTAGCTAATACTTACCTGGATCAAATATTCGATTTTAAACCGTTAAATACTGATATTGCTTATAATTTGAATATGTTTCTTGAGAAATTCGATACCGCCGTTCAAGCTTTAAAAAAGTTGGACATTTCCGATATTTTTGATTATAGTATAACATATATTGCGCTCAAAAAACTAGATCGTGATACTAATCGTTACTTTGAAAATTCGATTAGGGGTCAAACTCTGCCATCCTATAAGGAACTTATAGATTTTGTGAAGGAACAGTCGAAAATTAATTCTCGTATAGGTAGTGTAACTCCTCAGAAAACGAATTATGTTCATAATTTACCTCAAAATATTCCTAAATTCAAAAAAGCATCAACATATCAATCATTCGCTTTGCAGAATAATAATACTCAGGATGTTTCATTGAAGTGCGTTTTGTGCAAAGCTAGTGATCACTATATTTCGCGTTGTTCTGCCTTTATGGACAGGTCCCCAAACGAGCGTTATCAGATAGCAAAGCGAAATAATTTGTGTTTGAATTGTCTAGGAGTGCATAAAATTATAAATTGCAAAAGTAAAGTTAATTGTAAGTATTGTCAAATGCGGCATCACACTTTGTTACATTTCGATTCTAGTTACAATTCTTCGAAACATAATCATGTATCATCTTTCACGCAAACCCGGCGTTCGTCGAAGAATGAAGAACAGGTCGCCGCCGCGGCATCGGCATCGACAGCCAAGGTGTCCCCGGTCCGCCCGGCCAACGACGACGCATCGAATTCATCGAACTGTTTCACCGTTGCACAGATTAAAGCGGCGAATCAAACAATTTTGTTATCGACAGCAATTGTTTTCGTTCAAGATAAGTTCGGAAATTATCGAAAACTTCGATTTTTATTAGATTCTTGTAGTCAGGCTCATTTTCTCACAAGAAACGCGTGTGAAAGATTGGGTTTAAGTTTGTTAGAATTCAATACATCTGTTCAGAGTATCGGAGCGCATTTTAGTAAGGTTTCAGGTGTAGTCGAAATTGATATAACTTCGCGCTATGATTCGACGATAAGATTTTCTCTAAAAACTTTAGTGATCGATAAGATTGGAGATCCCCTCCCACAATTTAAAGTTGAATTAGGAAAGCTTGATTATTTAAGTGGTTTACCTTTAGCTGATGATACATTTTACTATCCTGGAAAAATTGATGGCATAATAGGCGCCGAAATTTTCCCTCATTTGTTAGGTAGTGTTAAGTTGGTTGGAAATTTGGATAGACCAACAGCAATAGAAACTTCTTTAGGCTATGTAGTTATAGGAAATGCTCCGATTGCGCAACAGATTCCTACTGTGGGAAATTTTTGTGTTGTAGTTGATCCTTCGTTAGATGAACTTATCAAAAAATTCTGGGAAGTTGACGATATTCCTAGTTCTCATTTTCTTAGTCCTGATGAATTAGAATGTGAACGCATTTACCATTCTACCACACAAAGATTAGATAATGGCTCTTATGTAGTCCAATTACCGTTCAAGTGCGATACTACTAAATTGGGAAATTCATATGATATTGCTTTAAAGCGTTTTATGTCTTGAGAACGAAAATTTGCTTTGTTTCCGGAATTCAAATTACAGTATGCTAGGGCGTTCGAAGATTATTTAGAACAGGGACATATGAAAAAGCTTAGTTTTGTCGATTTAGATGCCCCGCACTATTTCATTCCACATCATGGAGTTTTCAAAATTGGAAGCCTTAGTACACCGTTGAGAATAGTATTAGATGCGAGCTGTAAATCAGATTCAGATTTTTCTTTGAATGATATTTTGCTTTCAGGTCCTAAATTACAAACTGACGTTGTCACCTTATATCTGAATTTCCATTTATTTAAATATGCGTTAACCTCGGATATTCGACAAATGTATAGACAAGTTTTCATTTTACCTCAGCACAGACGTTTTCAAAGAGTATTGTGGCGAAGCTCTCCTTCCGAACCTATACAAGCGTTTGAGTTATTAACCGTATCATTTGGAATAAAATCATCTCCGTATCTTGCTCTGAAGACAGTGAGACAGTTAGCTTCCGATGAGAAAGATAACTATCCTTTTGCATGTAAAGTTGTTACTAGGGATATGTACATGGATGATTTGATAACCAGTGTCAGTAATTTGAAAGAGGCGAAAGTTCTTTATCGTGAACTGGTAGATATGTTCAAAGCTGGAGGCTTCAGTTTAGTAAAATGGGCAACTAATGACATAGATATTTTAAATGACATTCCGGTAGAGATGAGAGCACCAGATGTAGTCAATTTTGAAACCGATTTCTTGAAGGTTCTAGGCCTGCAATGGCATCCTAAGTTTGATACACTCTCATATCAGGTTGATACGAAAATTTATTCTTGTACTAAAAGAAATATTCTTTCGACTATAGCTCGTTGTTTTGATCCTTTGGGATTTCTAGCTCCTGTAATCTTAGTAGCTAAGTTATTTATTAAAGATCTTTGGATTCTTCATATAGATTGGGATGAAACCCCCCCACCTGAAATTCAAGATAAGTGGAGTACTTTCCAGAGTGAATATTCGTTGCTTAGCTCTTTGCGAATTCCTAGATTTTTAGGTGTTCATATTGCGTCCTTGGTTAGTCTGATTGGATTCGCCGATGCTTGTGAAACATCATTTGGGGCCGTCGTGTATTTAAGAGTAGAAACTGGTGAAATTGTTCATACGAACATAATTTGCGCTAAATCTAAGGTAGCTCCTTTACGTACTATGTCGATACCTAGATTAGAACTCTGTGCTGCGCATCTTTTAGCTAACCTTCTGAATTTTATAATATTAGGATTGAAAGATCGAATGAAGGTAGAAAAAGTTTTCGCGTTTTCAGATTCCACAGTGGCTCTTTCTTGGATAAATTCTCCGCCGTATAGATGGAAGACATTCGTAGCAAATAGAGTATCCAAAATTCAAGAATTATGTCCGAAAGCTTTGTGGTACCATGTGGATGGTGAAAATAATATTTCAGATTGTTTGTCACGTGGGTTGTATCCTTCACCGTTTTTAGCGAAACCAGATTGGTTCTCTGGTCCAGAATGGTTGAAATTACCTTTCATCCAATGGCCCATCAAATTAGTGAATGAATCGGTTATTGATAGCGATAAAGAAAGAAAACCTTCCGTTTTTGTGAATATAATTTCTGATGAGTATTTCCATGACAATAGTTTGTATTATTTGATTCATAAGTTTTCGTCTTGGTGGAAATTGCTCAGATCCACCGTGTATGTTCTTCGTTTTTTGAAATTGGTACCTCGTAGAAATGGTTTCTTTAGCAATGATTTCGATAAAGCAATATCGTTCTTAGTAAAGGTAGTACAAAATTTCCATTTTTCTGAGCAAATCTCTGAAATTAAAAATGGCATAGAATGCTCAACTACATTTCGCAAGCTAAAACCTTTTCTCCAAGATGGAATTATTCGGGTTGGAGGGCGTCTAACTCAGGCTGACTTGGATTATGATGGTCAACATCCAATTTTACTCCCTAAAAGGGATCCTTTCGTGAATCTACTTATTGATCATTATCATCAAACTAATTTACATACTGGTCCTGGTCTGACTTTGTCGTTATTACGTCAAAAATATTGGATTTTAGCTGCCCGTGGCATAGTTAGGAAGCGTGTAAACAAATGTAATTTTTGTTTCCGATCGAAACCCAAAACGTTTTTCCCCTTGATGGGGGATCTACCTGCATGTCGTGTATTACAATCAAAACCATTTTTACATACTGGAGTCGATTATGCCGGACCAATTTCAATAGTTTACTCTCGTTATAGGGGATGTCGTCCGCAGAAGGCATATATCTGCCTGTTCGTGTGCTTGGTCACCAAAGCTCTACATTTGGAATTAGTTTCCACCTTATGCACACCTAATTTCATTCAAGCCTTCAAACGTTTTCTCTCTCGGAGAGGACCCTGTTCTATAATTTATTCCGACCAAGGTAGTAATTTTGTTGGAGCTAAAACATCTTTAGAATTATACTCGGTAGTGAATTCAGATTCTTTCAAAGAAACCTTAGGTTCTGAATTGAGTCGTAGAGGTTTACAGTGGAAGTTTAACCCTCCCGCAGCTCCCCATTTTGGGGGAATCTGGGAAAGTCAAGTGAAGTCGGTGAAAACTCATTTGAATAAAATCATTGGTCGTCATCTTTTATCGTATGAAGAAATGACGACTCTTCTTGTTCAAATAGAAGCCCTCATGAACTCTAGACCACTGAGTGTACTTTGTAATGATCCTAGTGATCCTAAGGCCCTTACGCCAGCTCATTTCCTAACATTGTCCCCACTGGAAAGTTTACCTGCTGAGAATCTTATTAACCAGGATATTAACCGACTGAATCGCTATCAGCTCATAGATAGTCTGGTGCAGACCTATTGGAAACGGTGGAAATTCGAATATTTGACTACTTTACAAGTGCGTGACCGACATAATAGAGATTTTCCGTCTATAAAAATTAATACAGTCGTTGTTTTGCATCAAGTTAATGCTCCCCCATTGCAATGGCCCCTTGGCATTGTAACTGCGGTTTATCCAGGTAAGGATGGTAGAGTGAGGGTAGTAGATGTTAAAACCAAAACAGGGATTTATAGACGTGCGGTGGTGAAGGTTTTTCCACTACCAAACCAATGATGCAAACGATTTTTCGCATATTTTTAATTATTTTGGAATTTCATATTTTCTTTTCTTTTTCTTTTTTTTGAATAATTCGAAAATAGTTTTTTTCTCTTTTTAAGCGTACAACGTCAAATTGGTTATTCTTTTTTTGGGTGTCCTGAACTTTACTTCAGGGGTGGGGGAATGTTTGGGCCACAAGGTCATTTTAGTTATATAGTAGGAATTCGGAGAGTATCGGTTTGAATACTGTGCCATTGCGTTCGGGCAGATGTTTTCTTTTTTTTACGTTGTAGAAAAACTTATCGTTTAGCGTGAAACCGAACATTATTCACTTCAATTCGAGAATATCGTGGTATTCGGTAGTATTAGTATAGTACCTAATCAATAGAAAATTATAGAAATTACCCTTAGATGTGATAGTAGTTTTCCATAAATCATAGACATTCATCCTTTTTAAATTCGAGTGCTTATAGTTGGTTCCCACAATCCCTCTTTTTCCTCTCCTTCAATAGTTTACCTCCAGCTAGACAGCAGGGATCCACAAACTCATCATAGAGGGTAAGTGTATCTCTCAATTCCATCATAGTTATAGTTTTTTTGTGTTTTTTTTGTTTTTCTAAATTGTATAGCACTTATTCCATAAACTTACAGTCCGCTAAACTTTCATTAACAAAACAATATATATATACCTATATATAAATATATATATATATATATACCTATATATATATATATATATATATATATATATATATATATATATATATATATATATATATATGTATATCAGTGGCGGCTCGTGAGGTTTTGGTTTGAGGAGGCTACAAGAGGTGTTAAAAAATACACCATAGGCGAAAATTTTCAGGATTTCAAGGTCAACCGCCTTATAATTTAGAATCAAAGTAAAACAAGCACCCTAAGCTATTAATTTGTTTGGAAAAAATTTTTTTTCACTTTCGAGTGTATACCTTGAGACCTACAACTCCTATTTACAATATTCACAAAAACTCTTCTCAGCCAATTAATCAATTCATCTATTCATCATATTTTTTTTTCTATCACAAAATAGGTACCTACCTACCTACTTAACGAATTTGTTACTTATTCGAGGAATTAATCAATTTTTGCCCAGCAAGAACCAATGGGGAGGTGAGAGTATTTTCTTGCCAAAAATAAAATAGGACCCTCCCAAAAATAGATTAAAATAAAATTCTTGTTATAAAAGACAAACAAAATAAAAATAAAATAATAAAATATACATTTAGACCTAAAAAAAAATTTAAATAAATTCTTTGGCATAGACATCTATTTTTTATAATTCCTGCATAGATGCCAAGGCAGAAGCCCTAAATAAAAAATAATGTTTACATAAAATCAAACAAAAAATAAATTCTTTTAAGATTTTTACAAGGAACAACGAATTATTTGGTATAATACTAAGTAATAAAGTATCTAGTACCACAAACAAAACCTGTGAAAAATAAAATGTGCAAAATATGTGTGGGACAGCAAATAAAAAGTTATATATTTTTGAAGATTAGCGGGATTCTGCGATCTTTAACGTTAGCAAAATGATCTATAATATCCTCATAAAATTTTTTGTCTTTCGCCAAAAGTTTTACCAATTCCTTTTCAATAGACAACAAACTAATATTTTTCAAACGATCCTGGCTCATTGAATTTCGTAAATAAGTTTTAATTCTCTTAAGAGTGGAAAACGAGCGCTCTACGGAAGCCGATGTCACCGGGATAGAAACAATTAGACAAAATAGTTTATAAACTTGGGGTAAATCTTGATTCAAATCATTATCAAAAAGGTATTTAATAGTCATCACATGATTTTCGTTTTGCCCCAACATTTCATTGTCACTATAAACAACACACAGTTCACTTTTTAGGGCCACCTTATCAAAAAAAGTGTATTTTTGACATAAATTTTCCAAAAGGTTATCTGGAAAATTAGCCGAAAATCCGGTAAACAAATTTTTATTGAGTAATTCGAAGAAATGCGGTTCTTTCAAATCAGAGAACCTTATTTCTATTTGACCCCTAATAGTATCCAAAATTTCATAAAATATTTGCTTATAGTGAAGCTCCATATCTGCGAAACTGAATTTCTTTCGTTTTGGGCTAAATTGAGTCGTATCATCAGTCGTTTGAAATACAGAATATAGTTTCTTGAAATAAACTTCTGCACGAAATCCTGAAATTTTCTCCAAAAAAAACTTGAGCCGATTTCGTGAGTAAATCACATCTGAAAACTTGTGCTGTAAGATTTGAAAAACTATTTCTGTTTGTTCAAAAATTAATCTAAAGATGTTTAAAAAATATATAAATTCCTTATCTTGTAAGTAAGATATTAATCCGCGTGCGGTATTTAAAGTTACTTTATCGGTGAAAAATTCCTCACTTTAACTATAGAATTAAGAGCCTCTAAAATTTTATCCTTATTATTGTGTATAGTAAAGATAGCTCTTCAAGTAAAATTCCACCTAGTTGGTGCGTTACTTGGAATTCTGTTACCTACTATTGCATCTAGAAATTTTGTGCGCGTTGTTGATTTTGAAAAAAATGTTGAAAATGCAGATAAATTTGAAAAAAAAATTCTAACTTGCCTAATAGAACTACAAGCGTTACTTAAAACCAAATTCAGGTTATGTGCATAACAATGTGTAAAAATAGCTTGAGGAGCAACAGATTTAATTTTTGTTTGTAGACCGTTTAAATGGCCAGCCATAACCGCTGCGCCGTCATAGGTTTGTGCTATAAGTTTAGATTGAAAATTAAACTTCGAAAATTTCTCATTTAAAAAATCGAATAAATCGGTGGCAGACCTTCCAGAACTGACATCATGAAAACCTAAAAATCTCTCAAATAATGTTCCATCTTTTACGAACCTGCATATTATCGACAACTGCGATTTACAGCTAATGTCAGTTGTCTCATCTACTTGCCAGGAAAAAAAATTAACATTTTTAAGTTCATTTTCGATAAAAGTTTCCAAAACATAGGTAGCAGAGTTTATAATTTCGTTTTGAGTTGTTTTTGAGGTTCCGGAGAAAACTGTAGCGTTGTTAATGAAATTATACAGCTTTTCGTCATATTTGCAAAATAGATCAAGTAGTTCCTTAAAATTTCCCTTATTGCTAGATTCGTCTGTTTCATCTTGTCCCCTAATTGCTATATCTTGGCGACATGAAAATAATATAATGTCGACCAATTTCTCCAATATTTCTCTGTTTTCGTTAACTTTTTCGTTGTATTTTTCTAACTCTTGAACACGTGCTGTATCAATAACATTAATAATGTTTTTTTTTCCAAACATTTTAAATTTGATCCGCGACACGACATGTTCCTGGGATTTTTCGTGCCTTTCCAAAGAACGTGATAAATTTTTTAAATCGTCAAATCCTAAGCGGCCCCAAACAGAGACAATTTCACTAGTAAAAAGTAAACACTGCCAACAAAATAATTAATTTTTTACCTGTGATTCGGTTAGGCAAGGATGCCTCTCATAATTCTTTGTATTGAAACCGCGGTTTTGTTTTCTGTTACGCTGCACCAAATTCTTCAATTCAGGGGTCTCACTGTTTTTATCAAAACTTTATCCTCATAACTTAGAGCCCTAAAGTTATGGGATAACAAATATTCCACTAAGTCACCATTGAAATTTTTGAAATTAACAGTAATCAAACTCATTTTAACACAATACGCGAGCTGTTTCTGGCGGCCATTAGCGAATTACGACACATTACGATTTCCAACGAAATTAACTCGATGTCACGCGAAATTCTATAGTTGTGATTGGTCGACATTATATGGGACTGGGTTTCCTATCCCTGTTGCCATTTACATGTGTTTTGCTTTACTATTGCAATAAAGTATTCATCCGAGTATTTGCACCATTGTTTGCTTTTCTGTGGCAGGCATAATGAACGTTGAGAATATACCTTTCTAAGCTTTCCGCAGCGTTGCCACAAATCTTGAAATGAATGAAATGCAGTAAATGTAAATACCTTCTATCTTAATTAATAAATTTTATTATATAATGTAGGTTGAAAGGAAGGTAGGTGCATAAAATAATATGATTTTGATTAATATGAATATGCTGAATGCTGACTATTCAATATAATATATATATTAGTGATACTCGGAATATTTTTGAGGAGGCTTAGCCTCCTTAGCCTCCTTTGACTAGCCGCCCCTGATGTATATATATATATATATATATATATATATATATATATATATATATATATATATATATATATATTTATATATATATATATATATATATATATATATATATATATATATATATATATATATATATATATATATATATATCTCAAAACGTGGGATACTCCGGAAGAGCCTGTGGTTATTTTTCCGCATGATTACTGGGAATTTGTTCATACTCACGATGATAACATATCACACTTCTTTTGTGCAACCTTGAGCATATCGCATAGTTATCTTTTAGGACTTTAATCAAAAATAGTTTGTTGTAAGAAAACAAATACAAAGAAGAAGAGAAACGAATAATATACCTAACTCAAAAACTCAGAAGTGAATAGAGGAGACAGAGGAAAGTAATATAATAAATTTGAAAATACAACAATTTCAAATTATGTGAGTATTCAAATTACACTTTTCACGTAACTAAAACTTATCAAAATATTGAGAAATAGTTATTTATTCAATAATATTTAAGAGAACTATCTCATTCAGAACCAAATTTGAACTTCACATTCGTAGATAATTCCGTTTCTAAAGAAGAAAAGACGCTTCCCAGGAAATATTGAAAATAAAATCATTTATTTATGGAGAAGAACAGAAGCTTAGGTATAACGTTTTCAAGCGACCCGACATGATCAAAATAATAATATTTGCATAATCAGTGACATGTAGTTCACTTTTATTGTCGCCACCATTACTTAATTCATTTTAACCTTCACATTTTTTGAACAGATGATAAATGCAAAAATATGTATCGATTTTTTCATTGGCAATTAATTTTCGTGAATTTTTCTTTTTAAATATGGTTCCGACTAACGTCGGGAAAAAAAATTGACATATTATCCAAAAATTGTCCCTTTCATTCAAAGTAGGCAGTCTTATTAAACCACCCTCGTATATTTACTAAATATATGTAATAACAGTTTCATTTTATTTTCAGTGCACCAATGCCATGAAGATGAATCTGCCATGTACATTGTTCGTTATATTCCTGAAAATTCTCATCACAAATGGAGGAAACACGAACAAGAAAGTATGCGATCGCAATATCTCCAAAACAGGGGAAGTTGAATATGTGTGCCCACCAAGTCCCTACGATAGTCGAACAAGTATTCATGTAAAGTCAACACAAAGACTATTAACTATTGACTGTAATCATACGGAAGTATTGGATGATACAGTGTTGCCAAGAGAAAATCACAGCAACATCGTCAAATTGAAACTAGTGAGATGTCCTTTTCCAGCAAATGGATTCAGGGATATAGCGGATAGATTCAATATAACAACTTTGATGGAATTAACTTTCAATCTGGCGAATGCAACAAATTATACCTTGAAAGAAAAAGAATTAACTGGATTGGTCGACCTCCGATCCATGGATTTATCGGACAGTAATATTTTCAGTCTAAATGGAGCCATTTTCAAAAACACACCGAATCTATCTGTACTGGCGTTGAATGGCAACAGGATTGAATTGAATGAAGATCTTCTCAACAATCTTCCAAATTTAATGGACTTCAGTATGAATAGTAACAACATCAGTTATATTCCAAAAAATACTTTCGATAAATTATCGAAATTGAAAACACTGGAGTTATGGAATAATAAAATTCGGCGTTTAGAATCAGGAGTTTTCGATCATCTCAAAAATTTGAATCGTTTAAATCTCTCTCTTAATGAAATAGGATCAATCGAAAAGGGTTCATTCAGAAATCTTATAAATCTAGTCGATATAAGTTTAGGAATGAATCAATTGAAAGAAATTTCTAGGAAAATCTTCGAGAATTGCAGTAATATGGAGACTATACGGATTGATAAAAACTCTGGGGTTATTCTGATTGATGATATTTTTTCGCAATTTGACAAACTGAGAGAAGTGAATTTAGCGCATAATCTTCTGACGAACATTCCTGAAAGTCTCTTCAATGGATCTGCGAATTTACGTGTTATTCGACTGAATCATAACAAATTAATAAATTTGGGGAATAATTTATTCAATGGACTTCAAAATCTGGAGGAACTTCACTTGGATAACAATGAAATTGAAAATCTAGATCGTGGTATTTTTTCATCTTTGAGAAATCTGAAGCTGCTTAATCTTCAACACAATAAAATTAAAGGAATAGATGAAATACTTTTGAGAAATATGAAGTCTTTGGTTGAAATTAATTTGAGTTATAACAAAATGGAATCCATGCATTCAGAAAGTTTAATTAACAATAAATACTTGGAGAAGTTTTCAATGAGTCACAACTACTTCAATATGTCATTTTTACAAATGCATAAATTATTCATACATCATCACATCAGTAAATTGAAAGAAGTAGATTTGAGTTATAATAACTTATCAACTTACCCCGAAGTTCTGAATCAAATAAGAACGATGGAGAAAATAAATTTGACGAATAATTTAATTGCAGAGATAGAGGTAGGTTACATTCAATATTCTACTACAGCTACTTTATGTAAATTTTAATTTGTCACTTTTGGAATATCTATAGTATACAGGGTCTCCCACGACGATTAAGATAGGGAATACCTGGGAACCCAAAAGTACTAGAGAATTGTAATTTTGGCGTTGTAAATTAAAATGATTGGTGCAGATGTTTTTGAAATTGTGCTACGCAATGAGCTTTTTATTGTCGGTCACGTGACATCAGATTCAAAATTCTTAATGGGACCACCTGTATATTTTGACATTTCTAAAATGATTAATTTAAGAACTACAGGTACTTCACTTTCCTTTGTCCCACGAATATTATGACAAACCTCTGAAACGAGCAATTACCAAATTATTCGCGTTTAGGGTCAATGTGTATATATATTTGGGCAGTCCTATATTTTTTATATAGAGTAAAAAATTCGAAATTATAGAAACCGTTCATGTTTTATTAAAAAACGTGGTCAAAAAACATCGAAACATATAGATGTTCTCGTGTTTTTACGTACTCTCGATTAAAAAGTAGCAGAACGAATGAAAGCAATTTTTTGACTACGTTTTTCAATGAAATATGAATGATTATCATGCTTTTGCCTTATTTTACCCATCACAAAAGATATCTTGCAGGAAGAAGCAAGGCGGTTCGGTACAAGGGGGTGACGTCGGCAAGGCAGGACATAAAAATAGGGGTGCCTCAGGGGTCCATTCTGGGACCAATACTTTTCCTTATATACATTAATGATTTGCCCTGAATAGATCGAAAGTCCAACTATACTCTCTTTGCCAACGACACAACCGTCTCTGTGATGGCGTACACTCTTGGGGATTCGTTGTTTGATTCTGTGGAGGCGCAATTCAAATAGACTAGTACTGAACAAAAGCCAGTAAAAAAAGTATAAACTATGTATTTATCCCATATAGCACCGATTTGTATGAAAATTTGGATTTAAGTTCTACTTACCATCTATTTCTAAGTCTACCATGTGCCGGGGGTTGATTTTTCTCTGGGGTTGGATGCCACCCCTTCTTGGAATTGAAAAATTTTCATTAAAAATAAGTACGGAAAAGGATGAATTGACTAATTCTCAGCAATTTTTGTTCTATGAAGTTTTTTCTGAAAGTCAATAGTTTTCGAATTATTCGCGACTGAAATTGTCGGTTTTCTTACAAAAAAACACGTTTTCAGATTATTTTTCGCGATTAACTGAAAAAATAGGCATTTAATCGAAAAATCTGTAGAGAGCAAAATACTTAATACAAAATGTGCTTTTGGATTTTTTCCCATAACTGGTTTAGTTTTTAGGCAATCAAGTTCTTCAAAGGAGCATTTTGTAGGTTTTTTAGTTATAAGCTCATTTAAATAAAAAAAAATTTCAGATCTTATTTTTAAAAAGGTTCATGCTAAAAGGACTCAAAAAAGGTACTCAGCGCGAATACACGCAAGCTTTAAATGGCCATATATTACTCAATTTTTATCCAATAAAAAAAATAAAACACCAAAATTTTCAAATAAGAAAAACATACAATTTCGTACTCTACAAAATTTTGCGTATCATTAATAGTTTTTGAGTTATTTTGTAGAGAAGACGATTTTTCGCGAAATTACGAAAATGATTTTCTCTCTTCAAACTCAATTTTTTTTTCAAAAAGAAGTACTCCAAACTGGTCAAACACTCAGAACGTATTATAAAAACAACGATTTTTTTCAGATGAGATGGAAGAGAGGGTGAGATTTTTCACTATTTTTTTCCAACGAAAAAATAGGAATCGACATTTTTCTCTTCATAAATCGCTCAGTTTTGATGCTAGGAACTTTTATAAGAAATGAAAATAAAGGTTTTTCAGAGAACTTTCATAAGTTCAATAAGTTTTCCCCGAAAATGCATTGGTTCTTGGTTATTGTACGTAGAAAATTTCCATTTTGGCGATTGAAAATACCAGTCAACTTTCAACAAAAAATAATTCCGTTTGTATTCGGTCTACATACCATCATAAATACACGATTTCTTTTTTTTTATAAGCTATAAATTTGCTCTCTGCATTTCTTTCGATTTAATGCATATTATTGCAGTTATTCGCGAAAAAGAATCTGAAAACGTGGTTTTTTTGCCTAAAAACTGACAATTTCACCCGCGAATATGTGGAAAAGTATTGACTTTCAGAAAAAACTTCATAGAACAAAAGTTATTTAGAATTAGTCAGTGTATCGATTTCCGCACTTATATTCAATAAAAAAAATTTCAACCCCAAGAAGGGGTGGCATCCACCCCCTGGGAAAAAGCAACCCCCGCCGCAGGGTAGAAATTTGAAGTAGATAGTAAGTAGAACCTAAATCCAATTTTTTATGAAAATCGGTCGCAACCTTACGGTCTATTGTGCCCCCTATCAAAACAGTTCACTACTGCGCCATCTACAGCTCGCCTTCTAGTTCCAGAGTACTAAGGAACTCCAATATTTGGAAAGGCTTCAAGGTGGTTACGTCCTCACTCCTACAAGTTTCTTGTCCAAAGCATTGTTTCTATGTTCATATCTACACATCTTTCGATTGCGAGTATTTTTGCCAAAAAGTATGAACAGGAGCTAAATGATAGTGCTCACTTGGTGCCTCCCCCATATGCTCCAGCGCCAGCTCCTGTCGTGGGTTTTGAACCATATGAGTAACATTTTATGGCACTTTCTTTGAAATTTTGGAAATTGGATTTTTACTTAGCATTGTTAATGCCAACACGACAGTTTGTTTCTGAATTAATTTGGTCTTCTCTAACTGCCATTATATAGCCTCGTATTCCTTTGGTATAGAGAAGATTAAATGCTTGCAGTACATGAAAATCTTCTCATCTCCGTATAATACATGAATCACAGCTTCAAATATCTGCAATCTGCTCTTGCATACGATCCATAAATTCTTCATTAAACTGAAAGCCAGTGAATTTCCTGGTGATTCCAAAAGTTTGACCATTTTCTTCTAGGCTTGATATGAAGATGAGTCTTCCATCAAATATTCATTGTCACATTGTTTGTTCTACTCTTGTACTTATTATTATTGTATTTAATAATAAAAAAATTTTGCTGCAACAAAATTTGAACATTAAACTTGAATAGTTTCAAGTAGTCCACAAATCTTACCGCGAGACTAGGCTTCTGTCACGTCTAAATGTTCAAATATTTCATCTATTTTATGAAAAATAGTTTCACATCAAAGAGTCATTGGTTCGTTGTTTGTTCTACTCTAGTATTTATTTTTATTGTATTTAATAATTACAAAATTTTGCTGCAACAAAATTAGTGCATTAAACTTAAAAAGTTTCAAGCAATCGATGAATCTTACAGCGAGACTAGGCTTCCTTCACGTCTAAAAGAAAATGTTCTAATATTTCATCTATTTTACAACACTTCCTGTGTAATCTCAGTATTAATTACTAAATTAAAGATTCAGTTTATATTATACCCTAATTTTTTTCAGTTGACGCCAATGTTAGCTTCGAATGGCGAGGGTGACAGCAACCTCGAAATAAACCTCGACTTTAACAACATAACCTCAATAAACGTGAATTCGCATGACCCAAACATAAGCAGATATGTGAGTACAATTGTAACAATAACCAACAATCCCATACTTTGCGATTGTAAGGCTATAAAATTGGCCAGATTCCTACAGGAAGATGACAGTTTGAGAAAGTATATATGGTTTGAACCCAATGAAGTTAGATGTTCCGGATTGATGGAAGGAAAAATCTTGAACGAAATTGACCCCGCAGATCTAACCTGCCGCCTTGACAAAAAATGCACAAAAAATGATGTTTGCGATTGCTTCAAACGTTCTTTCGATGACTCGTTGATCGTCAACTGTTCCAAACGAGAACTTACCGATATTCCTGAACTGATACCCAGTGAACTGTCGAAATACAGTCAAATTATAGTTCACCTCGAAGGTAATCGGTTGAGGAGATGTCCTGGAAAATACGATGGTTATAAGAATATCACCGAATTGTACCTACAACAAAATGAAATAACGAATGTGACCTGGATACCGGCATCTTTGAAGGTTAGAAAATAATTTAAATACGTAAAATAATTTATATACATTCGGATTTATTGAAAAATATATTCCGATCAATGAATATTCTCCTTATTTCAAGTAATCAATGTTACGTCCATGTTTGTAATTGGAAAAATATAATAATTACCTACATAAAATATAAAAGATTTAAATTCATCAACATATTCTTGTTAACTCAATTCAAATAACCATATAATGTGTACAAAAGAAATTTTATTGAAAATTTAGAATTCGAATTTTATCAAGGAGAACTACAATTTATTATTATTTACAATAAGTTATCTACGGCAGGGGCGGCTAGTCAAAGGAGGCTAAGGAGGCTAAGCCTCCTCAATAATATTCCGTGTATCACTAATATATATATTATATTGAATAGTCAGCATTCAGCATATTCATATTAATCAAAATCATATTATTTTATGCACCTACCTTCCTTTCAACCTACATTATATAATATAATTTATCAATTAAGATAGAAGGTATTTACATTTACTGCATTTCACTCGAAAGTGAAAACAAATTAATAGCTTAGGGTGCTTGTTTTACTTTGATTTTCTTTAAATTATATTGACCTTGAAATCCTAAAAATCTTCGGCTATGGTGTATTTTTAACACCTCTTGTAGCCTCCTCAAACCAAAACTTCACGAGCCGCCACTGATATATATGTATGTATATATATATATATATATATATATATATATATATATATATATATATATGTATGTATATATGTATATATATATATACATATATATATATATATATATATTTATATATATATTATTATATATATATATATATATATATATATATATATATATATATATATATATATATATATATATATATATATATATATATATATATATATATATATGGAAAACAGAATTCTTCGTGTTAACGACACACGTTCGTGGCAATAAAATGAAGTGAACTAGGACATTTATTTGAAACTAATCAAACAAACCTCCTAGCGGAGCTGGTTATAAGAGTTCACGAAGCATCGAAATATCAACATCTACCCCAGACGGTAATTGTTCGAAATGTTAATTTGTTTATCATAATCGATGGAAATTGATAGACAGACTGTTTCGCCCTTATCGGGGCTCATCAGTATCATCCATCCACCGAGAGTGATAACCAAACCAACATTTCTTGCTTGCGATTATAGTAACCACCTTCGGGTGTCAGGACGTAAGAGTTTCGTTGCCGAAATGTTTTCTTCTATTCTGAAATATGTGGTTCAATTGTTTTCGACTGGTGGCGCTGTGTCATATTTATATGTCATGGAGTTACTAGAAGAAATATGTATGACCGTTTGAAATGTTGGTTTGGTTATCACTCTCGGTGGATGGATGATACTGATGAGCCCCGATAAGGGCGAAACAGTCTGTCTATCAATTTCCATCGATTGTGATAAACAAATTAACATTTCGAACAATTACCGTCTGGGGTAGATGTTGATATTTCGATGCTTCGTGAACTCTTATAACCAGCTCCGCTAGGAGGTTTGTTTGATTAGTTTCAAATAAATGTCCTAGTTCACTTCATATATATATATATATATATATATATATATATATATATATATATATATATATATATATATATATATATATATATATATATATATATATATATATATATATATATATATATATATATATATATATATATATATATATATATATATATATATATATATACCGGGTGTCCACGGAAGGTGGCTCGCCCCTATAACTTTTTTGTTTTCGAAGATAATGACATGAAACTCAGAGGATCTGTTCAATTCATAAAACTGCATTTTTTGACAAGCAACTTAATTTCATGCAACTTCCGGTTTCACCGAAAGTGACATAAACTTCGATTTTTAGATGGGTCGCCTGGTATATTTTCAGTTTTTTCATCTCTATATGACACTTAGAATACAACCATGTATCATTTGTAATTTTTTGTAACTGTTGTTTTATTTTATTTCGAAATTAATTTTTATTCTAGAAGGCTATAGATGAGTTCAAATAAATAATTTCGCCCCTAGAATTGCCCCCTTTACCGTCCTGGGACGTAGATTTGTGGGCGTGGCTTCGGACTTCTTTTGTTTCAGTTGTGTTAGTCACAGGCTACTCGATGATTTCAAATGTTATTCTAATCTCAATAAGATGCTTCATTCAAAGAGAGTTGTATGGTTATGGGATTTCATGTTTTTATCGAAAGTTTTCTTTCAACCTAATACCTAGAGTGCAGTATCAAATTAATCGTAATAAAAGTATCTTTTTTTTTAAATCGACGAGCCACCATGTTGCCATTTGAAAAAAAATAGTAATAAAAGTTTCAAAATCAAATGTCGCATAGCTGAAACATGTTGCTCGAAAACAGTAAAGTTGTATTTTAACATACATTTTAGGACCGAAATTAGTTATTTGAATGCATCCATAACCCTCTAGAACAGTGGGTCTTAACCTTTTCATGATGAGGGACCATTCAACAAAATTTGTCTTTGTCACGGACCACCAACTTTTTGAAAGAAATATTACCTTCAAAAAGTTGAAAAAAATAAACGGTTGTTCTATCTATTAAGACATGAAATATTGATAAAGTTTTATTTCAATTTTTTCAAAGTAAATTTTATGTTAGAGATGTGAATGTATTATTTCAATGAGATTTTTATGACTGAACACAGAAAAATTGATCTTGTTGATCCATAACTCAATTTTAGCGATAAACGCATTGATTTTACCTTCATTTGCAAATATATTGCCGTGAAACTTAAAATGTTCTGACTTTTGGAGTTTGAATTTATTAAATAACTATACTTGGGAAAGCTTATTTGATATTTGGACTAACAGAACTGTTTCAGCAATTTTTTGGTATCCTTGAGAGATATATTTTCAGTTCCCTCAGTTCATATATTCTTGAACGCATATTGCCTTTGGAAAACCAATACACCTCTGTGTGGAAAAGAAGAATTCAATGTTCAGAGTTCATATCAGAGCTTAATTGTTTGAAAAGATGAGTATTCAGAGCAGTGCTTTTGATGAAGCTTAACAACTTGTATAGCTGGTTTCAACGCAATGGATGTGTTGATCTTGCAGATGATTTTTCATTCTGATCAATGCAGCAAGACCAGAGTGGGAACCATGCATAAGTGGAGCAACATCCCTACAAATACCCGCAAGTTTTTACCACTGAAGACGATATTCCTCAAAATATAGACTTATGTCATCCATAACATCAACACCTTGCGTCGTTTCCTGTCATTTGGAAAACAGTTACTCTTCCTTTAATTCTTTATTGTCATGCAGAAATTGAGCAAATACAAGTAATTGACAACATTGTGGAACGTAAGCAGGTTCATCGCATTGCATTGCAAAACAAGGACTGCAAATATTGAGAAGATAAGTAGAGTGAAGGGGGATGAAATTATCGAACGCGACTTATTCAGTTATATGAGTTATTCAACATTTTTAGGATGGCTTCGCGGACCACCTCGGGTGCTTCAAGGGACCACCAGTGGCCCGCGGACCACCGGTTAAGAACCACTGCACTAGAATAAAAATTTATTTCGAAAAAAAATAAAAAACGGTTACAAAAAGTAACAAATGATAAATAGTTGTATTCTAAATGTCATATGGAGACAAAAACTGAAAATATACCAGGTGTCACTTCCGATATAACCGGAAGTTGCATGAAGTTGAGTTACTTGTCAAAAAATGCAGTTTTATGTGTTAAACAGATCCTCAAAATTTTATTTCATTATCTCCGAATACAAAAAGTTATAGGTGCGAGCAACCTTCCGTGGACACCCGGTATATATATATATATATATATATATATATATATATATATATATATATATATATATATATATATATATATATATATATATATATATATATATATATATATATATAATCTTTTGATAATTATTAGCAATAACAGGCTTGTTGAATCTCAAAAAACTCGATTTTATTAAAAAGTTGACGTTTCGCCACGACATTCGTGGCTTTATCAAAACTCTTGAAAAAATTGAAATTTCTTTAACATTTATTGATTTGAAAAAAATTGAAGAGAAAAAGACTACTATGTCTCACTAAAATTTTTTTCGGCTGTGGCCGTTCTTTGATATTTATTACGTGCTATTCAGTCCAATATTAACATTCAAATCTGTTATTATTAGATGGTAAGGGAAACCACAGAAACCTTTACCCACGTAATGTTCGAAATAGGTTCAAATTATTTTGATTAGAATATGGTACTATGTATCTTGTTTTCAAAAATTTCTCATTGCGGCTGTGGCCATCTTCAGTTATTAATTACGTGCTATTTAGTCCAATATCAACAGACAGGTTCGTTGATAATAACTGAAGACGGCCACAGCCGCAATGAGAAATGTTTGAAACCAAGATAAATAGTACCCTATTCTTTGACTTTTCAAAATCAAATTAATTTGAACCTATTTCGAACATTACGTGGGTGAAGGTTTCTGTGGTTTCCCTTACCATCTAATAATAACAGATTTGAATGTTAATATTGGACTGAATAGCACGTAATAAATAACAAAGAACGGCCACAGCCGAAAAAAATTTTAGTGAGACATAGTAGTCTTTTTCTATTCAAATTTTTTCAAATCAATAAATGTCAAAGAAATTTCAATTTTTTTAAAAGTTTTGATAAAGCCACGAATGTCGTGGCGAAACGTCAACTTTTCAATAAAATCGAGTTTTTTGAGATTCAACAAGCCTGTTATTGCTAATAATTATCAAAAGATTAGAAATAGTTCACAGGCAACAACAATTCGAATGAATAATTATATATATATATATATATATATATATATATATATATATATATATATATTTATATATATAAATATATATATATATATATATATATATATATATATATATATATTTATATATGTAAATATATATATATATATATATATATATATATATATATATATATATATATATATATTATATATATATATATATATATATATATATATATAATATATATATATATATATATATATATATATAATTTATATATACAAATATATATATATATATATATATATATATATATATATATATATATATATATATATATATATATATATATATATATATATACTAATGAACAGACATAAAAAATTGATAATAAAATTGTAAGCATGTAATGAAAATAAACAATTTATTATAAATTATAGGAGAAATATAGACTAATTATGAACCTAATCAGTAGATTCATTTATTAGTAATGATTGGTTTGTGGTGACTGAAGTAGGACTGATAGTAAGTATCTTGTTGCACATTTTCTGGATCAATGTTTTAAATTGAATTCATTGAAAAGAAATTGAAACAACCGCTCTGAGATTTCATCGGCAAAAATAATTTTGAAATCATTACTTTTTTGAATGAACAAAAATGAAAAATGTTGATATAATTTTTTTAATCCAATCCCTGATTATCATTCTACGAATAGGTAGTGGATTAGTTGTAGAAAATATAATCAATTCTCCACTTCAGAATTATACGTAATCTATAATATAATGCTGATAACATTCTCATATATTTATATAACGTACTAAAATTTAGAAACGCGTACTTTCTTAACTTCATTATCACAATCCTCAGCTTCTACACTTTCAATTTCGCTATTTATTTTTTATGACATGGCTTGCTAAATTGATATGTACGAGGGTCGTTCAATAAGTCCTTAGAAAAAGATGGGAAAACACTGTTTTTTTAGGGTAAATTTTTTTAATTTCTCAACATAGTCTCCTTTCAGCTCTACACACTTTTCCAAACGTTTTTCCAAAATTTTTATGCCGTCCAAAAAATAGGATTTCGGAAGTTCTGCAGAATACTCATTCGTTTGAGCAATGATGTCCTCGTTGGAAGTGAACCGTCGTCCGCCAAGCTATTTCTTCAGATTGGGAAACAGGAAATAGTCACTTGGGGCCAGATCTGGTGAATAAGCAGGATGCTGCAACAATTTCATCTTCAATTCCACAATTTTGGCCATGGAAACAGCACAGGTGTGCACACGCGCATTGTTCTGATGCAAGAGGATTTTTTTCTTCTTCAAATGCGGACGTTTCTCTTCGATTTCCTCGCTCAACCGTTGCAATAACGACGCGTAATACGGCCCTGTTATCGTTTTTCCTTTTTCCAAGTAGTCGATGAAAATGATGCCCTGCGTATCCCAAAAGACTGTGGCCATCACCTTGCCGGCCGATGCCACTGTTTTCGCCTTCTTTGGAGCCTGTTCACTCTTGAAAATCCACTGTGATGACTGTCTCTTCGTTTCTGGAGTGTAGTAGTGGATCCAGGTTTCGTCCACAGTTACATATCGACGAAGGAATTCGGCAGGATTGCGACGGAAGAGCGCCAACATGACCTCAGAGTCGACCACACGATTGCGCTTATTCTCCTCTGAGAGCAAACGCGGCACCCATCTTGCCGAAATTTTTTTCACAGACAATTTTTCATGCAAAATTGAAGCGACTGTACCTTGTGATATGCCTGTGGCCTCAACTAATTCGTGCACTTTAATTCGTCGATCGCTCAAAATCAGGTCGTCGATTTTATTGATGATTGCAGGAGTAGACACCTCTACTGGACGTCCCGGACGATGTTCATCTTTTGTGGATGAACGGCCACGTTTAAATTCATTCACTCAATTGTAGACTGTCGCAAACACAGGTGCAGATGTGCCATGAACTGCATCCAACTCGGCTTTGATTTCTTTTGGCGTTAATCCTTTCAAATGGAAATGTTTGATGACAGCCCGGAACTCGCTTTTCTCCATTGTTATGTATAAACAAATGTTGTTGACTTTAATCGACAATAGAAATTGACCTACGTCATGGATCGAGCTGAAATTTTGACAGCTTTCCTATCGATAGTGCTGCTAACGGAAAAAAACTACCGATACTACGAGCGCCATCTCTTGGATTTTCTAAGGACTTATTGAACGACCCTCGTATATACGAATACAGCTAACGCGCTCCGTAGCAATGATGTAGTGATTGAAGTGTCGGATACATTTTTCGATTTAGCTTTCATTTGTCAAGTTTCTGGAGTGTACCGCACGATAAGAAACTTTGCTATCTAAACATTGTCATCCTTAAGCTACGGTTCCACTGGAGGAACATTGAGTAAAATTTTGTTGCTAAATGTTTCTCTTTGTTGCCATCAGTAGAAACTTATGGCAACATACGTAAACTTCTTGTTTCCACTGAAGCAACTAAAATTGTCAATAGTTGCATATT
Organism: Cynegetis impunctata; assembly: GCA_030704885.1. Lineage (NCBI taxonomy): Eukaryota > Metazoa > Arthropoda > Insecta > Coleoptera > Coccinellidae > Cynegetis > Cynegetis impunctata. The sequence goes on along the minus strand of JARQZK010002208.1, from coordinate 204,191 downwards.
TATTAGTAGAAACAATCAACATTAGTTGCCGAAACATAAAGAAATTTTAAGGAACATGTAGGAACATTTTGGAACATTTACGGGGACAAGCAACAGCAACAAAAATGTTCCCCAAATTTACTCCTGTGGAACCGTAGCTATTCGTTTTCGTACTTCACTGCACACTGAAAATCTGCGACACGAATGTTTAGTAGTTGCGTTCTCGATACGTTTCCACTGCGATAGCAACACGGATTTGTTTACACATCCAATTTCAATTTCAATTCAATTTATTCAAACAATTTTTTAAATTACAATGAAACAGGTTTACAATTTTCATATTTTAAATATATCCAAGTAGCAACTAAACACCTTTTTTTTTGGCGAGAGGGAAAATGCTGTTTGCGCACTACCCGGGTATGTTGTTCTACCGGGGGTGTGTGGGACTCAAAAGGACATGCCTAAAATACCCACTAAAAACCCTCTCAGAAACACAGACTCACTGCCCATGTGGACCTGGCAGCGCTTCTATGTCCTTCCGTTTCATGAAAACGGTGCGGAACATAGTCATATGATACAAAACGTCACACCGCATCATCCTTTGTGATTAGCTTCCAGTTGCCTGTAGACGCTCCTGCGCTATTCTGTCCTCTTTTTCCTTTTTTTCCATAATGGATACAATAAAAACATATAGAATTCTCCACTGCTCTGGGTCTCTTAGCATGGTATCTATTATATTATCTGCTGTCGGTGTCCTTCCAGCTGCTTTCCAGGTGTTTCTTCTTTCTGCTGCCCATCACCTAAAACAACTAAACACCTAGGTGAAAACACCTGTATGTGCATAATAATCTAATTATTGTAAATCATAGAACTTATTTGATGTAATTATGACACTTAAGTATTCACAGCCTTGCAGTCTATTAAATTGATTTTTTCGGTTTTTTTTATCACAGAAAATACACACATCATAAAAATACAACCCTAAAATAAACACGTAAATAAATCCATATTCGAAAACAGGTAGTCTTTAAATAAGTTACTGAAACGACTCAAATTTTTTATATTTCTTATATGAAAAGGAATTACATTATAAAATTAAGGAGCCAAATAGTTTATAAAGCGCCGATTTATATTTCTTCTTGAATCCGGGATATTCAGTTTATGTTCAATATTACCTGTAGTCATATAGCCATGGGCAACACAGTTGGACTTCAGCCTTTCATGAGATTGCACGAAACAACACACTACAAGGATATATAATGTTTTAATGTTATATAAATATGATGAGTACAGCATACTTGTGTGACACAGTCTGGGTTTCTTTAAAATTATCTTCACAATGTAATTCTGCACAGTTTTCAATTGACGCAAATGAATAGGGGAATAGGGGGCATAACCGCATAGCGGGGTAGAATCGTACACCCCCTCTACTTCATAAAAGCGCCACCTGTCGGCACTAACTCGTTTCGCGCTTTTCTCTTGACCTTATCGACACATGGTAAACGGTTTTTAAAGGTGATGCGTGCTGTGAATTATAGTGCAATTGTTTTGTCATCCAATTTAAGGTACGTGATCTTATTTTACCTACTTTTCGTTTAGCCAATACTTTACTATGTGTATTATTTTAAATTTTTTTGTATGGCGTTCGGTGTAGACTAACTTTTATGCTTCCTAAATAAGCCTTAAGTGTGATTCTACAATTTTCTATTTTTGGGTTATGTTGGATTGTTTACTTGATCTACCTTCGGGGCAAAATTGGACGGGGCATAATCGGACGCTATCCGGTTTTACCCCACGCAGTCGGTTTTGCCCCTCGATCAATTATTACGTTCTTTCCAGAAAAAATTGTAAGAACATATAAAAGAAAAACGGAACGCCAAGGTTGGACGAACGAGTCTATGCAGGATGCCATTGAAGCAGTTATCTCTGGAATAATGGGGTACCAGAAAGCTGCTGATTCGTTTGGTGTGCCTCGATCTACGTTGGTGGATAGAGTAAAAAAGCAAAAATCTGGTGCTTCAGTCGAGGCTGCTGCAAGAAGAGGTTACCTAATTTTTTTTGTGTCTTCACAAAGGAGCAAGAAGACGAGTTGGTAGCATATGTTAAAGATATGGAACTGCGACTTTTTGGCTTAACAACGACAGAATTATGACGACTGGCTTATCAGTTAGCCACAAGAAACAAATTGCAGCACAACTGCAATACCTAAAAACAACTTGCGGGCTCAAACTGGTTGAAAGTTTTTTTCTTAAGATATCCAGATTTGTCATTAAGGAAACCAGAGGCAACTTCTGCTGCAAGAGCCATGGGGTTTAATGAAGTTTCTGTTGGTAAATTTTTCGATTTGTTAGAAAGTCTTATGGATCGATATAAGTTTCAAGCGAGTAACATTTACAATGTCGATGAAGTTGGACTTACCACCGTACCGAAAACCCAATCAAAGGTTATTGCCTTAAAAAGCAGAAGGCAAGTAGGCACCCTAACTTCAGCTGAAAGGGGTCAGTTAGCGACAGTAGAGTTGTGCATGTCTGCTGCAGGGCACTATATTCCTCCGCTTCTTCTGTTCCCAAGAGTCAGAATGATGGGCGAACTTTTAACTGGAGCTCCACATGGAATCATCGCAGCATGCCAACTAAATGGATGGATGCAAACAGAAATTTTTGTCCAATGGCTAGAACATTTAGTCGAATAGCGGTTTTGCCCCCGATGACATCCGCTTTTGCCCCATGGTATGGGGCACAACCGGATTTTGCATACTTTATGTTAATTTTCTAATATTTCAAAATGTATTAAGTTTTTATTTTTCTATATACATTACACCCTAGTTTCATAAGGCATTGCAAAGTTTATTTCAATAAAAAAAGAAAACAAAATGTATTACACGTTTAATAATCTCAATTTTTCCTTAGATATACGGTCATGCCCCTCCTTCCCCTACTATACATACCCCCCGAAATAACGTTTTCACATCTAATAGTCCGGGAGCCCACTGTCCGAAAGTCTACATCATAAAACATCTGGTTCATTCATGATTTATTTGAAAGGATTTATACCAAAGAATATTAAACCGTTGGTCTGCCTAAGCTCATCCTGGCGGGTCATAGTTAATGAACGTAATTTATTTGGCAAAAACTGGTACGTCACCTACGTCACGAAACATCCGGCTGAAATTTAAAGATATTATAGATGAATATCAGTTATTTTCAATTGTCTTGGTCTGCCAAGCTTCACCCTGGCGGAAGTGCTCGGCAGACCACCCTAAAGCGGTGGCAACTACTGTCAACCTGATCGGTCTCAGTCAAGCCAGATCATAGATTGACAAGAAAGAATGCATGATAAATTCTCTCTCTGCTTGTCAGTATATAAGCTGTAAATCGCTAAAGAGTGAATTTTTTTGTTTTATGTTGACTGTGATTTGTTTTGAAAAAAGCAAATAAAGGTTACTCTTTGGATGTGCCTGGCTTACCACCACTAATCAAGTATTTCAATGGCGTGTCGGCAAGTCATATGCTATGATGAAGTTATATATTATGCTGCATAGCATTTATTTTTCTTATTCAGGCGCAAGAATAAATAAAGGAGATGGTTTGACACATAAACATACCACGTACAATAGAACATGAGAAAAATATGCATTTTCTTAAATGAGACAATCAACACTCAAGAATTGGTCTTGTGATTTGTTAATCGTCATGGTGAATGCAAGACGAATCGGAAATGGAATTCGTTTAAACTCAAAGAGCATATCGGTTGGGATCATCGGAATCCTCAGAATGAGAACGTTTTACCTCTGAATCTTCCTTAGAGTGTGTGTGAATAACATTGATCATCAGTTTTCTCATCACCAAACGCGTTCCATTGCATATGTTTGATTGGTTTAGATTCCGAATCATGATGACTACCGAGCCAACCTCAAGTTGTAAATTGCGTGGTGGTAAACCAGGCACATCCAAAGAGTAACCTTTATATGCTTTTTTCAAAACAAATCACAGTCAACATAAAAAAAAATTAACTCTTTAGCGATTTACAGCTTATATGCTGACAAGCAGAGAGAAAATTTATCATACATTCTTTCTTGTCAATATATGATCTGGCTTGACTGAGAACGATCAATTTGACACTAGCTTTAGGGTGGTCTGCCGAGCACTTCCGCCAGGGTGAAGCTTGGCAGACCAAGACAATTTCAAATAACTGATATTTATCTATAATGTGTTCAAATTTCAGCCGGATGTTTTGTGACGTAGGTGACGTACCAGTTTTTGCCAAATAAATTACGTTCATTAACTATGACCCGCCAGGATGAGCTTAGGCAGACCAACGGTTTAATAGATAGATGTTTCCTATTTTCATTTGAAGTTTACCGCTCAAAATGAAAACCGGCGACAAGTAGGAACAGTCAACTTTTGTTGCCTAAAATGAAGAAATTTCAAGGAACATTCACGGAAATACGCAACAGCAATAAAAATGTTCCTCCGATGGAATCGTAGCTTGAAGGGTGACAATAAGAAACAATCAACATTTGTTGCCGAAGCATAAAGAAATTTTACGGGACAATTTAGAACATTTTCGGAAACATGCAACAGCAACAAAAATGTTCTTCCATGCTCCTCCAGTGGAACTGTAGTTCATATCCAAATAAAATTTGGTGAACTTGAGAACAAATAGATGAAACGAAAAGAGTCTATTTTTAGTACTTCGATAGTTGGGCACAAAGTTTATATAATTTCATGAAATAATATGTATTATTGAAAGATATGTGTTATTAGAAATGAATGCTTTGAACCGACGAAAAAAAAAATTGTATACTATTGTTAAATTCTAGATCTCACCGCACTCTGTCATAGATGACACCGTCTACTTGGAAAACGTATAACGAACGCACCAAGAAGTAGTGTAATAGGTATTTATGTGCCAAGTCAGTAAAATGATTCTTTATCAAACGAGTCTGGGATTATGAGCCGAGCGAGCGAAGTGAGTGAGGCAACAGACGAGTTTGATAAAGTCATTTTAATGACGTGGTGCATACAAAATTTTATCGCCAACCGTAAAAATTTATAATTGAAAAAAAATAAAGATAACTACTACCACTTATTACATTCTATTAAGACAAAGTGAACAGAAAAATAACAAGAAATACAAAACACATTTAGTTATTATTTATGATGTTGAATGTAGAAGAACCTCCATCCTGATGCGTTATAAAAATTAGTTCCTGAAGTCGAAGGAGTTTGAATTGAAAATAATTGAGGATTATTATCTATGTTAACAATTTCTATATTTTCAGTGGAGTTATCTTTGTCAAAAATGTTGCCAGTTTGAACTTCACCCAAAATTGTCCTTGCGATTCTTGTTTTATTAAGTACAGAATCTCCAACATAGGACTCTGCAATTGTGTCGCTTTTCCAACCTCCGTGGCGTTTTAAATTTTCCTTGCTACCCCCTGCGTTGGCAAAGAGAGTAGCGGGTGTTCTACAAAAACAATGTCATGTATAAAGTAATGGTTCATCTAAATGCAAATAGGTGGCAATTTTACTTGGTATACTACCATAAGTATGGATTCCAACTGGCTGGACTGTGCACTTGCCGTTTCTATTAGTTAGAAACAATCGGTCGTGAGGCGTCTGTTTAGGACGTAGAGCTAAATATTTGTTGAATAATTCTATGGACTTTACTTTTCCTTCAAATTCTGACGTTATCACAAATAATCGAGGCTTGGTAGTCTTTGTTTTATAATAATAATAATTTTTATTAATAATAATAATTTTATTTACCCAAAATTAAATGATACAATTTTTAAGTTACATAATCTTACATAATCTTAATCTTAAATATGATTAACACAAATCAAAATAAAAGTTGCATTTTCTCATTTGAACATAAATATATCTTCATATATATTTAACAGGGTAAACAAAGATGTCGGGCAGTTTGTCCTCTCTGAAGTTATAAACTTTTATGAGAGGTATGTATACTCACTCTACCTTTCTATATTATTCTAAGATTTAATTGAACAATTTTCTTACTTCTGTACCAGAAACATCTAGCAACCATTTACTTAGCTGTTTTTTAAAGGATTTGTTAGTTAGTAAATCCTTCGGAAGAATGTCATATATTTTGATTATCAAATAATTATAGTGTCGCTGTCCAATTCGTTTTACCATTCTATTCTTGTACGAAATTGCATCTCTGCACTTTACACGTACAACCAGAAATGTGTGTCTGTGCTCTATCTCACTTACTTTTAAATTCAAAAGTTCTTCGTTGCGTAAAGCTCCAGCAATGACAAAGACAACACAAGTCTAAAACAATAAACACTTAATATATTTATACCAATAGTTGGTTTCGAAAAGTTTGCATAAATTACCTTCATCATCAAATAGATATCGTCTGGCGCATTTAATAAAAATTTAAGTTGTGGGAGTGTTTTTGACTTTTTGGGAATATGATTTTTGCCCTCTTGTTTTGAAAGAGTCGTAAGTTTTTTATATTTACTAATGTCCACGTCATTTTTTGCTGAAAGGGTTGCTTTTACCATAGAGTAATACGACCACATTGTAGAAAGAGAATATTCGTTAGATAAACCGGAAAAATACGCCAGTAAAACGTTCTCACTATATTTTTTAATTCCGTGTTTATTGCACCACTCCATAATATTTCATACTGGCGATTGTATTTTTCGACTGATTTTTGTGGTAATATTTCAAATGTCGTCTGTAACGACTTCTTCTGAATTTCAAGCGGCGTGCACTGAAGATCTTCTTCCATTATTTTCGATAAAAATTTACGACTAAAATGAACCTGACAGCAAAAACCTATTTCTGTAAAATGTCAAACAGTCATGGTTGTATTGATAAATATTTGCGGCAGGTAAAATACATGATTTTTACAGTAAAATAAAGTGCTATGGTAATGCATGGCTCTATTGACGGTTGGCTATAAAATATTATTTTCGCTATTGAAGACTTACACATCAAAAGGGACTCGACATATGATACAAGAAAGGGGAAAAAATCCGTTCCAACTAAACCACACCCAACTATGATTCCCATTTGAAAAAAAAACATCTTTAGGCCATAACCCGAAATTGCACTTTTTTTTTCAAGTTCTCTCGACGTCACTGAATTATACAGAAAAAGTGCCTCAAGAATGTAAAAGTTTTTAATAACTTCACAAACAACTATGATATTCACACTTGTCTAAAAGTCGAAAAATCGAACTTTTGTTTATAACTGGAAAACAAACGACGCGACGATAGCAAATTTCAGTTTTCGGCAGTGAATTTGTGACGACATAAGAGATCGAGAAGACTTCCTCCATTTTTTTGTATCTCTTATAGTTACCAAGATACTCCTACAAATATCGAAATTTGTTGATCCCGTAAAGTTCGAACATAAATGGAATTGAGGACAGGGCCGAATTAACCATTAGACAGAGTAGGCAACTGCCCCGCATCGACTAGGGGCCCGTGCAAGCACCAAGAAAAAAAATTTCATCGAATGAAAATTTTATTTGAAATTTTATATGAAATTCCTCAACAATATTATTGCTTTCTTTCGACGCGTGTTGTCGATTGATGAAATACTTCATACATACAGAACCATCTAGTATCGAGTAGTAAAACTAATAAACTGTCTTCGTTCAACAATGTCTCAGAACCGTTTGAATTTATTGTCTATAATGGCCATTGAAAATGATTTATTAGAAAGGGTCAACTTTCAAGATGTTTTAAACGATTTTGTTTCTGAAAGAGTTAGAGAAGTTAATATTTAAACTTACTGTTCTGTACAAAACCAATGAATATCTTGGAACTTGGCTTTTACCAATTTATACTTCACAAAACTCTTTCCTTCCGTTTATTGTATTTTGTTGCGTTTAACAAGATTAAATCGAAAATATCCGCGTCCCGTCTCATTTCTCTTTCCTAACCAATCCTGCAACCTAGATCATCATTCATCACTTAGATATAGGGTGTCCTATAAAAAACACGCCAGAGTGACACTGGAGGTAGATTGGCTTCAGGTCAATCAGATAACATCAACATGACCTTTGTGAAAGTTTTCTGGTTTTCGGGATATTGCCAGTCTTATGTTTTATCTATACTTTTTGGTCGTTTTCTCGCCTGTTTTGAATATAATAAACTTCTAACTTATGGTTTTTTTTCTTGTGCTATCATCAATAGTTTGTTGAGACAATTGACCTATCATTTCATCAAAAACTAGCTCGCTAGCCGTTAAAAAAATTAAGTTATTTCATTTTAATTTGAATCCGAAAACCTTAACTAAAGTTTGACTATCTACTGTGGAAAAATATTGTAGGAGGCTCCGTGGCGGAGAGGTTATAGGTAGCGCTATGCCGTCTTCGTTGACGGAGTTGGTGGGTTCGATTCCCACGGTATTCCTGGGTGTTTGTGTGCGTTCTGAATTTTCAGTGGTTCCCCTCATTTAGTAATTTGATGACTAATGTCCATAGATGACGAAGCCAAATTGTACGGGGGTCGGGCGGTGTGAGAGGGCACACGTCCCCCCTCTTTAAAAAAAAAATATTGTACCGGACTGAATCAACAAATGATCTTAAAAACTAGCCTATTCAATGCTCTTTCGAAAATGGTATAACATTTATGGTTTTTTTTCTCAAAAGTCTAAAAATTCAAATTTTTGTCATTGAAGTCGCGCTACTTGCGAAATACTTGAAATAAAAAATAATACTCAATGAAAGGTGCGAGCGTCTTTTGTCGGCAAATAACAACGTAATAGTTATTGTAGAAAATATCTGAAACTGCTATTCATCAAACTTTTTAATTCATTGTTTTAGGCAGGCATCCAAATAATGAACTTAACATAAGGCCGTATTAATTATTTCAATAGATTGTTACATCGTTAAAAACAAATAAGGAATTGTGATCTGAAATTTGAATCATTATTTCCACAATAGATTTTTGAAATGACTACCACCGACTCTTAAACACAACCTGCATCTTCTCAAAAATTGTACTTTCAAACGCCTTAAACTCAAATCAGATATTTCACGTGCTGCTTGATTGATTCGTTAACGCAATTAATTTCGAATTTGTTTTCCATAGACCTTATGTTTTAAACATCCCCAATAAAAAAAATTGAGAGGATTGAGGTCTGGGGAGCGCGGGGGCCACACAATTGGTCCTAGCCAGCTAATCCATCTTCTTGGGAATGTTTGATCAATATGTGCCCTTACTGCACGACCATAGTGTGCAGGGTATCCATCTATTTGCAACCACATCCTTCTTCTTAATCAATCAAGCAGCACCAGAAATAAATGATTTGAGTTAAATGCGTTTAAAAGGACAATGTGTTCAACAGTCAGTGGTAGACATACCGAAAATCTATTTAGGTCAAGCTACAGAGATTTCGAGTGTACATTTTGTGTAAAAAGTGTTAGAAGAAAACCAGCTGCACCATTCTCAGAACTCTGAGAAATATATTGAAAATGAAACTGAACATGACGAAGAAGGGCCGAGTGCGTGATAGTAGTTGAAGAGTGGGAGTAGAGTAGCAGGCAAAGAGAAGCATGACATTCGAAAGCGTCGGCACATGATAGTAATTTCGTCATGTTCAACTTTATTTTTAACATATTTCTCAGCGTTTTTATAAAAAACCAAGATGAACGTTTTGAACTATGAGAATTCTACTTTCAAAATCTTTTTTTGTAAATTGAAATCGGACCATACCTGTCGCATTCAGGTCTGCTGGAAAATTGCATAGTAAAATATTCAAATTGCCACAGATTGAAAACTATGCATCGGACATTAATAAAGTTTATATTAATAACTAATACTGACCGGAGGATCTACGCTACAACTCAAAAAATAACCGAGTTATGAATTTTTGAATAAACTGCATTTTGGCTGATTTTATCCGATTTTCTATTAAACTAAGGGTCTGATCGAGTCGTCCAACCTCTCATTTTCTTCGTCTTTTTATTTTCTACAATTAGTCTGTGGACGCCATCACGATTACTGTGATAGTTTCAACTTTATAAGCAAAAAACTAAAAAAACGCGATTTTCTGGATAAAATTGTTAATAACAAATTTATAAATGATAAAGTCGAGTGAAAAACATATCACTATATCATATGAAATTATTTTACAAACAATGGCGCAGCTGGTTTCCTTCTAATACTTTTTGCATGAAAAAATCTCTGTAGCTTGGCCTAATTGTGAAAATAATGATTCAAATTTCAGATCAAAATTCTTTACTCGCTTTTAACGATGTGGAAATCTATTGAAATAATTAATACCCCCCCTTGTATTCTGTTCATTATTTGGACGCCTACTTATAACAATGAATAAAAAAGAGTAATGAATAGCAGTTTTAGATATATTCTACAACAACTACCACGTTGTAATTTGCCGACAAAAGACGCTTGCACCTTTCATTAAGTATTTCGCAAGTAGTACGACTTCAATGACAAATGGAATTTTTAGACCTTTGAAAAAAAAAAACCACAAATGTTGAACCTTTTCGAAAGAGCATTAAATAGGGTAATTTTTAAGATCATTTGCTGATTCAGTCCGGTACAATATTTTTTCACAGTAGATAGTCAAACTTTAGTTAATGAAATTTCGGGTCGATTGTCCCAAGCAATTATTGATGATAGCACAAGAAGAAAAAACCATAAGTTAGAAGTTAATCATATTCAAAACAGGCTAGAAAATGACCAAAAAGTAATGATTAAAAAAAAAACATAAGAGTGGCAATATCTCGAAAACCAGAAAATTTTTACCGAGGTCATGTTGATGTTATCTGATTGACCTGAAGCGAATCTACCTTCAGTGTCACTCTGACGTGTTATTTAAGGGGCACCCTATATATATATATATATATATATATATATATATATATATATATATATATATATATTTACATGGTCTTTCACGACGAGCGTCCGTTAGGAATACATGGAGAACCATTCGAATGAAAATATGTAACTACTGAGTTTTACAATATGGCTTTGTCAACTAAAATATTTTTGTCTTCCAGTCTCCTTCTGTAATATCGGTAGTAGAGGGCAACTTCCTTATTTCAAATGAAATATCCTGTACTTCGTTACATTCTTGAATTGATTTTAGGCCCTCTTTGTGTAATATCTTCACCGAAAATTTGTTAGTTCTAGAGATATTAGTTTTTTTCTGAAAAATCGCTGACAGTTATAGCACTTCTCCGAAAAATTATAACTCATAGACTGTAACAGTTGAAAATAAAAAATTTCACGGAATTATACCTGAAGCATAAAGTCATGAGTTAGGTCGATCAAATTTTCCAAAATAATCGGGTGGTCAAAATGTCCACTTTAAACATAACATCGAAAATATTGATGAAACATGATTTTTTCAAAAGGAAACCATATACTGATCTATTATTTCTGGATTCTACGGAAAAAAAATATCAAATTTATGAAGAATACTCTATGCTCAAAATCAACCTCTTTGAAGATACATCCAATATTGGGTGATATTTGATTAAATCATTCGAAGTAACAATAAGACAAGAAAGTTTCGAAAACAAATGAAGTTACAACCAATACGTCAGAATTCAATGTTATTTAATTGACGTGTTATTTCTACATCTCTATTTGTGTGCAAATGTCTTGTTTGGGGCATTATAATGAAGATTTTTTGAATTTAATAATTATTTAAGGCGAATGTAATAAGATAATCGACATAATTTGTCATGTTTTCCCAAAAAGATTACCGAATCTACACAGACCTAATAAAAATATTCTGAGAAGATTCTAAGGAACTGCCGTGATTTCGCATCTTTTTGGGGGTTGAAAATGTTTTCCCTCACCACCGCAATTCCAAATTTCAAGCCTTTTTGTATGATTTTACAAGGTTCAGTTACATGGCTGAAAATGTGTAAGTGACTTCTGTTGACATTATCAAGATCTTAGCTGGGGGCTTCTAAATGTTTTATTCGACTGACAAAATTTGAGGAAGACATTTCAATCGTTTTTGCATGTTTTCAAACTTTATGCATCTCTTTAGCCAATACAACTTAAGTCACAAGGCTCTGCTGCAACGCGTTTTTTTGCATTATAAGTCAAATTGAAAATTATTGAATCAGAATAAATGGCCATATAATTATAAAATAATCGAATCATGAAGTGGACAGCATTGTTGATCTTGGAGTGATATTTGACAGAAAGCTCCTCCTTGATCAACATATGTAAAAAGTTATTAACAGCTCCAATAAAACGCTTGGTTACTTACTTCGTCATAGTAAACTTTTTAAGGATAATAGAACATTGCTAACTCTGTATTATTCTTTTGTATTTAACAAATTAAACTTTGCATCTACAATATGGAACCCACAGTACACTTGCTATGTTAAGAGGATTGAAAGTGTCCAAAATAAATTTATTCGCTATCTATGCTACAAGAAACATTTCCTTGTTAGGAATCACGATTATACAGATGTTCGTCATTATTTTAAATTAATTAAATTGGAAGATCGTAGAAAAGTAACAGACATAATTTTTCTTCATAAAATATTGAATAGCGTGCTAATAGTTCCAGATATTTTGCAAAATATACCATTTAGAGTTAAGGCTTCGAGAAAATGATCTGTTTTACGTTCCCTTCCGAAAGACCAATATTGCACGTAATTCTGCCGTCTGCAGAATGTTGAACGGTTATAATGAGTCTTTCTCTGAGATAGATATGTTCAATACATCCTTAAATACCCTCAGGCGCTTATTGAAGCAAAGATTTCTGTAACTGTGCTGAAGCGTTTTGTTCAGTTTAATGCTTGTTGATTTTTGACATCCTTGGCTTTTTTTAGGTTTAAGATTGTTTAGTGGTATTGTATATCTTTTATATTGGAAGTTGTTCATTATTTTTTATGTATCATTTGCACAATATGTTATTTTACTTGAGTGAATACTGTTTCTGGGCGTTGCCTGTTTGTATTCCTTTGTACAATAAAATAAAAAAAATAAAATGAAAAACATACTTGTTGACCATGGTCAATTTCATACATTACATAAAGTGAACAAGGAAAATTATTTAATGATTTAAAAATTATCAAACAACTTTCCAAGGAAGCTGGTTATACGTGTTCCGCAACGCAAAATCTGCATTCACAATTGAACGGTGAATTATAGAAACTGTCAAGTGCTTTGTGGAATACGTATAACCAGCTTCTTTGGAAAGTTGTTTGATAATTTTTAACTTATGAAAGAATATTCCTTGTTCATTTTATGTAATGTATGAAATCGACCATGGCCAACAAGTATGTTGTTCATGATCTGATTGTTGTATTTTGCGTATTACGCTGCTAGCATCTTCGCAGCGCGCTCTCGTGAGTATATCCGAAGGTTTTAAATCACTATGTTAGTGTGCCTTGGAATCATATACACCACTGTTGTAGAGTAGATATCTTCATATCTGGAGGTACGTTTTTGCGCGAAGAATTTCTGCATTTTCGATCTAAGCGGTGAATTGTTGGTTCCCAATATCTTTGGTAGGAGGGCGCTCTGGGTTGTTATCCATACAGTGTTACTGACCACAATAATTCGTATTGGAGAACAATTAGAAGTTTGTCAATTCACTCCGAGTCAAATAAGCTGCACTGATGAGTTCTAATGAGATCGAAACAGCTGTATGCAAATTTTGAGTCGGGGTGACTTGACAGTTTCTATAATTCACCGTTGGATTATGAATGCATATTTTGCTTTGTAGAATACGTATAACCAGCTTCCTTGTAAAGTTGTTTGATAATTTTTGAATTATTGAAGAATTTTCCTTGTTCACTTAATGTGATTATAAAATACATCAATCACTCATCAAATTTCAATATTTGCTAAACTTAATGGAGATTTTACGTATGGAGAAATTGTCAGATTAGGATTAGTGTTGAAATTTATGAGAAGACCAGAGGTTCAGCTCATTTTTCCTAGTAAAAAATAATTACTAACAAGTTACAACGCTTTTGCTAACGAGGGTTATTCATAAACTGATTCATGTGTGTCAATCATATAATCAATTTTCCATTTTTTCAGTCGGTATATCCAGATTTGATTGTGCAGATTAGAAATGGAAAAATTCTTGGTCAAACGTTGTCAACATTCAATAACAAGAGCTTTCACGCATTTCAAGGTATTCCGTTCGCTAAACCACCAATAGGGAACTTACGTTTCAAGGTAAGTTATACCAATGTACCTTGTTTATTTTATGAATTGTGATGAAGCCGAAAGGACCCCGCACATTCAGTTAGAAAAAATAACGACAGCTAAATTCGCTAATTTTTGGATATATTATAGATACTGGCTACCTACACAACATATAAATTCTGTTCTCACGACTGGTTTAGGATATAGAGTGGTCCAAATATATATGTCCAAAAAAATCATATACATAATTTCAGAAAATGATGTTAACATACAAATTTTTACTGGAATATAATAACTTCACTGAAAAACTGTTCTTTAAAGGAAGCCATCCAAATACTTTTTTAAAATGAGCCCGGCATATACAGGCTGTTTACTCGATGAGTTTGTGTATACGGCTTCAACTTCGACAGTTTTATGCCAAAAAACTCTATTTCTAGCCTAATTGATAACAAACGATATATAAAACAGTGAAACAAAATACAGCTTCCTAACATGTATAGTTTGAAAAAAAAAAGTGGTCCAAAAGTTAAAATCACAGAATTTTTTTTCTTTATCACTTGAAAATTTTTTATTTGTGAGGTACTGGGGAGTAAGTAAGTCGAATAGTCTATGAAAAGTACATATCATGTTGAAACTGACGTTTTTATACCGTATGTTCATCTTTACAGGCATACTTCGTAAATAAAAATGTATTAATTATTTTTCATCTTGAGGTGATCAAGATATTAATTCAGAAATTGATGAAGCACATCTCGATATTAACCTTGTTAGGTTGAGACTATTTTCGAGATATGAAAATGTTACAAAGTATCAGCTATGGATTCAAATTAATGAAGACCGAGAGTCGGTGTCGACTACTACTGTACCTGTAAATCTGTACCTGTAACTGTACCTGTAAATCTGTACCTGTAACTCTACTGTACCTGTACCTGTAAATCAGGTCCAAGAACACTCGGAACATGTGCTCATGTGGCAATGGTGTTGTGGTACCTTGGTTATTCTGGTATGCTCTCGCACGTGAAATATCCTTTTACTAAAATTATAGATTCGCGATTTCAATTGATATTCAAATGTTAAAATAATTATTCATTCAGGATACTAGACTTTCGGTCAAAGAACGTATTTCACTGTACCTGTATCTTGAAAAGTGAGTCTATGGATCTGGAAGAAGCGATTCAAAACCATCCTGAACAATATAAACTGAATATACTATTCTTACTTGTCTCGTTGCAATCCAATCAGTCACATTAGAATCATTAGATACACTCTCATTTTTTTTGCAATCGGTCTATTACTCAATATGTAAATTAAGCATTCTCCCCTCTTTCAACAGTTGGATGAATATTTCAAAGAAACTACTTATGAGAAACCAAAAAAGAGCATTTTGCCCCAATTTAACCAGAAATAATCAACATCTGGTTAGATTTCCTGAAATATACCGTTAACGGTGTAAAATGGTATTAAAAATATTAAGTACACACAATTTTATTATTTGTTTTATTTAAATAGCCAAAACCTTTAGACAAAATCAGACAAAAATACACTTAGGATTGGCACTTCTCTCAAACAAGCTGAAATTCGTCGTCATCGCTATCAACACCGGCGCAGCCATTGTGTGCCCATTTGTGACACGCTGAACAGGCAATCGCTCCTTCAACAGACTGGGACCAGTATTCACAACAGTAAAGACATCCTACGTCACTATTTTCATCTGAAGATGAATTAGAATCTACCTTTTTAATCGACACTTTCCTGGAAGAGTTTCGCTTCTCTTTCGTAATGCTATTTGCTTTATCCTCATTGCCATTAATTTTTCTTTTAACGCCATCTTTCTTCTTTTGCGAAACCTTCTTTGCAGCTGCTGCTGCCTCTAGTTCTTCCTTATACGGAGTTGCGGTTAATATTGCTGTTATACCTCTCCTGCGATTAGCTCTTTTTACTGTTTGTTGAATTTTTAGAATAGGTAAAGCTACTTCTGGCGATAAGCAGGGAAAAGAAGATTTCTTGTAGACATCGGAGGAAGCAAATTCGTTTTGCGCTTTCCATAAAGAGCAACCTGGTAGGGGATTTAAAATGTCACTTGCTGATGCAGTTGGAGGAGATTTTCTTACATCCTTTTTTTGTGTTGCAGGAAGTGTAAATGAAATTGAAGGTTCCGTTGGCGTCTCAGCTCTTGGTGTAGTAGTGGGATCATTGGCTAATAGAGGGGTATCGTTTGTAATGTCCGTGGTAGCAGCTGGTAAAAAATCAACTTCAGTAAAAACGTTTTCATTCGGAGGAAAAATCCCAGTTTTGCGAAATCCGTTCATCACTGTTTTTATAGTGGCTGCGTTTAAAAAGGCACTACTAAAAAGCGTGGAAATTTGAAATATGGTTATCACCTTTCCTGGATTGTAACGCAGCCATGTCCGAGCTTCATGCTCATAAAATGTACGTAACGGTTCCATGAAGGAAACGTCCAACGGTTGCAGTCTATGACTTGTGTGCGGTGGAAAGCATAATAATATTACACCATTCTCACGTGCATGCAAAATAAGGTCAAGATTTTTGTTATGAGTTGCATGCCCATCTAACAAAAGAAGCACTGGATTTTCTTTTGTTGCTTTAGAAAACGCAACAAATAGCTTAAACCAATTTAAAAAAAGTTCAGTGGTTATCCATCCAGAATCACTAACTTCTACTACTGAACCAGGTGGCAAGCCTAACTCGAATGACTGTTGCTTCCGTTTTCTTGGAAAAATTAGCATAGGTGGCTTGTATGCTCCAGCAGCAGAAAAACAGATTTCAGCCGTTATGGTTTCTCTTCGTTCGGCGGAAGTTAAGGTACCTACCTGACGTTTTCCTTTTAAGGCTAAAATTTTGGTGTGGCCCTTTGGATTCACAGTCAACCCCGTTTCGTCACAGTTATAGATGCGTTTACCTAACAGTTCATATGTGTCTACTCTTTCCAAAAGAAGGCGGAAAAATTGTGACACCGCAACCCTATTAAACCGCATAGCTCGAGCTCCCGAAGTTGATTCTGGTTTTTGTAGCGTCAAAGTAGGGTGCGTTTTCGAAAACATTGCATCCAATCCTTCCCAGCCATTTCAAATGCAGCATTACATTTATGCTGACACTGATTTCGTATAGCTAATTGATAAGCCAAACGTCTAAAGTCAAACATGGCCAAAAAGTCTTGATTCCATTACTTTCAAATAGTCGACAAGTTCTATCTCCTGTTCTTGTGAAAAAATGCAGTGAATTTTCCCGGCAGATTTATCAACACCAAAATTTTGCTGATCCTTTCTTTTTTTCGTGATATACCTTTCTAAAGTTGTTTGGGGCACACCATGTTGTTCTGCGGCTCTCCTGTACCCCGTTTGTCCAGTATTAACGGCATCAACTGCTGCGTTTTGAATTCGGTACTCCAATCTTGACGCTTTGTCTTCCGAACCTAATTTCTAACCATCTGAAAAAATTCTAAATCAAGTACGACATTTAACGGGGCAGAACGAGGTACTCCATTGTGCCATTGCTGCTGTCTGTTTGGCTACCTGTATGCTATCAACATTTAGGTCTCTGTGCAGCTGAACGTTACGTATGAAATAAGGTGCGTCGGTCAACATTCTGAGGGCCTTATTTTGAATAATTTGTATCTTATTCAAATTTGTTGTGCAAGTGTCTCCCCATGCGGTAATTCCGTATGTGAGGGATGGTCTCAAGATGGTTCTGTATATCATTAGTTTCGTATCCAAGCTGAGCTTACTAGACTTCCATAGCGGGTATAAGATGTGCAGACCTGCGTGGCCCTTTGCTTTCAGATTCTCCGTGTGGGTTGTCCAATTCATTTTTCTGTCGAAGTAGACTCCCAGATATTTCGCGGAGTCGCTCCATGGAATTTTCATCTCCTCGTACAAGAGGGGCCTGGTTTTTACATTTCGTTTTGTAAACAGAACTGCCTGGCATTTTTTGGGATTTATTCTTATTCTCCAGAGATCGTACCATTCGTTCAGTTTGTCTATTTCTCTCTGCACGTTCTGCGCTGCGAGGTCAATATCTCTTGAGGTTCGAATGATAGCTGTGTCGTCTGCAAACAATGCAAGTTCTGTTCCGTCTATTTTGGGGATATCACTCGTGAATAAGTTGTACAGGATGGGTCCTGATACTGAGCCTTGTGGAACGCCTGCCCTCATTATCCTGCAGCTTTACCGTGAGTCGTTCACTTGTACAATATACTTTCTGTTCGCGAGGAATGAACGGTAAAATCTGATAAGTTCCAAACTGAATCCAAACTGCTCATCTGGGATCACTTGATTGCTCTCTATGTTTTCCAGTAGTCTATCCAATACAACTTTCTCGAGGAGTTTCGAAAGGTGACTAAGGAGGCTTATTGGGCTGTATTTTTCAGGATTTTTATTTTCTTTTCCTTGTTTCGGAATCATTATCACAGCTGCATTCTTCCACGGATTCGGAAAGTAATTGTGTATAAGGCATCCATTTATGATGTTCAACAGTTTCAGTATGGTTTTCTTGATAAGATTTTTGATGGCTAAACTAGTTATTGAATCCAGACAAGGGGACTTTTTATTCTTCAGAGCCTTTATTTTCTTTTGCAGCTCGGCGTATGTGGCCTCCCTGATTGGTTTAGGAGGTGACGCATCTAATTTGAGGTAGAAGATCTCCGACTGATGAACAAACTGTTCGGCCTCTTCTGTGTCAACCTGTTGGTTTGGTTGGAACTGGCTTTCTAACGTATCAGCGAATAATTCCGCTTTTTCAGCATCACTGTATGCCAACACATCTCCATTCTCTAGAGGCGGTACTTCAGCTGGATTACTCTCCATCCTTTTTGCCACCTTCCATATAGCTAGGTGGTCTGAATCGATCGTCGACATGTAGTCTTCCCATTCCTTGCTACGGTGTAACTTTAGTTCACGTTTCAGAGTATTATTTATTTTGGTAGCCAAAAGTCTATCGCGAGGGTCGAAGAATCTTTGAGCGACTACTCGTGCCTTCCTCTTCCGACGTATCAAGTCCAGCAACTCAGGTGGTAACGAAGAGCAATGTGGAGTCGTGATGACTGTGACTCTGGAACATTTTTCCATAGCCTCTTTAATATCACTGGTGAGCGCGAGTACTTCACTGTCAATTGTGTCAGCAGCTGTTGGACCCGTCAGGGGCACTGGTCTTGACTTCAGGTATGATCTGAATTTATTTGTATCCAGCTTTCTTCGCTCCCGTGGTACGAAACTGTCACTGATGCACAAGTTCAGTGATATGAGCTCAGCTCCTGACAGACACAGAGATCCAAAGGGGTATTGACACCTGAAGTGATGGCTATGTCTAGCATGTCTGGCCTTCCCGTAGCACCATAGTGGGTTGGAGCAGCTGGAATATGGAGCTGGACATTTTCAACATCCACGTATCTTTGTTGTTGTATTGCATCCCCATGAGACATGCTTTGCATTCAAATCAGCCATCAACAGGACTGGCATTCCTCTCTTCAGAAGCAGATCCAGCACCTTGCGAGTCAAAGCCTTACTTGGAGAGCAGTAGGCGGACGTTACAATAAATTTCTTGTTGGCATTTCTAACCTCTACTGACGTGTTCTCAACCACGCCTGGAACAGTGTCAATTTGATGGAGGGGAAGATTATTTTTGACAAGGATGGCTGTGCCTCCTTTGGGATGAAGTAACCTGTCGCTTCTATATACCTTATAGTTGGGCATATGTAAGATATTGCCCTTCTTCAGATGGGTCTCCCCAATAAGTAAAATATCGATTTGCTTGCTTTCAATAAACAATCTTAGCTCGTTCAACTTCTCCTTTACACCGTCAGCGTTCCAGTATGCTATTTTCACCTGTCTTTTCATTTTGTATTTCCTTGTTTACTGGCCTTAGAGAGGAGGTTTTCTATGGAAGATGCCATCTGTTGCATGTCGAGGTGTATTTTTTTGAATGCGGTGATCAATGTTGGCAGGGAGCACTCTTCTTTGGAAATAGCATTTGCAATTGTTACTGCAGCGTAGGACATTCCAGTTTTTGTCTGACTAGTCGCAGTTTTGTTTGTCAACTTAGGCCATGCCTTGCAACTTCGGTACGAAGCAGTGTGGTCCTCTCCGAAATTTATGCACTTAGGGGGAGACTTTTCATCTTTTCTGCATTCATTAGGATTGTGTTTTCCGGCAAATTTGACACAGAAGGGTCCAACTGTGCATCTGCTCTGTGAATGTCCAAATTTTTGACAACGGTAGCATTGCGTCGTAGTAGCTTTCCGTCTTTGCGTTTCCACAGTTACCCTCAATCTATTGACCGTCTCCAATTGAAAGATGCTCTTTTCGGTCTTTGGCAAAGTGATATATATATATATATATATATATATATATATATATATATATATATATATATATATATATATATATATATATATATATATATATATATATATATATATATATATATATATATATATATATATATATATATATAAATATATATATATATATATATATATATATATATATATATATATATATATATATATATATATATATATATATATATATATATATATATATATATATATATATATATATATATATATATATATATATATATATTACCTAATGTTTCCAGTTTTCTTTCGTGGTCTGATATTCACACTTGCCCTTCGTCTTTTTTTATGTTCTGGAATCTCACTAAATATTGGTATATCTTGCAACAGTGCATTTATCGGAACATCTGTTTGAAATGGAGCTGAATTAGTCTGTTTTCTAGCAAAAACTTTTGATCGTTTAACTATGTTATCTTGGTTTTTATCTCTTAGTTTTTTCATTTCATCCTCCAGGGAAATAATTTTGTTTTCGTATTGCTGAATTTTATTTACGAATTCACTCTCCATTTCTAGAGCTTCATTATAAAATTTCATATGTAGGTTCTTTCTTCATTTTCATGATGATTTTGTCATGGTGCTGAGTTTCATTTCTCAGTGTTTCCACTAAATTTGAGTGAAAATCGTCCTCAATTTCATCTTCTGTGTTGAAGTTCTGGCAGGCTATGCAGATAACTTTACAACTACTTATATATTTCGAAGTGCTTCTTTGTAAACAACTTTTGTGGAAGACTCCACTACACTTTGTACAAACATAATAGCAGTGTATCGGTTTTTTTTTGCAACATGCAGAGAGAAAACTTTTGTTTTTATCGGAGCACTCACTTATATCTTGCTCACTCAACGCCATCATAACTTCACCATTGAAGCAACTATGACACTGTGTATACTTCAGTTTTGTTATATTTGACCAGTCTCGTATATAAGCCACATGAGATAGTGACATATTTCTCTCCAGACTACGATTTGGGCATAGTCATAGTACGGTTGAGAGAGTTTCATCCTCTGATGTCATTCTTCTGGGATATAGGCTTTATTAAGAGTGGAAGTGGGCTTGAAGAGGTATACTGCGGCTTACACACAGGTATCAACAGAAGCAATGATGGCTAGTCGTGCTTATTCAAGGGTAGTTCATGCACATATTCTTTGTAATTGGACACATGAAAAATGAGTGACAATGAGAGAACACATTAGCACTAAGAAAGAGTTGTCTACCTCAACAAGTTCCTTGATTATGATTTTAAGTGTATGATTGGACCTTGAAAATAAAATATCCCAAGAAGACTTTACACGGGTTGCGCTTAATGGATGGTTTGATATCAGAAGGCCGGATGATTTTTGTAGTGGGATATTGTCTGTCATAAAAACTGAGTAGACTCTTATGCGCTCGTTGGTGGCATCCTGTCCACCATTATCCGAAACAGCCAGCTAATATTACCGGAGAACCTCCTTCAAGTACGAATGTGGTTAGGACACCAGATTGATCCGCTCCTGTGGGGATGGCAGACTTCGCTTTTGGCCTGATCCTATTCCTACCTACAAAGAACCAGCTCCACAATTTCTTCTCTCCACAATTTTCGCTAAATGCAGCGAGGAGTGTGCAGGTGGTTAAGGAAGTCAGAAGATTGGGGTGAAGTGCTCATTGATTTCTGCGAATTTCAAAGGGAACTCATGCTCTAACTTCCTTCAACCCGTTGAAATTGACGAATCCGACCTGGACAGCATATATGAGGTGACGGAAATATATGGGACGAGATACTTTGTGCAGCCCAGTGATGGGGCGACAACTTCGTCTAATGAATGAGAGAAATTGAAAAGCCGAGTGGCATTATAATAATCAAACGCCGACGTCTGCGAAATCTGTGTAACTACCTCTTTTTCTCGCATCTTAAAAATCCGCATCCGCGTATCGTTTAATTGGATGTTTCCCTCTTGTGAAAAATCCAATATAAATGGAATGCAATTATCGCAAAATTACAGCGAATATTTCCCTCCTGTCAAAAATTCCATGTAAATGAAATGCGACTATCGAAAATTACAGCGAATATTTCCCTCCTGTCAAAAATCCCTTGTAAATGGAATGCAATTATCGAAAATTACAGCGAATATTTCCCTCCTGTCAAAAATCCCTTGTAAATGGAATGCAATTATCGAAAATTACAGCGATAATTGCATTGTAGAAAGCGAAATAGCCCTGCGATAATTGCATTGTAGACCGATAATTGCATAGTAGCATATTTTATATTACGGTTATTGATGACAAGCTGAGAATTTATTCGCATTACAAAACAATATTTACTCGATATGAAGAAAGAAATTGTGAATGAAATATCTTTAGCATTTCAAGATGAAATCCGTCATTTGAAGTCGATGATAATATCGCAAAGTGAAAAATCAGCGACCTTAATAAAGAAATACGTATCCTCACGAAGAATAAAAACTCAATGACAACAACACCTGGCCCTGGTATCACCGAAATTCCAACCTGTCGGGATTCCGTCGATGAATCATCGAAGCCAGCTGAACAGTCAAATCTTGATGTTCTGAAAATTTCTAATTTACGTCGAGTCAATGATTTTACTGACTCTACAAAGGGCGAATCCAAGCCAAACCAACTTGACATATGTGAAAACTCACCTAGGTGGATCGTTGCAACTTCGAAAAAAAAAAGAATAATGTGAAACAGAGACTTCCTACTGTTGATAAAGAACAAGTTCTCTCTACTTCTAGACATACGGATACATCTAAAAAGGTACTGAAGCCGATAATTGGAACTCTGAAAACAAATAACCTACAGGCTGTCCCATAAATACAATTTTCTTATATACATATTACACGACTTAGCCCTGAAACAACTACAAGCGAGCTGCAGAATTATTTCAGCGGAAGTATACCAAACGTATAGTGTGAGAAACATACATCGAAAAAACCGGAAGGTTACTCATCATTCAAGATTACTCTACCCTCAGAATTCTTGGACAAAGTTTTGAATCCTGAATTTTGGCCAGAAGGAATAGCATTAAACAAGTTTTTTATGAAACGACGCCAGTCAAATGTTACTTCATGAAGGATAAGATTAGATCAACAAGTTTTGGCAGGTGTCAAAGGACCTCATTTTTTAAAAACTATCCAACTGAATGCTCAATGTATCTCCAATAAAATTAACGATATTGAAGCTTACGTTGCGCTCGAAAATTCAGATATTTTGAGTGTAGCTGAACATTGGTGTAGTTCTCATGAAATATCATTCATGAATATACAAGGATATGTAATGGCTGCTTCATACTGTCGTCCTAGTAGACTATATGGAGGAACAGCCATATATATATTCAATCAAGTTTAAAATATGAAGTTATCACCTATATTAACAAGTTTTCGTTAGAAATGCAATGTGAAATTTGTGCAATCAAGTTAAAATATATGTACTATGATATTTGTGTTATGAGTGTATACAGGCCTCCACAGGGTAATTTGAAATTATTTAGTGAAACAATGTCTTATGTACTGGATTATTGCCTCAAAGGATCCGAGTTTATCTTTGTCTGCGGTGATCTAAATATCAGCTATTTTGAGTCACGTACCGATCTGGATTATTTACTCTTACAATTTGATTTAGCCATAACTTCTGATGATGTTACTAGAATTTATACTAACAAACACGGTATTACTAGTTCCAAAAAAATAGATTACATTATAACGAATGTTTGCTGTGATCTTTTGGCATCTGAGGTAACTGATCCTCACATCAGGGATCACAGAGCCATTGTTCTCACCTTTGAGTGTCCTGTACCGAACCCTATAGATAATACTTCCTTTAGTATATTCCGATGTCTATCTGAAAAAAGTTTACTAAACCTCTCGTTGATGGCTGCAACAGTTTGTTTTGACGATATTTATCTTGATGCAGACATCGAACACTGTTTTGATCATTTCCATAACATCTTGAAATTCTTGTTGGACTCTGCTTACCAGATTGAACAAAAACGAACTCAAATTGGACGCAAGCCCGTTGGATTTCTGATGAGATCAGACAAGCTAGGAGGGATCTCAGAAATCTTCACTGGTTGTTCCGAAACTTGAATTCCCAGGAAAGTAGAAATCGATATTTATCCACCAAAAAAGAATATCGAGAACTACTGAAATCAACTAAATTAAATTTTCATAAAAACCTGCTAGAATCTTCCAATAATAGGAATAAAACCATCTTGAATTTAGTTTGTAAAGAAACAGGTTCCACCAACAAGGCTGGGAGTATTGTGTTAAAAAGTAACGATAAAATTATTTCTGATCAATTCAATGTGTCTAATGCATTTGGTGAATATTTCTCTTCAATAAATATAATCAGTGTTCAGGAACATTTCGATGTGAGTCGATCTCAGTCATGTACAACTGTGTCACTGACCAATAACAATTTCTTCTTCTTTCCAGTCGAGGCCGTGGAGATTGAATCCACTATAAAAAAATTAAAAAATAAGAACTTCAGTGGGTTGGACATGATCCCGATTAAGGTTTTGAAGGTTTTGGCTCCTTATATATCGAAACATCTTGCATATCTCATTAATGTCTCAGCAACCTCAGGCAGGTTTCCTTCTGTACTCAAGACGGCTGTGGTGATACCAGTGCACAAGAAGAATGCTGTAGACGACATTAACAATTATCGTCCCATTTCATTATTAAGTTGTTTATCTAAAGTCATAGAAAGATTAGTTTATGATAGAATGTTGAAATATTTGGATAAATTTTCATTTATAACAAGTTGCCAGCACGGTTTTCGGTTTGGTAGATCGACGGAGTCTGCGGCATGTGATTTGGTGAGTTTTGTGTATGATTGTTTAGATGATGGGATTTTTGTAGCTGGGTTGTTTTTTGACCAATCTCGTGCATTTGATTGCTTAAACTTTAACTTTATACTGGATAAATTATTCAATCTAGGTTTCAGGGGTGTTTTCCTTGAGTGGATACGAAGCTTTTCGACCAATCGATGGTTGATTGCGCGGGTGAGGCAACACAGCTCAGATAGATACCCTGTAGAAATGGGCGTGCCTCAGGGTTCAGTCCTGGGACCACTTTTATTTATTATTTTCATAAATGACTTGCCTGACTATATCATGAACCATTTCTTCAATTTTCTGAATATCAAGATTGTATTGTTTGCGGATGATATTTCGTTCATTATTTCTGCACAAACTTTTGACGAACTCAGGGCAGGTTGTGAATCACTAGTCGGGTACTTCACGGATTAGTGTTTCAGGAACTCCCTTATATTAAACGCAAGCAAGACTGAACTTGTCCACTTTCAGATGAGGGATTCAGATCCCCAATTAATCCTAAATCTTCAGTTCGGTGAGCTGAGGCCTTCTCAGTGTGTCAAGTTCCTTGGATTACATATTCATAAAAATTTAAAGTGGAGGGATCACGCTGATCACGTTTGCAGAGAATTGGGTAGCGCATTTTAGGCTTTTAGACGCATAAAACTTATATTACCACAGGATTCTCTAATAAATTCGTATTATTGCATACAGTCACCTTAACTATGACGCTATATTTTGGGGTGATTCCTCATTTAGCAATTCGGTATTCATTGCCCAGAAGAAAATAATACGTTTGATTTTTAACTTGAAACCTGGGGAGACCTGTAAACCCT
This sequence comes from Cynegetis impunctata, assembly GCA_030704885.1. Classification (NCBI taxonomy): domain Eukaryota; kingdom Metazoa; phylum Arthropoda; class Insecta; order Coleoptera; family Coccinellidae; genus Cynegetis; species Cynegetis impunctata. The sequence goes on along the minus strand of JARQZK010002208.1, from coordinate 178,052 downwards.
TTTTTATAAAGAACAAAATACTGTGTTTCCCTTGTATTTATATTCTTGGATGTCTGTTGTACACTCGTAGAAATGTTTTATCACTGAGTAAGTGTTCTGAGTTTCATGATTATGAAACAAGGCATAGAGAAACTCTCTGTATTCCAAAACACCGAACTTCTAAATTTCAGCAGTCACCTATGTATAATGGCATCAAATTTTTTAACCATCTGCCCGATAGGTTGAAAGTTTTGGAGTACAGAAGATTCAAAAAAGAAGTTGAGTTTTTGTTACTCGAGAAGTGTTTTTACAGGAAGGCGGAATATTTTGATACGGATATAAATTAGCCTTTAAGTATCTTGTTATTAGATGTTATATTACTTTTCTTTTTTTATCTTTGTTGTCTTTTTTGTAAACGTGTCCTATACAAGTGTATCTTGTCTGAAAGGATGAATAAAGTTATTATTATTATTATTATTATGAATTACTAACGTCAGTTTGACAAGTTGAAAGTTTTTTCAAGAAATATTCCCCAAAATTACACTCGTGCATCAAAAAAACCGGATAATTTCGCATTCCAGCGTGTTGTCTTAAAAAAACTGCTTTCGGTCATTCTCATATTTTGGAGAAAGAGCCCTCCACCCTCGGTGTCGGGCTCTTTCTCCAAAAATGAAAATGAACACATGCAAAATTATCTGTAATTTTGATGCACTTACTTACGACAATTATTGTAGAAAACGAAGGATCCCTGCGGTAATTGCATCGTATGTATCTATGGTATTTCCTATTTTAAAACCATATTCCTATTCGGGAAATATTCCCCCAAAGTACACTCGTGCATTGAAATAACCAGATAATTTCACATTCCAGCGTGTTGTCTTCGAAAAACTGCATTCGGTCATTTTTATATTTTATATATATTCTTTCTCGAAAAATGAAAATGAACAGATTTTTGACAACACGCTGTCATGCAAAATTATCGGTAATTTGATGCATTTACTTACGATAATTGCATCGTAGAAAGCGTAAGAGCCTTGCGATAATTGTACTGAAGACCAATAACTGCACAGTTCATATTATGGTTATTTATGACAAGCTAAGAATTTATAAATTACCAACGTCGGCCTGACAACTTGACAGTTTATTCGGAAAAGAGGCTATTTCTTGATAACGAATTTATAGAAACACTTTAACTCACTTGCTATCATGAGTAATTACACTCGTGCATCGAAATAACCGAATAATTTCACATTCCATCGTATTGTCCTTGAAAAACTGCATTCGGTCATTTTCATATATTGAACAAAATGGGAATGCACTCATGCAGTTCTTTGACAACACGCTGTCATGCAACATTTGCGGTAATTTTGATGCACTTGTGCAATTACTCATGATAAAAAGTAACTAAAAAAGTTTCTATAAATTCGTGATAAAGAAATAGCCTCTTGTAGTTTTGTTATTGTCATACTCGATACGGAAAGCCCATACCTATTCATTCCGAAAATGTAATTTTCAGAACTTGCCAATCTTGGCACATACATAAATATTTCGGCTAAACCCATTTAAAATATTACAATTCTTGAAGATAATGCTGATTTGTAGCTTATCAAAATACCAGAATTGAAATAAAATTCGTACCCAAAAATTATATCAAAGTGTAAATGAAGCCTTTGGGGAAATAACGCTTGGAATTCATAAACATAATTTTATAATATGAACTGATATTGCGATGATCATTTAAAAAACAAACTATGGTTCTTTTTCTATTTGAGAAGTAAAAAGTAAGGTAATATCTTCAAAAAGTCAATATGAAAGATCCAAACAACTTCTTACTATCAGAATCTGCACTTATCTTCACAATAGTCATTATCATATCTATTACACATGAGGTACATTTGAAAAAAATTATACTACAACATTAAAATATATCAGTTTTTAGAAAACAACAAAATGAATGTGAATAACTGATCTGCTGTTTGTAGTAGGAATAGGTACAATATATAAATAATATATAAATAAATATTTTCTCTAATTTTGTAGTATGAATATCCGTATAATGTATCTCAGTAATGATATTCGAGAAACAAATTAAAATGGAACGTATTGAATTTTCATTATTCGTTTAAATCTTTCTAAAACATATTCTTTTATTTAATATTTTCGTAGCCTCCGCAACAGGCTGATGACTGGGAAGGAATCTTAGATGATAGAAATGCGAGGAAAATGTGTATTCAAACTAGCTCCACTCAATCACCGAATGAAGATGAAGACTGTCTGTACCTAAATGTTTATACACCACAGGTAACCTCATCAACTCTTGAACTATTTTAATTTTAATTTAATCTTTCATCTTTTGGAATATCAACAAATGAAATTATAAATATATTGAAACAATGGTTAATAATAACAATTTACACATTTATTATAAGAAATAACCCATGACGCACGTTCCGGTGGAACTTCACCTTCTTCAGATGCTAATGGCAAACTAACTATGTTTCTCTGTTACATCGAAAACAAGAAATAAAGAGATGACAAATTGAGCAGAAGGGGTAAATAGAAGGATTGTTACAAATAATTATTAGAATAGGAAAAACCAATTCTGCTCGTCAGGTAGTTCGGTAATTTTGAAAAGATTGAGAAGGGCGATTGAAGTATGATTTTGGCTATTCAATAGAATACCGGAATGCTTGTATTTATTTATCTGTAATGATTCAAAAAAATTTAGTTTAATTCCCTTACTTTCAGCATTTAATATTTTAAAATCGAAATTGAATGTGTGATTTTCTTGGCTTAAATGGTTTGCATAATGTGAATCCGACTTTTGATTAACAAAGCTACGTTTGTGTTTTGAAATTCTAGTTTGAAAACTTCTGTAAGTTCTACCAATGTAAAACTTATCACAATCACCACAATTAATTTTATAAAACTCCTGATTTATTATCTTTATGAACTTTGGATTTATTATTTTTATATGATTTCCTAAATTATTACCGGTACGATAAGCGATGTTAATGTTGTGCTTAAATAAGAGAGATTTGAATTTTCTACTTGAATTTCCGATGAAAGTGAGGCTGTTGTATTTGATATTATTTTTAGTAAGGGGGTACACCTGGTTAATCGCATTTTTGAAAAACTTTTTATCTATCATATTGTGTATAATATTGGGATCATAATTATTATTTACGGCAATTTGTTTAATTATATTTTTCTCGATGTTAAAATTGGCATTTGAAAGTGGAATATTTACTAAACGATGTACCATACTATTGAAAGCTGCCATTTTGTGTTGGAAAGGATGTAGGGAAGTACTATGTAAGACGCTATCAGTGTGCGATGGTTTGCGAAAAATTGAAAAATTATGTTTGTTATCTACTTTTGTTATTTTCAAATCCAAATATTTAATCGAGTTATCTGTTTCCATCTCTAAAGTGAATTTTATATTAGGGTGTAAGTATTAATGAATGTTTGAAAGCAGTCTAGTTGTCTAAGAGTACCAGTGAAACAACAAATAATATCATCCACATATCTAAACCAATAAACGAATTGTCGACTAACAGGATGATTATGAATTAACTGTTCCAAATTATCCATGAATACTTCAGCCAACAAAGGGCTCAGCGGGTTTCCCATAATTAAGCCTTCAGTACTGCTGTAAATCTTATCATTGAAACTAAAACAATTCTGTTCCAGGCATAATTCCAAAAGTGACAATATATCTGATTTTATGAAAGTATTAACAAGATTGCTATTAAGTAATTTTTCTATTAGGGTTAAAGGAACCTTGGGTGGTATACTTGGAAAAAGATTAACTACATCCCAGGACATAAATTTAGAATTAAGTGGCAATTGAATATTTTCAATTTTATTGACTAAATCGTAAGAGTTTTTGATAGAGAATTTAGGCTGAAATTCACAATAATTTTGAATTATTTCTATTAGAAACTGCCACAAAAACACTGAAGGTGCTGTAGGCAATGACACTACTGGTCTGATTGGATAGCCTGGTTTGTGTAATTTAATTAAAGAGTAAAGTTGTGGTACCAAAGGATTTGAAACAATGAGTTTATACTTGTTTTTATTTTGTATAAGAATGTTAATGTTATCGATAGCTAATTTTAAATTTTTCTGAAATTTACTGGTTGGATCATGTTTTAGTAACTTATAATTACCGGAGTTCAAAAAATCTGAAGTTTTACGTAAATAATCACACTTATTCAAAGCGATAAGGGTATTACCTTTGTCAGCTTTGGTGAAAATGATATCATTAGAGAATAAATTAATACAAGCATTCCGGTCTCCTATTGAATAGCCAAATCGATCATACTTCAAGCCCCCTTCTTAATCTTTTCAAAATTACCGAACTACCTGACTAGCAGTTCAGAATTGGTTTTTCCTTTTCTAATAATTATTTGTAACCATCTTTGTATTTACCCCTTCTACATAATTTGTCATTTCTTGTTTTCGATATAACACAGAATCATAGTTAGTTTGCCATTAGCATCTGAAGAAGGTGAAGTTCCACCGAAACGTGCGTCATGGGTTATTTCTTATAATAAATGTGTAAATTGTTATTTTTAACCATTGTTTTAATATGATAAAATTACACCATACCCTCAAAATAGTATATGAATATAAATAGCTTCATCTTGAAATATCATCTTATATAGGCCCCCACCACTCAAGGGACCCCCATCAAAATTGAAAGATTCTGCTCAAAATAAATCTAGAAAAGTTATAATTCAGCATAACAATTTTTGTTAGTATTGAGTTAGTATTGAGCATTGAATTATTGATAAATATATTCTACCAGTATAAGCATAGTAACCACATCGCGCTCTATGCAAGCCTGAGCTCTGGAAGAATAGACCAATATATTGCACATTCCGTATTAATAGAGTAAAGATATACAAATTATTGAATAAATTTTTTTTTAGAAAAAATTCATTAATTTAGTTTACGGTAATGAAATTCCTAAAAATTAATATGACTTCTCTATGAAACTTTAATGTAAACACGTACATCTGAGACACTACGGTACTTTCAAATCTCGAAATTCAATTTTTTTCGCTCTACTATATAAATTTAATAATCTGAGACTCGCAATTCGTAATAGAAATCACATGATAGCGTGAAATTTGGGGATTTTCATCCGCTTAACGACCCCCGCACCATTTCTGAGCTTACAGACCCCAAAAACGTTAATCCAGCACTGATGATCTTGTTAAAGTTGTTAGGGTGTCTATTGGAATAATAACTCTTTCTGTCTTCTTCATAAACTTAGGAGAAAAATCATTTTTAATTTACTTTCAATTTTTCTGTCCTGAGATTAGCTTCCGACCAATGGAAAAAATGTATCTTTACCTGTAATGTTTGTTGTACATGGAGGTGCTTTCTTACATGGATCAGGTGATATCGATCATTTTGGACCACAATATTTAATGGATTATGATATCATCGTGGTAGTTATCCAATATCGACTAGGATTTTACGGTACGTAAAAACTCAAATATATCTTAGATAATCTGCAAATAAAAACATGAAATGATTTTTCCAACCTTCCAGAAAAAAATTCTCAGATTGAAAAAGAAGCTATATATCGAATACAGACAATAAATAACAAATTTAGTCTAGAAGATTATGAATACTACTGAGAATTCCTCATATTTCTAATTGCTTTTGGGGCTTTTTTTTTAATATTCAGTCAAAATGACATATTTTGTTATTGCGAAATTTCTTTTCGTCGTCATTAAGAAACTGAGAATTTTATGAAAACCCTTATATAAAGCCCTAAAATCTATTTCAGGATTGATATGAGTTATCACCTGTTACAATGAAGAGTTTTTTAACGATGAAACAGAGGTTTTAAGTCGTATTTTCCCCAAAAATAATAAACTATAGCCATGAATGTCAATAATGAAGTGCGGGAGTGGTTTTTAAAACCCTTAGGGTACCCGAAATTAGACGTCAATATTTCAACCGCATATTCTACTTCCAAAAATAGAGATAAAAGTTCATATAAACTAGGGTCCCCAATTTCTTCGTTTTTAAGATACGTTAAAAGAATTTTAAGAAAGTTAAAGGTGAATACCTTGGTATTTTGGTGGATTTTTGTGAATTTTTTCGAAACCTGTAAAGGTAATTGGATACTGGTTTAGTACTCAGTAACGTGTTGACTGCTAACTTTCATATGAATGCGTTCTTCTTTCACAAACGACGAATACTCGATAATTAAAATGGGCCAACAAAACCAATAACGAAGATTAATGATTTCACATATCATTAAATATATATATATATGTATATATATATATATATATATATATATATATATATATATATATATATATATATATATATATATATATATGATAACGAAATACATAATTAACTAGAAACAAAATCCTTCTGATAAAATTATAATGATACATTATTTCGCAACTTTGTTATTTTACAATAACAAAGTTGCAATCGTAATTTATTATAGAGTTTATCTATATGACCTCAATCATCCACTAAATGCAATCGAAATTTATTATAGAGGTTATCTATGTGACTCCAAATGATAGACTAAATAAAATCAACAAAATTGCATTTATGTATATTTCAATAACAAAAACATTCTATTTATGTATTTTTAATTGCAACTTTTTAACGAATCGAATTATATAAAGTCAGATTAACTTTGAGTACAGATTCACAGTTCGAAAGTATGGCTACTACATCGTGTACTCTAGTTGTGTCCAGCGATGACAAAGATAACTTCACTACAAGGATGCTGTATGTGGTAACAAAACAAATATTCATGTGAGTATTATATTTTTACATTCAAAATTAGATTTTCATTCGTAAGTCCTTATATTTCTCACATTTCAATTCTATTGAATTATAACAGTGAATTGAGTCAATTAAATGACTTAATATTGAATATTTTGTTAATGTCTCACTTATATTTCATTTTATAGATATGGGGTGAAGAGTATTGAGGTGAAAGGAGACAGGGTATTTTTAGATCTGACGTATTCACCAAGAGCGACAACGCTTAAAAGGAAGTTTGGTAATCTTCCTGTGAAGTACCTCAGGGTTAAGGTGGATAACGAGGAGGAGTTCAACATCCTTGAAAGTAGCTACTGAAGGAGATTACTTCGTTTATGAAATCGTTAACAATGATGATGATGATGATGGTGAGCAAAAGAAGAAAAAATTAGAAGAAAAATAAAATTTAAATATATAAAATCATGTTATTTTATTTCCTTTCAACTCTCTGAAATGAAACAGCGACTTGAGGAATTGATCATTTATTTAAAATATTTAAAATTTTAAACCAACGATAAATAAGAAATCCATTATGGAAAGAACAATCAAATGTGTTAACTAGATGTGAGTTACAATGATTTGATTTCGAAAGTGAATTCAGTATTTCTAAATTAGGAAAATTTTCTTCTTCATTCAAATCCACTATTTTGTATTCCGGAAATCATTCTCCTATCCATTCCTTCTTCATACTGCCTTTTACAGCTATTGTGGTTGATGAAGATGATCTAGTAGTTGTTGTTGTAGTAGTATTGTAACACGATTCACTGTTGGAATATCCTCCTCCTCCTCCCCCTCCTGGGATACAAACTTTCTCTTTCTATTCCTAGGTTTCGAGTCAATTGGTTTTTTTATTCACATCATTATCATCATCAGAGGTTCTAATGGATTTCATTATATCTTGAGGATAGGATTTGTTATTTTGTGATACACTCTTGGGTCTTCTATTATTATTATTCAGTCTTTGAGTTTTTGAAAATTTAAAATCGGAAATCTTGTTCGATTAATTTACCACAACTCAATGCTTTAGATGATAGTTGTCATTCTTCAGAATTTATACCCATGCCTAGCATTACTTTTGTTGTCATAGCACCTGCTACACCTAAAGCTGCTAGTTTCTTCTTAATCGATTAATTTTTTGCACGAAAACGTGAGCTCTTTTGGCTAATACTTTGTCAGCTTCATGTCTGGCATTCATTCGTTTACTTTGAGAGTAAGCGATATCATATTCGCGAAACGCCTCCTCCAAGCCATTTATACCTCTATCACCTCGTGCTAATATTCCGGTTAACTTCGTGTTAGGACCACAAAAACTATAACCTCGTAAATGCAATTCATACGGAATAGCATTCAATGTTTTATCTAATATGTCATATCTCGAAGCAATCCGAATGAAATGTTGAATAAGACTAAGTGAAATAAATACTCACCTCTCCGTTATACATACACATTTGTGATGAAGATGCGTATCGTTAAACATAAAATTTTCTTTGAAGTTGTGAATAACGATATTTTTAGAAATTGTAATGATAAATATAGAAGAGAATGTAGACATAGTGAACTTTTTCCTTTCAGTCTGAGATATTTAGATATTGGACCGTGGAATGGTGGAAAAACTAATGTGATAATAAGTTTAATTGAACATCCGAATAGCTTGAAATTAAAAAACGTTTATCTGTATTCAAAGAGCCTCAATCAACCGAAATACGTTTATCAACAAAGTCTTTTGAAACTCATAAAAGAAATTGGTTATTTTAAATTCAGCAATGATGAGAATATATTGGAATCAGAAGATGCGAAACCATTGTCTAAATTAATATTTGATGATATTGCATGTGAAAAATAAGAAGTGATTCGTAATTATTTTAGCATGGGTCGACATAATCAAATAGACAGTTTCTATTTATGTCGAAGCTATGTAAAGATACCAAAACATGTATCAAGAGATAATGCAAATAATTAGTGTGATGTATGTAATGATATGACATTTAATCAATTTAAGGACTTATGTTATAATCAAATCATGAAAAACATACTAGTCGACCATGGTCAATTTCATACATTACATAACGTGAACAAGGAAAATTCTTCAATAATTTTAAAAAATTATCAAACAACTTTCCAAGGAAGCTGGTTATACGTATTCAGCAACGCAAAATCTGCATTCACAATCGAACGGTGAATTATAGAAATTGTCAAGTCACCCCGACTCAAAATCTGCATACAGCTGTTTCGATCTTATTAGATCTAATCAGTGCAGCTTATTTGACTCGGAGTGAATTAACAAATTTCTAATTGTTCACCAATACAAATCGTGGTCAGTAACAATGGATGAATAACAATCCAGAGCGCCATCCCACCAAAGATATTGGGAAACAACAATTCACCGCTTAGACTGAAAATGCAGAAATTCGTCGCTCAAAACACGTACCTCCTGATATGAAGATATCTACTCTACAACAGTGATGTATATGATTGCAAGGCACACTAACATAGTGATTTAAAACCTTTGGATATACTCACGAGAGCGCGCTCCGAATATTCTAGTCGGCCATGGTCAATTTCATACATTACATAACGTGAACAAGGAAAATTCTTCAATAATTTCACACCGTTCGATTGTGAATGCAGATTTTGCGTTACTGAATACGTATAACCAGCATCCTTGGAAAGTTGTTTGATAATTTTTTAAAATTATTGAAGAATTTTCCTTGTTCACGTTATGTAATGTATGAAATTGACCATGGTCGACTAGTATGTTTTTCATGATTTGATTGATATATTTTGCGTATTAAGCGACTAGAATATTCGGAGCGCGCTCTCGTGAGTATATCCAAAGGTTTTAAATCACTATGTTAGTGTGCCTTGGAATCATATACATCACTGTTGTAGAGTAGATATCTTAATATCAATATCAATAATTATTCATCTTTCAGTGAGAAAAAAGCATCCATTGTTGAACTACTCAATCGAACTTTAAAAACTTGGATGTGGAAAGAATGCAAATATAATCGAAATTATCGTTGAATTGATATTCTTCAACACATTGTCAATAGATATAAAAATACAAAACATCAAACTATATAAATGAAACCTATCGATGTTAATGAAAAACATGAACAACATTTATTGAACACAGTCTATAGCCATTTGAAGCAAAGTGAAATTGTCAATAAATTCAATGTTGGAGATCGTGTGAGAATTTTCAAACTGAGAGGTATTTTCGATAAAAAATATACACCAAACTGGTCCACGGAAATATTCGCTATTCGAAAAGTTCAACTGACAAATCCTACAACTTACGTATTGAAAGATGATAACAACAAAGATATTGAAGAAGGATTCTATACTGAAGAATTACAAAAAGTTAGATATCCTGATACTTATCTGAAAAAGTATTGAAAAAAAGGAGAATAAAGTTTTAGTCAAATGGTTGGGATTCAGTTCTAAATATAATAGTTGGATAAATGTGACTGATGTATTAAAAATATAAGAAAAAAATGAAGGAAAATTAAATAAGTACTAATTCTTTTGTCTTTATATAGCATTACAACATATTTATTCATCTCCAATTTCTTTCTCTTCCATTTGATTGAATTTATATATGTTTATATGATTACTTATCGAATTATTTTTTTCTTTGCTCCAATAACTGGAAGAAATGGAACAAGCCATGCCAGACATATTCTCTATATCAGTTTCACCTTGACACTTCGGACAATCATTTATAACAGGTATAACCATTTTCTTCTTTTTATGTATCTATTCGAATATGTGAAAACTTTAAACAGGCTAGGCTAGGCTCGGCTCGGCTCAGCTTCTGAGAACACCTCCTATTCAGCGTGTATCACGAGAAGAATTGAAGCTCGCTTCCAACCAAATAATCAGTTTTATATATATATATATATATATATATATATATATATATATATATATATATATATATATATATATATATATATATATTACATAAAGTGAACAAAGAAAATTCTTCAATAATTTTAAAAAATTATCAAACAACTTTCCAAGGAAGCTGGTTATACGTATTCAGCAACGCAAAATCTGCATTCAAAATCGAACGGTGAATTATAGAAATTGTCAAGTCACCCCGACTCAAAATCTGCATACAGCTGTTTCGATCTTATTAGATCTCATCAGTGCAGCTTATTTGACTCGGAGTGAATTAACAAATTTCTAATTGTTCCCCAATACAAATCGTGGTCAGTAACAATGGATAAATAACAATCCAGAGCGCCATCCCACCAAAGATATTGGGAAACAACAATTCACCGCTTAGACTGAAAATGCAGAAATTCTTCGCTCAAACACGTACCTCCTGATATGAAGATATCTACTCTACAACAGTGGTGTACATGATTCCAAGGCACACTAACATAGTGATTTAAAACCTTTGGATATACTCACGAGAGCGCGCTCCGAATATTCTAGTCGCTTAATACGCAAAATTGACTCGATTTGGCCGAGTCAAATAAGCTGCACTGATGAGATCTAATAAGATCGAAACAGCTGTATGCAGATTTTGAGTCGGGGTGACTTGACAATTTCTATAATTCACCGTTCGATTGTGAATGCAGATTTTGCGTTGCTGAATACGTATAACCAGCTTCCTTGGAAAGTTGTTTGATAATTTTTTTAAATTATTGAAGAATTTTCCTTGTTCACTTTATGTAATGTATGAAATTGACCATGGTCGACTAGTATGTTTTTCATGATTTGATTGTTATATATATATATATATATATATATATATATATATATATATACATTACACACACACATACACATTCCATCACACACACACACACACTCACACACACAAATGTTTATATGATGAGATTTTTCATTGTGCTTTTGCAACCCACATAGCATCATCTTGCATCTATAGAAGCAGAAATTCACGACCGATACCTTTTTGCTCTCCTAATATCCTTATACGTTCGCTTCTTTCAGAAAGCATTTACTGCACTAATTACAGCCATTTTTCTTCTTCTTATTCTTTCTCATACACGTCACTTCTTTCATACGAAAATCTTTTTTTTATTACCTCTTCTGGTCATTGACAATGAACTTCTTTCACGGAAGACATCTTGCTTTTTCTACAACCTCTTCTGGTCATTGACATACATTTCTTTTAGCTTTTCAGCTTAAGACTTCTTGGGTTTTACTTCTTCAGCAGAATTTCACAAGAACCTGAAGGGTAGGTCCTCGAGGTGTGCAAGAATTCAGGGACATGCCATCGAGCTGTCCTAGAACCCGCGTAGGTACACTAATTTTTCTTCACCAAGCAACTCAAGAAACGTACATTGTTTCCAGGTCTACTGATTATTTTTTCCTCGATTTCCACATTTAAAAACAAGAAATCAATTCGTAAAGAAATATTCAAATGCATTTTCTCGAAAATACTGCTTCCTAGCGAGTTACCTTATTTATACAAAAAGCTTCATTTTTTCAAATGTTGAAGTCAAAATTATTAAAAATTAACCACCAAAAAATTTGGGCCAAATTTTTTGCCAATACTCCCCTGCACTACCTACTCCTGAAAATATTGCAATACTAACTTTTAATACATTGAATAGAGCGTGAGAAGTTTCGTCACTGCACCAAATTGTATCCAATTACCTTCACAGGTTTTCAAAATATTTACAAAAAGTCATCAGGTCTTCCCCTTCAACAACCTGTATCTTAAAAACGAAGAAGTTGAGGACCCCAGTTTATATGAACTTTCATCTCTATTTTTGGAAGTAGAATACGTGGTTAAAATATTGACGTCTAATATATATATATATATATATATATATATATATATATATATATATATATATATATATATATATATATATATATATATATATATATATATATACACATATACATATATGAGTATATTTTTTGTTTGAATATAAGAAAGAATATGAGGAGAAAAAAAACAAGCAAAGCATAATTATGCGACCGAACAGAAACTTTTAATCAAAATATGGTATTCAAGAAACATCTTCAGAAGAAAATGTCAATAAATTTTAAATTTATATTTACTTTGCTTTCGAGCAGCATCTAATATTTGTCGGCTTTTCACCACAAAATCATAATCATTAAAGATCGAAGTCTGTTAGAGCGTTGGTTGCGTATAATTTTAAAAAAACCGGAGAAATTATTGCAATCCGGGAGGGTTGGCAACCCTATGTACTATCTATCACATCACTAAGAACGACGTACTATCAAAGTTCTGAGATGTAGAAACTGTCTCCTGGCCATTTTCAATTATGTTGCACCATTGACTACTTTATTGTCAACATTCATATTCTTTGTATAATTTTTTATATGCTCTGTACCGGGTTTCTGATTAAGAGAGACACCCGGCTGTATCTCAGAAACTATTCGTCGTAGAGACTTACGGTAAAAAATTTTATAACCAAAGTGGCCAACAGAAAATCCTGGAAATTATTTTTAGGTTTCTAAGATGGCCGCCAAGAGGCGTAACCGCCATCTGAAACTTTTAAAGTGATTTTTTTCTGAAATTCATCTTGTAAATATTCCAAAAAAATATTTAGTGTTTCAAACTGAGCTTCATTCGAGTCATTTTTATTCCACACTTTCTGACGTATCTATTGAAATGAAGTGGTGGGGTGTGATTCAATGTTTTTGAATAAACAGCTGTGACTCCTGAACGACTGAATGGATTCAAACAAAGTTGAAACTATCTTATCTGTGGTCTGTAAAATTTTCAGTTATGCCGGTATAGAGCGTTTTTTGAGATCTTCTTGTAGCTGCCGTACACGGTTTCTGGCGTAGGCGACCTCTCTACAACTATTCGTGCTGTGCGTGATACAGCGATACACGAATAGAAGGGATTTACAGTTTTACGACGGTTCCGAACGTCTTTACAAAGAGCCTTTACTAGGCAGAATACTTCTAGATGATTTGCAATTGCCTTCCGAGAGGTGGCTCCGCATAAATTCGTTGGTTCGGCCGGGATTCGATCCACCGAACATCTGTTCAGTAGCCCAACGCACTGACCACTGAACTATAGAGCCACGAAATAATTTGAAAATTGATAATTTCTCTAAAAAATTGAATGCAATGATATAACTTTTTTCCGTAAAGATATATTGTGATGATGCCAAAATAGGCTAGTGAAAACCGTATCTCGATATCTTATTCCTAGTCTAAAATATGGAAGACAGAAAATTTAGTTATCATATGTTTCAAAAAGACGCAATCACACCGGTATTTATTTTGATTTATCGGTCTTTTTCCAAAATCAATAATGAAATTTCATAATTTAAATAGTTGATGGAATCCGTCGTTACTACGTGATAATTTAACATGATTAATAAAACTAAATTTGATTTTACTACGTTTATTATCACAAAATATTTTGAAAAATATAACACTGCGATTGCAATTTCGGTCACTAGACCATCATCGGGCAGATTGAGTTAAGAACTGAATACAAAATAATTATAGATTTGCGCTTACGGGTGGGAAAGGATTATTGCAGGTACCTAAATAGACAAGAGGAACATATTTCAAGAAGGGCTAATCGAGTGAATTTCACAAATTGGTACAATACAATGTTCTTAGAAAAGTCATTATTGTTTAAATACACTAAATATAGGAGAATATATCAAGTCAATCTGGTCGTTCAGCAAGATATCTTTTGCATTATTATTGAGTTTAAAAATTTCTAATGATTCTAAGTAAGTGAGTTTGGTTCCTTTCGGTAATTTGTGCATGATTTGAAAATTATCTATTTGTGGAAATGGGTGGTGGTTTTCACGGCAATGATTTGAAAACGTTGAATCCGTTTTATTTCTCAAAAAAGATTGTTGATGTTCTTTAAATCTTGTCTTGAACGATCGACCAGTCTGACCTATATATACTCCTTTACATACAGGACAAATCAACTTATAAACTCCTGAACTTTCAAATTTTGAAGTGATATCTTTGGCATTGAATAAAAATCCTGAGAGTTTTGTCTTAGGTTTGAAAGCAATTTTAATATTACATTTAGGTATGACATTAGCAACTTTTTCTGTTAGAGGACCAAAATATGTTAAAGATGTGAATTTTTCCAATTTTTCTACTTTTAATTGGGGATATATGCTGTTGTACGCTAGTTGATTACGTTTCTTGTTTATCATTTTATCTATCAAACTTGTATGAAAACCATTATTTGACGCAATTAGTTTTATAGTCGAAATTTCTTTCGCTAAATTTGTTACGGATAATGGAATTGAAAACGCTCTGTGGATCATTGAATTAAAAGCTGAATGTTTATGGGAAAGAGGATGATTCGAATCCGATGGAAAACATATATCCGTGAAAGTTGGTTTTCTATATATATCGAAACTCAAAGTATTATTATTATGAAAGGTAGTTAAATCCAAGAAGTTTATTTGTCGATCCAATTGTTTTTCAATTTTGAACTTTATATTTGGGTGAATGCTATTGATATAATTCAAAAATTGATCTAATTGTCTCGCGGTGCCCTTAAAACAAGCAATTACATCATCAACGTATCTATGCCAAAAAATTATATGCGATGCTTTTGTAGAATCGAATATTATGTTCTCTATATGTGACATGAAAATGTCTGCAATAAGCGGACTTAAGGGGGAACCCATAGCCAGCCCACTAGATTGTTCAAAAATTTTGTTATCAAACTGGAAGTAATTTTGACTAAGACATATATCTAATAAGAAAATGATATCATTTATTTTAATAATATCCATAGTGGATTGTTGCAAAATATCTAAGACAAGTGGTAAACACTCATCTGCTGGTATATTGGAGAACATATTATCAACATCGAAGCTAACAAGAAAAGAGTTAGCAGGAGTTACAAAGTTTTTCAGCTTCTGTACTAAATCAACAGAGTTCTTTACTGTATATTTTGGAGTGAAATTAGTTAATTTTCTGAATGTGAAATTCAGATCTTTGGCTAATTTATACGTTGGGCTATTTATGTGAGAAACTACAGGTCGTATTGGGCTATTTTCTTTGTGGTTTTTTATTAATCCGTAAAGTTTTGGAGTTCCAGGGTTCATATGTATTATTGAAAAATTAGGTTTTGATAGTGTATTTGAAGAAATTGCCTGAAGTGCTTGTCTAACAGTTTTTTGAAATTTATTTGTTGGATCGACTGATATTTGTTTAATTTGTTCCGTTTGAAGAAAATTATTCATTTTGGAAACATAATCATTTCTTGAGAGAACTACTATCGCATCGGATTTATCTGCTTTAGTGATAGTTAAATTATTAATTTCCATTTTATGTTTCAAGGATTTTATGTCATCTAAATATTTATTTGGTTTTGGAACCTGATGGCTTCTAAGAATTTTTGAAATTTTGAATTCGGCTAACGCAGGTTCATCAGTATTTTTCAAAGCTAAAATAGATTCAACAGCTAATAATTCTTTCTCGTTTTTATCAATACTAATTGGAACGAATTTATATCCTTTTTCTAACAGATTGACTTCCGAATTAGAAAATTCAATATCGCTGTAGTTTATGATTCTGTCACTGAATTCTCGGGATCTTTCTGATTGATGTATATTTGAATCTAACGTTACTTTTTGATTTTGTTTGAGAATGTTTAATTTTTTGGATTGATTTTTGAACTTTTCAAATATAAGTTTACTAATGTCACCTCTAACATGATCGCCATAGGAGTCAAATTCTAAAGGATGAAGTTTATGAGTTAATTCAGCATGTATTACCTCAATATAATTTTGTACAACATCTCTTTTCTTGAATAGATATTTACATTCTTCTTTCATCCAGGTTGTTTGGGCCACTAATGTAGCTTCTCTGGCGGCTGTGGTTGTAGACTTTGTTGTTATTCTGACTTTTTTTTAGAAATTTTATATTTTATTTTAGAAATTTTTAAACTCAATAATAATGCAAAAGATATCTTGCTGAACGACCAGATTGACTTGATATATTCTCCTATATTTAGTGTATTTAAACAATAATGACTTTTCTAAGAACATTGTATTGTACCAATTTGTGAAATTCACTCGATTAGCCCTTCTTGAAATATGTTCCTCTTGTCTATTTAGGTACCTGCAATAATCCTTTCCCACCCGTAAGCGCAAATCTATAATTACTTTGTATTCAGTTCTTAACTCAATCTGCCCGATGATGGTCTAGTGACCGAAATTGCAATCGCAGTGTTATATTTTTCAAAATATTTTGTGATAATAAACGTAGTAAAATCAAATTTAGTTTTGTTAATCATTTCATAATTTTATGATTTTCAAAAAATAACATTCTTATTTCAAATAAATAAAAGAAAAATCGAAGGGGAGCATAATAACCAATGTAATAATATGCAAGTGCAATATAGTCAGAATTTGAAGAGCAGGTCATGGAGGAAAAACATATGCCTTAAATGAACTTGTCAACAAATACTAAAATGATACATATAGTGGCAGTTTAATGAGGTTTTGTGGCACACAGAAGTAAGGATTGAAAAAGATTGAAATGCCTTTTACGAACCATGAAGCTGTTGATATGTTTGCGGTATATTTTGAATTTCTTCAAAATGTGACGTTGGCACAGAGAATATACAGAGCCCTATATTCGGCGTTTACGCTATGCAAGAATTCTTCAGCATTTAGTCCGAAATTTGCGTAATAATGGCAGCTTCGACTCTATGAATTTCAGATGAAAATTCTCTATTTTCTTCCAATATGCCCAACCAATTTTCGCATGGCGTGAACGCCGATTTGGAAATCGAATTCTGTATAATCTTTGTGCCAATTCCGCATTTTGAAGACCGCAAATATATCAACAACTTCATTGTTCGTGAATGCATTTCAATAGTTTTCAGTCCTTACTTATGTGTGCCACAAAAATTCATTACACTGCCATTATAAGTTCATTTTTAATATTTGTTGACAAGTTGATTTTAGGCATTTATTTTTCCTTCATTGCCTGCTCTTCTTATTCTGACTACCTTCTTGCACTTTTATAAATAATATTCATTGATTATTATGTCCCTAAACGATTTTATAAAATTTTTTTCAACTAAGAATACTAGTACCTACTTGATAATCATTGAATTATGAAATTTCATCATTGATTTTTGGAAAAAGGCAAATAAATGAAAATAAATACAGGTGTAAAGGAGTCTTTTTAAAATTATATGATAAGTAAAATTAATTTTTTCGATATTTTAGGCTAACAATAAGATAACGAGATACGGTCTTCACTAGCCTATTTTGACATCATCACA
>JARQZK010002208.1:140000-155000 GCA_030704885.1 Cynegetis impunctata | reverse complement strand
AAAATTTTTGAATGGGTGCCTCACTGCATTTCAATTATTTCCAACAGCAATTCTACCGAGAAATTCTTCGGGTCTACATTAAACAGCATAAAAAAAACATCCAGCGATGACTGTGTGTTCTTATAATCTTAAAAGATAATTTAGAATTCTGTGTGAATTCTTCAACACCTGACTGCATTATTTCAATTGCAGTTATAAAACAGGAAAGCAAAGTTTTACATGATTTCACATAACCCCAAATCTCATCTTGAATTAGATTATTTCCTTGTAATTTTTATTAATTTTGTTATAGTGTTCGTGGAAATCGGTACTTCAATCTTTGTCTTAGGATAATTGGAAATCAGACTATTACTCTGAAGTGTTGAACTACATGGCAAGACTAGCTGGCTCCTTTATCTATGCATCTATTATTCTACTTTCTACTGCTGGATCGTCAAAATATAATTATCGCGGGCTTTATACTATTCATTTCGATGCATCTTCGGCGGGCTGGATTGAACCCTTTATTGGTCCGGAGTTGGCCTCTGGGCTGTAATTTGCCCATCACTGATCTAGACCATACTTTTTGGCGAAAGGGGTATAGTACATACATTTTCCTTACGAGAATAATCAATTGAAGATGAATGTGAAATAAAAATATGAATTCCATGTAGGTAGGTATCGCTCATTAACACACAGCGAGTTGCCAAGTTAGTTAGTCGAGTACTTAGATACGCTGGCTAGTATTTGGGAGGTCCCGGGTTGGAACTCCGGGGTCTGCCATGATTGAGTTTTTCTTAGAGGTTTCCTCATGACGTATGGAAGTCACTGCTTGCTTATAAGGCGAATGCTGGGCCAGTATTATCCTCTGAACATTACCCCCGCTACTATCTTTCATAAAATATCCTATCTCACCCATCCTTCATACACTTGTACTAGTGTTAAGTAGTACATACAAGAGGCGGTACATTTGTCCCGTACATGATGTCAAAATGTGAGAGTGGCTCGACATTAAATGTTGTACTGCTTCAAAGTTCATGTCGCAGCGGTCGCGAAGTCGCGTTATTCAGTCTCCGTCTCCGTGAATTTATAGGATGAAGACAAAGTGGGAGCGAGAAACATGCTACAAATTACATTACTACGACATTGCGTTTCGAGTCTTGAGCGATAAGGAAATATACAGTTAAAATATATTTTTTTATACTTTTATTTACTTACTTACAAACAATATTTACTCTGCTAATGATTTCATATCACTTTGCGATACTGGCTATCAATATGTCATCAATCAGAGTTCAGCGGGTCTATTCTCGAATGTCGAACGAAATATGTCGAATTCGACATATGTCGATAGAAATTGTCGCACAACGTGACTGTATGGTATTCTCGATTGGTTTCGACTTCAAACTCGCATGGGACTCATTTTGTCGAATTACATGAGCTGGCAACGCCGAATTAAGGATTCTCGAATGTGTTCTATGCGCATTTGTCAATTTGTTGTTGATGTTATAATAGACGTTAATATTGAAATGATAAATTGATAAATGATGGCAGTTGATCTGAAAAAAACTTATTGCACTCAATCTCAAAAAGAAACACTCATTAATTTGATGCAAGAAAAAGAGAATGAGCCACTTTTATCTGGCAAATTTTCTGCACACTTTTCTTTTAAGGATGCTAAGTGTAAGTGGCAAAATATTGCATCAGTTTTTAATTCAGCCCCAGGTGCCTCTAAAGATTGGGAGCAATGGAAAAAGGTAATAACAATAACTATTCAATTATTGACAGATGAAATATAAATTTTTCACTTCCAGACATGGCAAGATCTTATATCTAAAACAAAAAAAAAAAGAAGTCAGAACAAGTAAAACATGCCAGAGGTACTGGAGGTGGGCCACCACTTGAATTCAAATTTGATAAAACAGATGAACTCATATTGAGCACAATTGCACCCACTGCAATAACTGGTGATATGAATGTGAATGAGACATTCATAGATTTTCACTTGCCATCTAATAATACAATGGATGAACCTCTAGGAGAACCAACTGGCATGATTCAAGAAATTGTCTTCCAAGGTGAAGCTGATGAAATTGTCTCCCAAGGTGAAAGTAATGAAATTTTCCTTTAGTCACTTGGCAATGATCATATGTATTCGAAAGAAAATATTGCAACCTTTAAAAAGAAAAGGAAAGTGGCTAGTCAGCGTTTACATACAAGTGCTATTGCAGCAACCACTCTTGCTGAAGTGAGTCGCAGTACACTAGATGTTCAAAAGGAATATTATGATAAAAAGCTTAAGTTATTCGAAAGACAAGTAGTAGCCATAGAAAATCTGGTAGAAGTATAAATAAAAAATTCAGTTTAGTTTCAAAATGTATTAGAAGAAAAAATATATGATGACATAGTTACATTATATTGTTTAATTCATGTATAATAATTGATAAGCCTCCTTTGTAGCCCCATACCCTCTGTTAATAATGGATTCCTCTGTACATCTTGATTTTCATTTCCATGAATGTTTTTATGAATTTCCTATCAGATAGAAATCTGAATGCATTTTTGTACGTTCGTCTCTCTCGAGGTCGTTGATTATTTTCTTGGTTTTCTAAGCCATTCTAAATTAATGAGTAATGATAATAAACCATTTGACATAATAATTCTGTCAAATATTTCATCTCGCTTTCGACATTAAATTGTCGACCGCTCAAGACCACTCTACAATGTATCTACCGAAAATTCTCGAATGCGACATTCGAGAATTGGAAATTACGATTTTTGTTCGACAATGTAAAAATCACGCATGCGACAAACTATGTCATCGTTTGAGAATAGACCCCCTGACCGCAATTATTTCACTGCAATTAAATCAAATGTCATATTTGTACTCGTAACTTTAAACGTATCGTCGAGCTTCAGTACGCCTCGCCTCATTTGAAGAACGACATTGTACTGGCTCAGTACAAAAAAGAAGCTACTCTTGCAAACTCTTTCTCAGGTCGTGCCCTGCCCATCAGTAACTTGTACATACAAGTGTATCCTCTGATCTGGCTGAAGGAGTTCCTCCCCATAACTCAAGCTGCCCGCCTCCCTGACACATACTTCAGGAAGGAATGAAACACGTGGCTTTTGAACACACAGCGAGTGCAATACTTGATCAAAGTTGTATAAGATTTAAATGAAATATAACCAATATATATATATATATATATATATATATATATATATATATATATATATATATATATATATAATATATTACTTTTTCGGTACATATTAGCATCTCCAACGTCTCCCATCTAGTCAATTGAGCTGAAATTTGGTGGTACCTGGGATTATTTTCGTTTCAGAACGAAATTTGGGTGAATTTCTGCAACTGCTGCCATTTTGGCGTAGATATTTCTAATTTTGATATGAATATCCTTTCTGCTACAGATTGACATATCCAGCGGTTCTCATCACCCCAAATGAGCTGAAATTTGGTATCTGAAGTGGTTTCCGAGGCAAAAACGAACAAAATTTTGTTAAATTTTCCTACCGCCTCCATTTTTACGTAAATATTTCCTGTTTTCTTGTGGTTTTTGAAAAATTTCCGTTTGGTACGTACAGGCTGTCCCATTTTCGATGTCCTTACGGGGTAACTCGCTTATATTTAAAGATAGAGATTTGCAGTGTTCGCGAACGTTGGCTACTTTTTTGTGAATCTTACGATACCGTAAACGAAATTTTCATAGCTTGCTTCCTTTTTGAGATACAGGGCGAAGTTGAAAATATTGCATTTTAGTCCCCGTCCTGTATCACAGCTGTCTTTTAACTTAAAGGAGAAGTAAAAACTGTCTTTTATACAATTTTTACGTAGAATCCAGTGGCGTAGTCAGATTTTCAAAATGAGCTGTCATTATTTAGATATAACCCAATGTTATAATTTTTTAAATGGAACACTCTGTATATTTTTCCATATTCAAAACACAAATGTTTTGCGCTTTTCAAAAATATATAATACTTATATAAAATTCTGAGTATTAACCCTGTATTTAGATAATTTTCTGTTTTTTATGGCAAGGCAAGAAAAATATCACTTTGATAGATCGTTCGGCGCAATAAACAAAAATATCACTTCCATTTATATAGGTTAGAATGAAAAGTATTCATTAAAAAAATATTATTTAATGCAAGTTACTAAACAGAAATGCATTTAATAATTATTATAACAAAAATAGAAACTTATATGTAACACTGCTACAAAACAAAGTTCTATTATTTTTCTGTTGAAAATGTTTTGTAAATATTGTTCAAATTACTGCCCATTCTGTTGAAGACACATCTTCCGAGGATGGCGCCAATCGACCACAGTTGAAACAAAAGTCTAATACCTAAGTATTCGAAAACTTCTCTCGGAATTTCGTCAAGTAGTTCAGAAAGAAAATCATCCAAAATTTCCGAATATCTTTGGTGATTCAAGTTACCGTCGAAAATGCGGTAGGCTAATCTTCCTCCTGAAACGAAACAAGATACATTAAAGCTTTAATGTATCTTCTTTCGTTTTTGGAGGAACATTAGCCTACCGCATTTTCGACGGTAACTTGAATCACCAAAGATATTCGGAAATTTTGGATGATTTTCTTTCTGAACTACTTGACGAAATTCCGTTGGTTCAATATAGAGAAGGTTTATCCTAATGAAAGATTCCAAAACCAGTGGATTGGTAATAATGGTTCCATAAACTGGCAATCAAGGTCCCCTGACTTATATATAGGTATATATATATATATATATATATATATATTATATATATATATATATATATATATATATATATATATATATATATATATATATATATATATATATATATATATATATATATATTAGATTTCTTCATATGGGGCTATACAAAAAATAAAATAAACCAGCACGAAAATCGAGATGCTCTGATGAATGCCTCGAGAGAAGCTTTCGAACACTCAGATATAAGACTTTTGTTTAAACTGTGGTCGATTGGTGCTATCTTCAGAAGATGTCGTCTGTGTCTTCAACAGAAAGGGCAGTAATTTGAACAATATTCACAAAATATTTTCAACAGAAAAATAATAGAACTTTGTTTTGTAGCAGTGTTACATATAAATTTCTTATTTTGTTATAATAATTATTAAATGCATCTCTGTTAAGTAACTTATATTAAATAATATTTTTTTAATGAATACTCCTCATTCTAACCTATATAATTGGAAGTGATATTTTTGTTTATTGCGCCGAACGATCTATTGAAGTGATATTTGTCTTGACTTGCCATAAAAAAAAGAAAATTATCTAAATACAAGGTTAATACTTAGAATTTTATATAAGTATTATATACTTTTGAAAAGCGCAAAACATTTGTGTTTTGAATATTTGAAAAATTATAACATTGGGTTATATCTAAACAATGACAGCTCATTTCGAATCTGACTACGCCACTGGATTCTACGTAAAAAATTGTATAAAAGACAGTTCTTACTTCTCCTTGAAGTTAAAAGACAGCTGTGATCCAGGACGGGTACCAAAAAAAATTTTGTTTACGTATCGTAACATTCACAAAAAAGTAGCCAACGTTCGCGAAAATTGCAAATCTCTATCTTTAAAAATAAGCGAGTTACCCCGTAAGGACATCGAAAATGGGACAGCCTGTGCATTGAGTTTATGTTGACTTAAAATCTTTATTTGGGTTCAACTCTTTTTCTCAACCGCGGTGTATTTCGTGGAGACCATTCCGTTCGAATTGCTTCTCGATCTGGTTCGCCATCCGTACGCGATGAACTTCGCGAATTAATTGCATTAAGTTGTTGCTTTTTTCCTCACGATGCACTCCGCGATTTTATTTGAAATAAAATAAACTATTTTCTACCTTTTAATTAGGTTTGCTATTAAAGCGTAATTTTTCCAAATATAATTCAATCCGTTAGGATGGCATCACGATGCATTTCGCGTGAAAAATGCGACGTTCGTGATGGAAATCTGCTTCACAATTTTTGTTATAATGTACAGAATAGTCTGAGTTAGGTTGTTACGCAAAGAAAAGTTGGAAAGGTTTTTCTGAAAATTTTCAACTTCGTAAAAATCTGAAATTGTTTTTTTTTGTATGGAATTTTTATATAAACTCAAGATTTGAACAATTAAAAGAGGTAATTATTTTCATTTTGTGTTCTATATGGTCTTGGAGAAGTTTCAAGAAAAAAAAATTCGAGACAATTAAAAAGTAAGCTTGAAACATTTTTGTATGCATTCATGTATTTACGGAGCTCACTCTCGTGAGTATGTTCAGAGTTTTTTGAAATGCTACGTTAGCGTGCTTTGGAATCACATATGCCACAGTGGCAGAGTAGACATTTTATGTCAGGAAGTATGTATTCCCGCGACGGAACTTTGCATTCTCGTTCTTAACTGTGAATTGTTGATTTCCAATATCTTTGGTAAAAGGCGCTATGTGTTGTTATTCATTCAATAATCCGACCGCGATTTATATTGAAGAACAATCAGAAATTTGTTAATTCACTTCAAATCAAATAAGCTGCACTAAAGAGAGCTGATAAGATCGAAACAGCTGTATGCAGATTTTGAATCGGGGCGACTTGACGCTTTCTATAATTCAGAGTTGGATTTAGAATGCAGAGTTTATCTTGGTTAGATAAGTACTAAAGATAATTAGTCAGTAAATAACCAGCATGAGCTGGCAATTGGGATCTGACATAGAAGCGGAGCTTAGGTGATAACATCAAAACATGGCGCTTCAAAACCAATTCTGAATAAGGATTATATGAGAGATTCAAAAGTTTTTCATAACAATGTTAGTTTCAAGTGAAAGTGTGAAGCGATATGCAGGTGAAAACTCACTCTAGAGAAAATGCAGAGAAGGTGGTAGGTTGAAAAAATGCAAATTCATCATACAATGAGAAAAATTAAGAGAAGTTGAAAACTGATATCGTTTGCTTTTTGTCAATTGTATATATAAAATTCTGTAATTGTGAAGTATTTACTTGCACTTCAGAATCTTTGAAATTCTTGATACTAGGCTCACTAATTTTTTGTGTGAAACTAATTTGGTCCGTTTGAGTTTCGGCATTCACCTTCAATATTACATTTGAGACTTCCGCCGACAGACTTTTTTTTTGAATTGAGATTAGCCTCTTACTGTGGAAACACCTTGGTTAAATCCTGCATGGTGTGATAGACGCTATTTTTTTATATCTTGAGTATCAGATTTAAAGTATCGATTACCTAATTGTTCTTCCTGAGCGTGCTCGGTCTGCTTTCATATTACTTTCCTTATCATGAGCTTTTGGAAGATTACATGTAGAAATGGTATTTTTCTTCAAACTCTCCTTTTGGCTACAGCATCTTGAATATTCATGAATGAAGAAAACTAACCTAAACAACAGCGAACTATGACTCTTATTTAAAAAAATACATCTGTAGGCCATAACTCGAAGCGGATTATACAGGAACAAAAGCCTTAAGAAGGTGAAAGTTATCATTTCGTAACTTCACAAACAACCACGATATTCACATTTTTCTGAAAGTCAAAAAATAGAACTTTTGTTCATAACTAGAAAACAAAAGAAGTTTCGTCTCGAAAGAGAATGCTCCCTCTATTCTTCAGAATCGACTATAGGTACCCCATACAAACATGGAAATTTGCCAAACCTGTAAATTTTTTGAAATTTATAATGGTTTCAACTCAATTTTTAGTAACCCTGATAAAGAAGTAAATGACTTCGAAAGCTTGGCATTGAATGAAAAAATAACAGCTCTCTTTTACTGTTGCTGCATATCACAAGAACAGAAAATGTTTCTTTATACATATATATATATATATATATATATATATATATATATATATATATATATATATATATATATATATATATATATATATATATATATATATATATAATATTATTATTCACATGATTTCATTTATCAATAAGAGGCCATTTGAGTTAGAAGAGAGACTAAAAACACTTAACTCCTCGTCATTTTTGCGACTTTGTTGAAAGTTTTGTGTATTTCGTGACAAAACTTTGAAAGTTCAATAAAGCAGAGTTTTTAGCTCGAATGGCATATTATTTATTTTTTAATGATGTGCAGGATAGGCTTTTTCTCCGATGTTAAGCGACAAGAAGTGATTTGAAGAAAAATTGCATTTCGTCAAATTCTTTCAGCCAGCTTTTGCTAAAGATTCAAAGATATATATATATATATATATATATATATATATATATTTATATATATATATATATATATATATATGTATGTATGAAGAGATCATAATGTTTTTATGTAAGCTCCTCTGAAGAAAATTTAAAAATTGAATAAATTAAACATTGTTTTCTTCCAGAACATAATAAGCAATATTTGGAACATGCAACAAGGTTTTGGTATGATGGGTGTTATCGAACCGGAACACAAGGATGCCTTCTTAACAGAGAGTGCATATCATAAGTTCTCATCTGGAAACTTCAATGTCGTTCCAACACTCTTAGGATATAATTCGGAAGAAACTTTATTCCTCAACCTAGGTAGGCACCTCTTATCGTGTATTTTCTTGTATATAATATATATATATATATATATATATATATATATATATATATATATATATATATATATATATATATATATATATACATATATATATATATATATACATACATACATATATATATATATATATATATATATATATATATATATATATATATATATATATATATATATATATATATATATATATATATTACAAATCAATTGTATAATGCTACATATAGGTAAATGTTTGCTCCGGCTAGTCAAAATGAGAAGCACATATACTATTCAGCCTGATTTATTTCGAATACAGACAAATAACGTTCACTCAAATCTCTACTGAAAACAGTGCTTGATTTGAAGATTACATATCTGTTACAATTTGTGTCCTAGAAAAAATAATAAATTCATTGAGGTAAGGCAATCAGTTATCTTGGTTAATACTATATACTACAAAAATGAAGAGAAATTGAATTTTGAATAAAAAAATATAGGCTCAAGAAAATGTTCTGCACTGAGAGTTTTATATCTCTGAACTGTTAAAGAAAACCTGTCTGTTTAATTCTGAATATGTTTTTCTTCTGCTACCGGTATTCTTTTCAAATTCTGGTTGATTTTTTCTTCTATCCTGGGTTTTGTTTCATAACTCCTAGGTTATTATTTGGAAATATAATCGTGGGGGTTTTTGTATATAACTCCTGGGGTTTCTTGATATTTCCAAAAAAAAAATTTTATATTTTTCTAAAATATAAAATTTCAGTTTACGAAAGTCAAAACTTGCTTGTTGAATAGAGTCCTATCTCTGAAATCTAATCTATAAATATAAAGTTCTTTGAATCTACAACAAAAAACTACGAGATAATGAATTTGTTTTTCTCAAGCAAACAAACACAAATTTTTATGAACGAAATAATCCACAAATCAAAGTTAGGAAAAATTTATTAAACTGAAAGTCAATCAATGCAATATGGATATATAATATGGAAGGATTATTGAAATGTTAACAAATTGGATCAATACAGTTCAATCAATGGAACTAATCGATAAAAAGAAACACTTCGAAAAAGAAGTGACGCGATACATTTTCGACTTCTTTCATTTTTATCTCCTCTACAAGGGTTATAGGTATCATTGATGTGACACATATTGATTCATTTTGTGTATATATATATATTTATATATATATACACACATCAAAAAAATGTAAGGGTCAGCGATATTTTTAGGATTTCGTCACTTGGTAATGAGAAATTCAATAAATTTTTGTTACCCACATAGAACATAATCTTTCGCCACATAATTTATTTATAGTTTCATACAAACTTTGCAAATCAATTAAAAGCTTTAATCTAACTGAAAAGAGTGAAAAATTCGAATTCAATGAACTTAGGATTCTGAGCAAAAAAATTATCACTGGTCAATGTCTAATACAGAGTGTGTCCACCGCGATTATTCAAAACTGCCCTACATCGATTTGGTAAGCTGAGAATAAGGTTATCGATGCTTTCCTGATCAATCGCATTCCATTCTTCAACCAGAGTATGGAATAATTGATTTCGTGTCTGGGAGAGAATGTTACGCCTTAAAATACTTCTGCAAAGCAAATGCCACACATGCTCAATCGGATTCAGGTCTGGCGATTGAGCAGGCCAAACCAAAACACTTATACCACTCTCATCCAAGTAATCTCTTTCGATCGCTGCGGTATGAGGGCGCGCATTGTCATGCATGAAGATGAAGTTTTCACCAACTGCAGCTGCATACGGAATGACAAATGGTTCTAATATCAGGTCCCTATATCTAAGAGCATTTACAAACCTCTCCAGCAATACGAGGTCGCTTCTTCCGCCAATGCTGATACCACCCCAAACCATCACCGTTCCGCCTTGGTAGCCGTGAACTTCCTGTGCAGTCCTAAGTCTCCAAATATTTCCAGGTTGTCTCCATACGCGAGTACGTCTAGTATCTGGACGTAAAGCGAATCTCGATTCATCACTAAACAACACAGGAGTCCATTCTTGCACGCCCCATTCGATGTGATTTCTAGCCCAGACTATTCGGGCCTCGCGATTTCCTCTGGATGATGGTGGAGCTCTCCATGGACGCCTGGCAGATAAATTGGACTCGTGTAGTCTATTTCTCACAGTTTGGTTACTTATCTGTATATGGTGAGCGTTTCTGAGTTCCAAACTTAGTTGACTTACCGTGTGGGTTGGATTTCTCAGAGCTTGAAATCTCAGAAATCTGTCCTGTGCCACCGTTGTTATTCTGGTACGGCCAGTATGTTGCTCTCTAACATCACCAGTTTGATTATAACGAATCCATAAACGACTTATAGTGGACTGGTTGGTCCCTAATTCATTGGCAACAACCCTCTGCGACATTCCAGCTTCAAGCATTCCAATGGCTCTCAATTGCACGTCTCGCTGAAGGTGATTACGTTCCATAATTTAGACAAACAACACTACTCAAAATTTTCAATAATTACCATTCGCTGGTCGGATAAGATCTGATTTGATCTGATGATGAAATAAAGAACGACATGAAGAAAATGAATAGTCGTTGGAAAAAAAGAGGAACACATGCCATGATGTTTAAAATGATAAAAAAGTATTGTGTAAATAACAAACAAAGATCTGCAACGCGATAATGCCACGTGGATCTCCGAGAATTAACAAACAATCCCAAAATATGCTTCACCCTTAGATTCTTTCGATGTGTGTATATATATATATATATATATATATATATATATATATATTTATATATATATATATATATATATATATATAAATATATATATATATATATATATATATATATATATATATATATATATATTTCTTATATATCTTCAATATTTTCTTTGTGAAGTGCAATTATTTCGTGTAATTATGTTGTGACTCAGAATTTTGTATTTATAGTATTGACATGTTGAAATTGATAGGGAATAAGCGCCATTTGGTGAAAACGCCTCAGGGTGCTTATAAAGCGTTATATGGTTTTGTCAAATTAGATTTCGAATATTTTTATGTGCTAAGTTGAAAAACTTGGGGAGGTCATATCCATCCCTTACTCCTTTACTTTGTCTTCTATCTTGAACTCATTGCTTAATCTAATGACGACACGGCATTAGGATTTGTCATCTTGATAGGACATCAACATATGAAGTCAATCTTACGGTATAACATAAAGTGAACAAGTAAAATTCTTCAGTAATTAAAAAAAAAATTGAACAACTCTCCAAGGGAGTTGGTTATATGTATTACGAGACATGAATTCCACATTCACAATCGAACAGTGAATTATAGAAAAAGTCAAGTCACCCCTACTCAAAATCTGCATACATCTGTTTCGATCTTATTAGATCTCATCAGTGCAGCTTATTTGACTCGGAATGGATTCACAAATATCTGATTGTTCTCCAATACAAATCGCGGCCTGACTACTATCTGGATAAAATCCCGGAGAGCCCTCCCTCAAAGATTTTGGAAACCAACAATTCTTCGATCAGGTCAAAAATCAGAATCGCGTCGCTATAATACAGACTTCCTGACATGAAATGTATACTGTGCAACTGAGGCGTATGTGATTCCAAAGCACGATAAAATAGCGTACATAAAGTGAACTTTAAGTATCTAATATATTGAACTCACCATGGTCAACTTATATATTTTTCATGATATGATTTTAAATATTGCGTGAATCGCAACAAGTATGTACAGAGTTTTTGAAAACACTATGCTAGCGTGCTTTGGAATCACATACGCCTCAGTTGCAGAGTAGGCATTTCATGTCAGGAAGTCTATATTATCACGACGGGATTCTGATTTTCAATCCAAGTGGTGAATTGTTGGTTTCCAATATCCTTGGTGGAGGGCGCTCTGGTTTGTTATCCAGATAGTAGCCCGACCACTATTTGTATTGGGGAATAATTAGAAATTTGTAAATAAACTCCGAGTCGAATAATCTGCACTGATGAGATCTAATAAGATCGAAACAGATTTTGACTCGGGATGACTTGACGTTTTCTACAATTCACCGTTGGATTGTGAATGTAAAATTCTCGTCGTGGAATACATATAACCAGCTGGAAAGTTGTTTGATAATTTTTTCGAATTATTGAAGAATTTTCCTTGTTCATTTTATGTAATATTTCAATACTATAACATGGTATGCGGACGGGTCTAAAACTCCCGAAGAAACTGGACCAGGAGTCTTTGGGCCTCGTACCAAATACTCAGAACCCATGGGCCAGTTCCCCAGTATTATTCAAGTGGAAATTGCGATCCTCTAGCCAAACAGGCATCAAAGCGTTGAGCTCTTCTTACATCAACTCAAAGATGGTTTGTGAATGACTAGACAAACTTAACGATCTGGGCAGGAACAACAAAGTGATTCTCCTCTGGGTGCCGGGGTACGTCGGAGTGAAGGGTAATGAACAAGCAGACACCCTGGCACGAAAAGGTGCGTCAACGCCACTAATCGGGCCAGAACCTTTCTGCGGACTTGGAAAATCTTACTTCCAAGAAGAACTCGATAAGGCTGAAGAAGCAATGAGAGCAACATACTGGCAAAGACTTCCAGGACTGAGGCAAGTCAAAGATCTCCTCGGCAAGTTCAACTGAGCAAGATCAAAGACACTGATTAACCTCAGCAAAACTAGTCTAAAGACAATCAAGGGATTTCTAACGGGGCACTGCAGACTCAAAGAACACCTGAGGAAGCTAGGTTTAGAGGGGGACAGCACCTGCAGATTCTGCAAGGAACGTCCAAAAACACCCCACCATATACTGATGGAGTGCTATGCTGTACACCATGAAAGACTGAACACACTGGGATCATACCAGCTGACTGTAGAAGAAATACCAAGAATAGACCCGTTTAAAATCCTCAAATTCCTGAAGGTATTGAGGCTTGAGATGCTGCTGTAAACGAGAACACCTCGAGAAGCAGAAGAAGATGGGGTACAATAGATCTGATAAGGCCGCAGCGCATTAGTCACCATCCACAACTACCAATACCAATAGTAATATTTCAAATTGACCATGTTCACCATGTATAATTTTCATGGTTCAATTTTCAATCTTAGCTTAGTTAATTTCTAATAATCTGGTCCATGCCTCGATGAAACTTTTCCGTTATCCATCAGTGGTCGCCGATATTTTGCTCCGTTACTTTATTGATTAGGTTTCGTGATGTCTTTATGTAGTCCAATTTTATATTAAGGAGATTTCTCTCTACCGGCATTAAAGATATTTTAAGTGGTGACAAAAACTGACTAACCAGTTATTACGTGATCAAAATATGTTACATTACCTTTTTCAAATTTCTACCACACATTTTAAGAATTAGTTATTATTATAATTATGTTTAAATATAATAAGAGCCAATCAAAATTTTTTGTATAGCTATATACAACAAAAAATGTATAATTAGAGTTAATAATTACATTACAGTAGGTCACATATCATCTAAAATTATCTTATTTGTGTATGCCAGAGGTTCCTAAATTTTTTTTCTCATAGACCACTTTGAAAATTTTGCTGGTTCCAGTGGACCCCCTTCAATTATATCTCTACCATATTCCCAAAACTATGGAAATGACGACATAAGATGCGAACGAACGAACAAACTTTTACTTTTCAGAAGACTGAGGGACAAAGCTTCGGTCTCGCGTTTCAAATATGTTAAACAAAAAAAGTTGATGAATATTTTCATGCTTCATAAATTGATTGGTTCATATTATGATTTTTATTCATAGTTTTTGATTATTTGTTTGTACTCCTCCATCATTTTCTAATATAAAGTTTAGTTATTTTCTTTTGTAAGTTCTATAGAATTAATTTTATAATGAAACGTAAGTTCTCTATTGTGTTGTTCAATTTACTGAATTCAACATACGTATGTATTATGATTTGTAGTTCCGGAAAAATGTCATCATTTTGATCTGTAATTTTTCAGATTACAAGGTACTATTTTTCAAAACATTCCGGAATATACGGGGTCTTCGGCAGTACTCTATAATACGACAAATTTGATAATCCTACACTGCCCTTCAAGACTTTTGTCTTGAATACAAGGGGTCCATTGTACCAGTGATTAATTCCTTTGATACATAACACTTGGAAGTTAGCTTAAATTTTCATGTTGATCTGACATTTCGAAGTTTGTAGACTATACATTGACTATAGTACATGTTTTCATTTATCTATTTATTTCGATTTTCAGATCCACGTTTTATAGAGAAAATGGAAAATTATGACAAGCATACTGAACTGTTCGTACCCTATAACATGAACCTGAAGGATCCTCTTGTGTCTCAGAAAGTTGGAAGTTATATTCGCAATATATATGTGAAAGATGGTCTTCTTCACAAACATGAAGGCCTTTGCATGAAGGTACATATTCCATTACGAAGTAGTTTTTTCATAGAAATCTCTATATATTCATATATAT
>JARQZK010002208.1:112500-137500 GCA_030704885.1 Cynegetis impunctata | reverse complement strand
GCAAACGTATTTAAAACTGTATTCATAGACATTACACTTAAGAATAAGCTTACACTGATTTAGTTAGACTTCTGACTTAAAAAAATTTAACATATGGGGGCTACAAAAGATGGAGAATATTATAAAAAGGAAATTTCATAAAGTAACTCGAATTATTAGTTATGTTTTACCCCAAATGAATAACACAAGAAAAATAAAAACAAATATATTTATATACAATTTGAGAGTTTGAACAGTTTTAATTTCAGAACAGAAAAATTCCTAAAATGAACTTGTACAATAAAAACAAATTGTGAGTCTTTTTATAAAATAGTAAAAGAAAAATAGGTAAACAGAAAAGTGAATAAATCAAAGAAAATCAATAATGAAATGCTATTTGAAAATTGCCACCCATTTGCACTGGTGATACTTATTAGAGGCATAAACGGTGAGTTTTTGATTTTGCAAAACGATTAATAACAGTTTTTGGTTCAACTGTGATATCGTGATGAATGTGCAAAAGTGCAAGTCCAACCAGTCTCTTCTGCACCATCGTTGCTCTGGTCCACGACTTCAAACGCCGCAACGAAGAAAACGATCTCTCTGCACTGGCGTTGCTTACTGGCAATGTACATAAAATTTGAAGAAAGATGTGAATCGTCGGGTAAATATCTTTATCACAGCCATTTAAAGCATCAATTGCTGAAATGCTCGAAGGGACTTCTCCAATATTAATTGTTTCGTTTTTCCACTTTCGTTGCCATAAGCTAACTTCTCCCTTTAACTTCATAGTTTCCAGGATCTTATTACCACTCAACAAAGACGAAAACCTATTTATGATGCATTGAATGGTTTCATTCAACTCAGCACTTGTTAATTTCACGATGGACTCAGGAAGTAATAAGGGCAATTTGAAGGCGTTCAAAACATCTGAAGAAAACCTTATTTTCAAATCTGCACATACACTATCTAAAAGTGGTACATATGAAGAAATCCTGAAATAGTCCTCGGGGTTTGTAATATCGTAGTTTGGTCGTTTAGTTTGACGGCCACAAGTTCTAGGTTTCCTAATGTCAACATTCAGAGTTTTAGCCATTTCCTTAACGCCCGTGAAAATATTTTCAAAATGTGATTTAGCATCTGATCTTCTCTTTTCTAAATCAATAATCAAATATTTTACTACTTGAGCAGCTTTTGCCAAATCAAGGGACTCTTTCTGTAGAAGAGTACTTAAGGGTAGAGTACGCGCCAAAACATCACTCAGACAAAACAAGCCTACTAGGAACTCTGAGTCACACAAAGTCCCAGATAGTATGGCTGCTTTACCTGCGGAAGTTTTATCCTTCCACTCACTTATTTCATCTAAGGTTTTTACAATTGAAGGCAAGGTTGACACGAATTGCAGAACCCCATCATGCCTCTCAACCCATCTTGTTTCACATAGCCGTTTGAGTTTTCCTCCAATATGAGCATTAAGCACTGTAGCTCGTTTAGGGAACGAAAAGAACGACGTCACTTCCTTTATTGAACAAACAGTTTTTTCAATGCTGGTTATTTTACCACATTGCGAAATACTCAAATTGAGTTTATGATTATAACATGGTGTCATTATTGCATTTTTGGCGGTATTTTGTATTTCTCTCACAGCACCCATGTTGTCTGATATCATAACTGTGCATCCATCTGTTCCAATTCCTACACACCTTTCCAAAGGAAGTTGTACGGACTGTAGCTCGCCTAAAACAATTTGGCCTAGGGATTTTCCAGTCAACGATAACTCATTTCCACAGAATTCTACTGTCTGGTCTGAGCTTGAATTGTTTTGAAGACCACCTTCATCAGCAGAGTCAGAGTCATCACTCTCATTTTCGTCAAAATTTACTTCTTCTTTTTTTTTCTTTGCAGATTGCAAGCTGTCGGAGGCATCAATGAAGGTCAGAAAATCTTCCCTTATTTCAAATTTGTTACTGGTGTCCAGCACGTTCACATACCTAAGAACCAAGGTGACTTGTTCCTTTCCTGAAATATCAGGCGTTTCGTCGAAAATTATTGAGAAAAATCGTGATTTCAAAATGCGATTGATGATTGATTCCGTTATTTCCAATCTGCAGCAGTCTATAATGTCATTTTGCGTGGATTTACTGATGTAGGTTGCTCTACTAGATGAGTTTTTTAAGTGACTTTCCAAATCCGTGTCACCTGCATCGACCCTGAAGCGAAGCAATGCTCTGAAGTTCCCTTCGTTCTGTAAGGGTGTTTGGCCAACTTCAATTTTACCATCATCCCGGTGTCCTCTAAGGGGAATATTTTGTCTACCAAGCATTATTATAGTCTTGACAATAGGCAACAACCTTTTTCTGTTTTCTTGTGACAAATTGAGTCTGTAGGCATTGACAATGTTGCTCACGTCGTGTACAGGTTTGTGATAGGTTTTTAAAAAATCTTTACCAGCCAACACTGCATCTTTATGGTATTGGAGACTGCTGTGCTTTTCTAGAACACCATCGGACCCTGTAAGCTTTTTGAAATTAGTAAGAGGAACCGCGACTAAAGTCTTTAGAGTAACATTTTTGCAGAATCCTCCTTCGTTGCGGTTGGTAAACCATGGGCAGTATTTACAAAATAGTCCCTTCTTTGATGGGGACAAAACCAACCAATCATATTTTTTCAAATGGTGTGGTCTAATAAAATTTTTTTTTATTTGACCGCAGACGGTTCTTGTTGAGTGAGGAAACTCGTAGTTGTCAGGAGGAGTCCAAGGATTTTCTAGAAGAACACTTTTCGTGTAGTCGCTTATATCTTTGCCTATGTAATTGCCAATGTCTCTCGAAGGAACACTGGAATCTGTATGTTTCAATTTCGAAGTAGAAGGAAAGTCAATTGCAAGACCACTTGCTTCGGCCGGGTCAGGATGGCTATCCTTATTAGACGGTTTCAAATTTGAAGTTTCTTCTAGTTCAATAGGATCTCTAACCGGAGGCGAATTTTCTTCCCCTTCATTAAGTCGTACTTTCTTCACTGTGAAATATTCCTCTTGGGGCTCAAACTTAATAGCAGCATCTGGAAGTGAGTCCTCACTGGCTTGCAATCTCTTCTGTGGTTTAGTGAAGAAAGATGATATGAGCTTTTGCCCTTTTCTGTTAGCCTGTAACACACATTAAGGTAAGCATGTGAGAAGCATATCAACGGAATCGAACCAAAATAAATATATACCTCACTTCAACAGTAATGTATTTTACAGCATTAGATAGAAGACACCGATATCTGCAAAATGAAAGAAATCCCGAGTAAATACAACGTGTAATACCAAAGTTATAGCCTCTTCAAAAGGCTTGCGTAACGCGGACAAACTTATTTTTTATTGCAGATTTGGATTCAACGTGCCTTGAAACGCAAAAAGCCAAAGTTTGAGGTATGATTATAATAGAAAATTGGTTCGATTCCAGAAAATGATATCCCAGAAGTTAAATCAATAATTATTAAATATATTTATTTACTGTTACTACAGCATCATGTCAAAAGTTGTTGCAATGGTCGAATGCGATTTCAAATTATATTCATTCTACATTACTTGAATAACAATGAAATATGATATTTACTTACCATTATACAAACAAATAGAAAACAACTGCTTATTCTGGACTCTGGTCGTCTACACTCCTAGTATTTATATATTTTTCTCCTTTTTCGAATTAATAATTCTGATTGGTGAATTGAAAATAAAAACAATTGATGGAATATCAAAGATAACGCCTGAAGATCAAAAACACCGATCAAAGGAGCCGCGCTTCTCACAAAAATTGATGGTAGTTTGTCGAAGAGATACCGACAAGCTTCATGAAGCGCAAATCGGGGTAAGCAGGGAATCACATGCTGACGCCCGACAGTAATATTTAAGACCTAATTGCGGCACCTTTGAACATGTTCGATGCCGGCGCCAGACGAAAATATTTATTGGGACACGTTTGAATATAGAAATTGGTCCATATTTATATTATTTCTGACCTTATTGCATTTCCATTCCGTATCTGTACTTTCAACAACTTTGTTTCAGAAATGAATCAAATTAAATTATTGCTGATCTTGTAATCATTTTAACCTTAGTATGTCAAATTCTAAGGGAGCCCAGCAAAATTTCAGGTGGGGCCCGGGCTATTTGGGGGGGGAACGTTCCCCCAGTTCCCCCCCCGTGGATCCGCGCCTGTGGGCGGAACACATTTCGAGAATTTCAAGACGCTTTCTTTTATCACCTGAATACAACAATTTGGTTTTGTTGAAATCCAGAAAAAGATTAAATTATATACAATGTTTGGAGAAGCCAGTTGTATTTTTATTTTGTAAAGTTGACTTTTTATGTTCATCAACACGAATGTTTATATTCCTTTCTGTTTGTCCAATATAGAAAGCAAAATATTCCTCGCAAAATATTTTGTAAAAATCACTGTTTTCTCCGATGTTAGATTTGTCTTTATTATTGACTAAGAATGACTTCAAGTTTCTTTTCTTTGTACAAATTGTATTAGCGTTATTTTTCGATAGTTTTTTATAAATTTTGATAGGTACTCAAATTCGGCACAAAATTTATTGGAAAGTATTTTTGTTCTATACTTTGCGTGTATTTATGAAGAACAAAAATACTTCCCAATAAGTTTTGTGCCGAATTTGAGTAGCAATATTTATAACAGACTGTCAAAAAATAACGCCGAAACAATTTGTACAAATAGAAAAAACTTGGAGTCATTCTTAGTCAATAATAAAGAAAAATCTAACATCGGGGAAAACAGTGGTGTTTACAAAATATTTTGCGACGAATATCCTGCTTTCTATATTGCACAAACAGGAAGGAATATAAAAATTTGTGTTGATGAACATAGAAAGTCAATTTTACAAAATGAAAATACCGCTGTTTTCTCCGAACATTGTATAAAATTTAATCATTTCCTGTATTTCAACAAAACCCAATTATTGCATTCAGGTAATAAAAGAAAGCGCCTTGACCTTCTTGAAATTCTTGAAATGAGTTCCGCCCATAATAGTCACTTACCCCTTGTAAACGAACAAATTGATTTCCATGTATCACCTTTGCTATTGTCTGTTCTATAAAACAAGATGTAAAACTCTCCTGTTGTCAGTCTTGATAATGAGTTCATAACTCGGAACATGTCGACTATCCTTTACTGCTAAATACAGTATATAATTAATTTTATATAGTGAAACTTAAGCCAAGTGTGTTTTAATTTGAAGTTCAAACTTTATTCTTTATGGTGTTTCACCAAGTGATGTGCGAGAATTCAATTTCAGTTAATAAATGATTATAATTCAACACTTTGATATACTAATTTTATACTCATATCATTAAAACTTCTATCAATTAAGACATAAAATTGAATTTAAAAATCAACTATTGTGAATTTGGGTACAGTATTTCAGTGATAGTGGCTTCTGTCGTCCGATCACAAAACAAGCAAAATTTCAATCAAATTTGACGGATGTGTACTTGTATGAGTTTGCTTACTCTGGAATCATGGGTAGTGGAAAGCCTCCGGTGGAAATTTCAGGTGAGAAGATTTAATCGTAAACATTTTTGTATTGATTGAACGAGAAATGAATATCTCCAAATTCAGTTTAATAATTTTTAAAAAAATGAATTAACTTAACATATATTGAGTACATTCTGAAGCTACAGTTCCACCGTAGGAACATTCTGTTGCTGAATGTTTCTCCTTGTTGCCAAGGGTAGAAACTGATGGCAACATACGTAAATTTTTGTTGCCACTGAAGCAACTAAAATTGTCAATCGTTGCATATTATTTAGTAGAAACTAGTGGGAGGCTCCATCGCCTATTAAATAGATCCGTGAAAACTAAAGATCGAAACAAATATAGTTTCTCGATCGCCAAGGAGTGCTAAGCCCGTCCCTGCCTCTGTCAAACGGGTGCACCATCTGCTCGCTGTCAATCTCGAAGTCGTGTGGAATCGGCTAGATACTACGACCTCATTAGGCCTCGCCGTGCCGAAACTTCTCGATAGAATTCAACCCGTCCAACTATCGGCTCCAAAGCCGGTCACGTGAATTCGAGTCCATGTGACGCGAAAATAGTTCTTAAGCGTCGGGAATGCAGCCGTTTTCGCGAATTTCGGAGAAACGTCAAACTTTAAACGTTCGATATCGAAGATCGGCGTCGCGGTCGGGAACGGGACATAGCCTAAGCACTACAAAAAGGTCGGCGGCGATCGACGGGGCCCTTCGGGCCCCGCGATTCGGGGCAGATCTCCTTATCTCGGCTTTATAAGTTTGCCTTAATGCGGCCTTCGGCCGCCTGCATTTTAGGAGGTCCAAAATGGCAAACCAATTGTTTATTTAGTATTATATACTAGTGAGAGGCTCCCCCGCCTATTAAATAGATCCGTGAAAACTATAGATCGATGAAAATATAGTTTCCCGAACCACGATGAGTGCAAAGCCGGTCCCTGCCTCTGTCGAACGGTACGCGACGCGTCAAGTGCTGAGCCCGTCCCTGCCTCTGTCCAACGGGCGCGCCATCTGCTCACTGTCAATCTGTAGTTCGTGAGGAATCGGGTAGATATTACGATCTCGTTGAGCCTCGCCGTGTCGAAACTTCTCGATAGAATTCGACCCGTCCAACTGTCGGCTCGAAAGGCGGTCACGTGTATTCGAGTCCATGTGAAGCGAAAATAGTTCTTAAGCGTCGGAAATGCAGCCGTTTTCGCGAATTTCGGAGTCCAAAATGGCAAACCAATTATTTATTTAGCATTATATACAATCAACATTTGTTGCCGAAACATAAAGTAATTTTGAGGAACATTTACGGAAACGAGCAACAGCAACAAAAATGTTCCTCAATGTTCCTTCAGTGGAAACCGGAAGCTATATATTAATTCGTTTTCGTACTTCACTGCACACTGAAAATCTGCGACACGAATATTTACTAGTTGCGTTCTCGATACGTTTCCACTGCGATAGCAACACAAATTTCCTATTTTCTTTTGGGGTTTACCGCTCAAAATGGAAACCGGCGTAGGAACAGTCAACATTTGTTGCCGAAAAATAAAGAAATTTTAAGGAACATTTTGAAACATTTACGGAAACACGCAACAGCCACAAAAATGTTCCTCCGGTGGAATCATATCTTGAAGGGTAACAAGT
Organism: Cynegetis impunctata; assembly: GCA_030704885.1. NCBI lineage: Eukaryota > Metazoa > Arthropoda > Insecta > Coleoptera > Coccinellidae > Cynegetis > Cynegetis impunctata. Next base: position 130,353 of record JARQZK010002208.1, on the reverse strand, counting down.
AGAAAGAGTCAACATTTGTTGCCGAAACATACAAAAATTTCGAGGAAGATTTAGGAACATTTTGGAACATTAATCCTCCGGTGGAACTGTAGCTTTAGAATGAATGAAATTCTATACTTAGATGAGATATTGAGATGATTTGAAATAATTTATTCCATATGTTCACTCAATTTTATTGAATTTAATATAAATATTACTCATTCTTAAATGTTCCAAACTGAATTGTCGTATTCATATACAGAACCTAAAGCCCTATGAAGCAAAGATTGATACTTAAAATTTCAACAATTCTTAGGTTGTAATCTTTTACTAACTCCCTACTTATAGCCAATAATCAACTTTTTATATTACGTCATTGTTGTTGATTTAGATGTATCTCTTTTGTAAAGCTTACAATGATACAGAATAGAAGTTGCTGTGGAAAATGGTTCTATCTAAATAATTGAAACATTGTTCACCATGGACATAAGTTTTAATAGTATATTATTCAACGAGCACAAAATGATTGCTATTTTTCACGAGGGTGAAGTTTGCGACACGAGATGCAAGCGAGTGTCGCAATTCACCCGAGTGAAAAATTGTAATTTTGTGCGAGTAGAATACTATACTTTGTTCACGACTTCCTCGAAAAAATTAGTAATAATCTGCATTTTCAACAATAAAAATAGTTATCAAAAGCGTTGACATAACATATTCTGTGTTCACTGAAAACTGCATACTCACGTAAACGTCAACTATTTCACATATTCCATTCCTTTCTTTCACTCTGATAAAAATGAAATAGATAATTTATTAGAGTAAATATTCAATAAGTTGGGCATTATATTGAATATTAGTTTGATAATTTGCCTAAAAGTTATCTTAGTTACATAAAACCTAAAAATCTAATAACAATACTATCCTAACGATGTGAATGATAAGTTTGGACATACGTTTTGAGTGTGACGTCATGGAGTGTATAATAAACCATTATACACACTAGTGAATAATAGGTATAATTGTACTTTAGGAAGCACACGTATAATGAATGATTTATAGTACAGTCGTGGACAAAAGAATTTGAACGGATTTCGAGATTGGTACCACCGAAAATATACAACCACATAGAGAGAAGTTCAATTATCACTAGATTTTATTGAAATCTATGCTTGTCATGGAAAGGACAATTGTGCGTTTTGTGTGATTTATGATTTAGATATACACAAGCTAAAAGCTTTTTCAAATAACTTTTTCTAAGTATATCCTTAAAAAATCGGAACATGTTGATGCAAACGTAGTTGATGTAGTATAGTTTGATTCCTTAAATTATGATGTTTACTCTGAACAATTACGTAACTTCGTAAAGCCAGATTGCAGTCAATATTGAGTCAATTGAATATTTACTCAAATTATATTTCCAGGAGCTGGAAAAGTGGTTCATGGTGAGGATATGCGTTATCTTTTTCACAAGAAAACTGCAGCTCCACTTCAGACTTACCCAGAAGATGACATAATCAACATGAAACGTATATTAACTTTGTGGACGAATTTTGTTAAATATCTGTGAGTATTATCAGTCATGTGGATAATGAGAATTACCATGATATATACACCCTATTTTTGAGGTGTATATGTTTTCCTATTGTGATGATTTGATTCGGGAGGTATTATAATTTGTTATAATTCAATGGATTAACGAAGCAGTGACAGTATTTAAATATTTTTGTTCAAAAACAAATAATTTCGACAATCTAAATTAATTATGTTATAAAAATGATGTATATAAATCCAACAGCATCATTTGATTATAATGATCGCACAACAAGAACAAATACTACACAATATGGCGTTAATAATTATTTGAATTAATGAAATTTTGTTTTATAGAAATATTTTGCTGAAATATAAAACAGATGAATAAGTATATTCTTCTTGCAGATAACTGAAGTTAATATTTCTGACAAAAAAAAATTTATTTAAAATCAAAAATTTTAATTTTGTCGAATATCTTGCTACAATCGAAATAAAATGAATGACTATTATCAATCTAATGAAATGGTTTCTCTAACCGAAATTGATTTTCATGAATTTGAAAAATCATGTTCTCTAGAAAACTCCAATTATATATTCTGAGGCTACATATTTTATTTAATCAAAGTCTGCAAACAAAATTATGAGTTGTCATGAATTTAGCTAAATAAGTAATGCCAGTTTTTCCAAAATAATGAAAAACTTGCCTCTGCTAAAGAGATTTTTTTTTATTTTCCAAGTAAAATAACTCCAAGAGTGAATATGAATACATGAGGGGAAATAGTGTATTTAAAATATTTAATATCACAAACATCTGTAAAGAAAATACAATTAAAACATATATTATTCAACATAAATTACATGTACTAATTCAATGCACGAAAATAAAAAATACAGCTTAGAATATTCTGAACTTAATGAGAACATAAGAAAAAGAAAGAACGAGAGAAATATCAAGAGGAACAAACATAAAGGATAATTGAAAATAACAAAAGTCTGTAATGCCTGAGACAAGGGAAAGGCAGAAAAACAAACCACCGACTTGAGAGACCATATAGAAACAGTAATACGAGATACAAGAGAAATGATTGAGGCTGTCGAACCTTAATGTATAAAACTGTCCAAAACTCGACCACCTGGAACATAAAAGGAAAACTTGAAACGAAAAATCACTAATGTAAACTCTGAGAACATGCCTGACATAAACTAACATGAGATAAGAAAAGCGATATCAGAGATGAAAAGAAACAAGGTTCCAGGCAAAGCCAATTTTATACCTGATCTGATAAAAGATGGTGGAGAAGAACTAATCAAATGCCTGAAAATGCTTTTCAATAAATGCCTATCGCAGGGACATATACCAGACGATTGGAGCGACTCGCTGACTATTCTCATATTTAGAAAAGGAGATCCACTACACCTAGGAAACTACAGTTCTATCTCGCTACTGTCACAATTATATAAACTGCTAACGAAAATAATTACAAACAGACTAACAAAAAATTAGATCAATATCAATCAGTGGAACAAGCTGGCTTTAGACAGGGCTATAATACAACTGATCACCTTCTAACTGTTAGAACTTTAATTGAAAAAGCAAACGAATACAATTTCTCACTCTATCTAGTGTTTGTCGATTATGAAAAAGCCTTCGATAGTATCGAGTTCTGAGTGGTAGAAGAAGGACTAGTAAACAGCAGCATTGACAATTGATATAGAAGGCTGTTACAGAACATTCATAGAAAAGCAACGATGACGATCCAAATGGACTCCCATCTAACCACAAAACCTATTAAAGTATCCAGAGGAGTACGACAGGGTGATACAATATCCCCGAAGAAGCTATTTACCATAGCCCTCCAGGGGTATCCTCAAAGAAGCAAACTGGAATAACTTGGGTATAAACATCGATGGCAAAAATTTAAACCATCTTAGGTTTGCGGATGACCTCATTTCTGGAAATTACGAGAATCTGCAAAAAATGCTTGACGAACTCCACACAATATCCCGCCAAAAAGGCCTTAAAATCAACCTAGACAGAACAAAGACTATGACAAACACAGAAGATAATAGACAATTTCTACTTCAATCGATACCACTAGAAAAAGTTGAGGAGTACAGTGTGTCAAATTTTCGATACTTTTGAATGGTATCTCCGTTATTTTTGAAGATAGAGTGTTGCAGTTTTCGCGACACTGTGCTACTTTTACGTAAAACTGAAGATGCCGTCAACAGAATTTTAATAGCCCTTTTAGTTTTTAAGGTACAGGTTATTTTTGAACATGTTGCATTTTGGGATCCCCGTCGTATCGCCGTTATCCTTATTTTATCGAAAAGGTAATACAACATTCTTATAGATTTTTTTTCCGTAGAATGCAGTGGTGTAGATAATTTTTGTTACATATTTACTATTTCCGAGTTATGAAGCAAACTTATTTTTTTTTAAATGGAATACCCTGTATATTTATAGACTATAATATCCGCCTTTTTTTACCTTTTCAAAAATATATAATAGTATAAACTTTTTCTCAGAAACGCGCAAATAAATTACACTTTTCTGAAATTAAATGCATAATTCAATAGTAGGCCATGGATATTTTTCACGGCAAGAAACAAAAATAAATGTCAAACCTATATCATCGGTTTTTGGATCCACTTTTGGATTATGAAGGTGTTTTTTTTTTCGTTCTTCTGGTTATTTAATTGATATTAATCAATGTCGTCGAATAATGCATAGTATGGAAATGATGGAAAATATGATATGCTGGTATGTTTTATACAGAGTTATGAAAATTCTGAAGAAGCTTCGGAATTATATTTCCTAAGATAAGTAAGCTATAATGGCTATGAAAATCTCTATTATCATTTTAATTATTTTCTTGTTAGATATCCAGAAAGAAGGCAACCGTTTTTTGAGATATTTCCTCGTTTTAGAGTTTTGTTGAGCACGGATCATTTGTTCACCCGCGTGCTAAAATATACAACAAAAAGAACAGGGAAAAAATGAGATAGATACTTTGAGATATATAAATGCAACACCTTTGTCCTTATAGAAAAATTGAGAAGGAAATTGGTGTGCCAAAAACTGATAGCATTGCACAACTTCGAGAGGCCTTTCCAAATCTGCGAATGAGAACAAAGGTTCCTTTAAACGCTATTCAGAGAATTACAAAGATGTGCCAATTTTGCATCGGAAAAAATGTCGTCAATTTGAACATCACCTTCAACTTTTTTTTAATAATGCTATTTATTTGTATTTATAATATTGTTACTTTAGGTACGCTACAAAACTGTTGACACAAACTTACTGATAGAGAAAAGAACTATAGGTATTTTTTAAGTAAAAGATACCTTTATGCAAGGTATCTTATTCTTTGTTAGTAATATGTAACTTTCACGTGTTCATTGTCGTTTTCCATGGCCTTCTATTGATTTATGCATTTAATTTTAGAAAATTGTCATTTATTTGCGTGTTTCTGAGGAAAAGTTTATACTATCATATATTTTTGAAAAGGTAAAAAAAAGACAAATTTTATAGTCTATAAATATACAGGATATTCCATTTAAAAAAACATAATTTTGCTTTATAACTCGAAAATAGTATATAAGTAACAAAAATTATCTACACCACTGCATGCTACGGAAAAAAAGCTATAAGAATGTTGTATTACCTTTTCGATAAGGTGAAGGATAATGAAACATTTTCAAAAATGCCCCGTATCTTGAAAACTAAAATGGCTATTAAAATTCTGTTGACGGCATCTTCAGTTTTACGAAAAAGTAGCACAGTGTCGTCAAAACCACAACCCTCTATCTTCTAAAATAACGGAGATACAATTCAAAAGTATCGAAAATTGGACACACTGTACATATACTCGGGGCAACGCATAGAACCCAACAAAGAAAAGCAATCGCCTGATATAGATAGGAGAATTCGTTTGGGCTGGGCAGCCAGCTTTCGAACCATCTAGAAAATAAGAAGAGTGTCATGAAACTCAGAACTAGAATGTTTAACACCTGTGTACTTCCAGTCTTAACGTAAGCATCACAAACATGGACCTTTATAAAAACAAACCTTGACAGACTACCAAAAACAAAACGAAGCATGGAAGGGAAAATGGTGGGTGTCACATTAAGAGACTGAAAAAGAAATACACGGATAAGATCGCGGACAAAGGCTATCGACGCAGTAGAACATGCGGCAAAACTAAAATGGAGATGGGTCGGACATAATAAGACACCAAGATGATCGCTGGAATCATCGTATACAAAGTTTGCGATCCTACGACGGCATACGCAAAAGATGAAGATCCCAGATGAGATGGATTGACGTTCTGAAGAGGCTCGCGGGTTTGGCATGGAGACAGAAAGCGTGTACAGAAACAGATGGAGAGATCTAGGAGAGGCCTATATCCAGAATTTCAAGCCTGGATGAAATAGTGGCTATTGATGATGATGATGAATTCAATTCTGAACCGAAAAAGAGAAACCGCAACAATTTCGACTTTCTCATTAACAAAATCTACTGTAGTAACTGGTATCTTATTGCAAAATCTTTCTGTCCTTATTATCTTATTGGATTAAATTGGATGATGAAGTAATTGGAATGCAGCAACATTTGATTGAATAAATCCAAAATTCCGAGTTCTGCATTCACTATTCACAATTGTATCTGTATTCTTATATATCATTGTATTATATAAAGTTGAGCAAAGCTGTTCAATTAAATAAGCAAGTCAGAATATTTTAAAATAACACTGAAAAATACAATTTCAAGTAGTCAGTGACATTTGAAAAATTTGTGTTGAAAACTGAACCCAATTTTGCCACAAATCTTTTGTACTCAAAAATGATTTTCTCAACAGGGAATAACAGTTTTTGCTATCAGTGTACAGCAAAAAATATTTGTCTTCATTTTTGAATTAGGTACTTGATTTTCTTCAACAAAATAAAAAAGTGCATAAAGTTTTCAGTTGCAGGCCCTTACTGTTCTTAATTGCTAGGTTTAATTTTTGGATCTCCTGTACATACAAGGTGAGAAGGGATATAAAATATGACCTATCTATATACTCCACTGTATATTTAGTTCACCTAACACCTACACAAGTATTTCGAACATTACAGTTGAGATATATTTTCACAAAACTCAAATCAAAAAGTCACGAAACTTCAAATGATATTACCAATTGCCAGAAGGACGAAAAGTGTAGCTGTAGAAAAAATCAGACAGTTTGGCTTGGCAAAGCAGCTTCTACCAAAATACTCTATATAAATATTTTCCGACAGTGTATCAGCAACAAGAAAATATTCAAATATATGGAGGAAAGATGAACGCGTGTATAACTATATTTTCGAATCCTCCTCGTTAACTGAGTAAATACCTGTATAATAAATGTCTTCGTGAATCAATATATTGAAGAAATTATTAAAAGTAATGTTACGAAAATGGAGGTTAACCTTCAAAAACTCAAAGAAAGCAAATACCAAGTCACTTTTGGAATGAAATTTCATGTTATTGAAAAACCTTCTGTTTCAAACACCTTTTCAAAAAAAATTGTTACTTTAACTGTTACATCATTTCCATCGAGTATTTCATGTAAATGCGTCATTATAAATTTCTGGTTGCTATTATTCATTATAACTTAAGGATGTGTATATGATGTTTTTGTTGTTTTATTATTGGCATTGAAAATTTTACTCATGAATTTTTGTCTTTCCAGAAATCCAACACCATTTCCAGAAGAAATCACACAAAACGTGATTTGGCCAAAAGTTTCTTCTTCCAACAAGACGCCTAATCTACTTATTGGTAAAAAGTTGGAAATTCAGTATAATTCAAGAAAGAATATGTTAGATGAATATAATCGATTGTATAAGCAATATGGTGTTCCTCCTCTGGAAACATATTGAGTTTGGTTTGAAATAAAATAATATACCTATTATGATCACAGTTTTTTTTACTTATCATGATAGTGGTAGTAGTATTTTTCTCAGCACGTTTAAGGAATTCTATGTTTCAATGGATAGTGGCATTATTAAAGGATAATTGAAACTCTGCTAGACCGAAATTCACACGAAGAAATAAAACTTATTATAATAATTTCCAAAATACAAAATAATTTAAAGGAACTGGACTTTCAAATATGAATTAAACTAAACATTTCATGAATTAAAACCTCAAGTAAGTAACTATCAAATCAGATGAAGGAAAAAACACAGTTATAATTGAAAGTATCACATATAAACGTGTAAACAAAAAAATTACAATCTGCTCATTCGTCAAGATATTTATTTACATAGGTAAATTTTTGAATCTTTCAAAATTCATAGATTTGACATACCTACTATATGAAGACCCATTCATAAAACCTCAGAATATTTCAAATTTGTTGTATTAATTTTGGAGATCATCATAGATGACAATAAATATAAATGAAAGAATATTTTTTGATGAAGTTATTGAATTTTCGAAACAATTTGTTTTTTCTGTTAGTGTTTTCTCTTATATATGTTACGGTTAAAGTATTTACTTGGCTAGTATATAAACTAGTTGGATAGTATACAAACTATCCAACTGCCTGGTTATTTTGATGAAAAATCATTTTTTCACTAAAATAGCTACGAGTAATGGCTGGTTTGTATACTATCCAGCTAGTTTATAAACTATACAAAATTTATCACTAAAACTCAAACCACAAGGAAATTACACAAATTAGCTAGCATTTTTGGCTAGTTTGTAAACTATCCACATTAGTTGGATAAAGTGTGAACCTGATATTGGTAGTAATTCATAATAACCAACGAGTTGGTTATTATGTATTTCTCAACAAACTAATCAATTCTCTTGGGTTAATTTAGTTTAGGATAGTAAAATCCTTAGTCAAAAATGGTTTCTTTATTGGTACAATGTAAGATTGTTACAGGTACCTATTATTACTTTAGAAAAAGTAAAAGAAATATAACTCAAATAATACCAGGTGACAAAATATTGACAATGTCAGGACATCAAAACCACCAAACAAAGAACAGTGTTATTTGTTGGAGCAAGTTGCTGTGTTGTGGCACTTACTATTACACGTATATCCAGACGCAAGACATTTACACTTTTTGTTCTTACAACTCTTCTTGTAGTGACATATCCTTGGGTTGAACCCGATACTGAAAATTTTCCTGCAGCGCTTCGTAATGTTATTTCGGTGTCCGTCTTGACATTTTCCAACTTTAAAAATTGTTGCTTACATATTTCAAATTCGTTGCGGGAATAGTGCTATTTAAGGACACCGTGAACAGTTCCAATTCGGTAAAATTCATCTTCTACACTCATTATGACGCCTAATATATTTCTATGATCTGACCGACTTCGATCTAGATCTGGTTTGCAAATTCTCGGCCATTGTCTGCAACACGCAAGGGCTTCCTAAGTCTGCAAATATTCTAATAGGTGCTCAGCTACTTCTTTAGTTTTCTTTGTTTTTAGCGCTCTCAACCTGACGTATTTGGTTAAGTGGTCTTGGTAGACAAAAATAAATTTGTAGTCACCATCTGGTCTAGTTTGTAAGTCGATGAGATCGATTTGGCATCGAGAGTTTAAACGATTTGAAACGATTAGTTTAACAACAATTCCCTTTTTACTTTTGTTCCGCTTAAGCTGACAATTTTCACAAGTTTCAATGAACAATTTTTACCATTTCCTGTACTAAGTTGTGATAATTTTCGTTTAATAATTTTGCAGTTGCTTGACGCCCTTCATGCCCAGTTCCCTGATGGGCAGCTTTAATCGCATCATAACATTCACTCAAACGTAAAATAATCTTTCCAGATCTTCTATGTAGAATTACATAAGATGCTTCGATTCCTTGTAAATCATAAGTATTTATCACATAATAATCACTCTTGTTACTACTGTCAGGTCCAGTTTCGCGTATTCTCTTGATACGTTGCGAAAGTTCACTATAATCGCTATCATTCATTAATTTTGAATTTTGCGACTTTTGGTCGCAAACGTCTAATAATAGGTTTTCAAATTGTTGCTGTTGATTCATTTTTAATAAGCCGATACCTATTCTTAAACAAATTTCACGAGACACAACAGTACACCGTCACAACACACAATACTTGACGAAACATAACCCCACTAAATTACCCAAAGAGAATTGGTTGGTTTACACAATAACCAACTCGCGTTGGTTGGTTTACATACTAACCAACTCGTTGGTTATTATGTAATACTACCAATATCAGGTTCACACTTTATCCAACTAATGTGGATAGTTTACAAACTAGCTAAAAATGCTAGCTAATTTGTGTAATTTCCTTGTGGTTTGAGTTTTAGCGATAAATTTTGTATAGTTTATAAACTAGCTGGATAGTATACAAACCAGCCATTACTCGTAGATATTTTAGTGAAAAAATGATTTTTCATCAAAATAACCAGGCAGTTGGATAGTTTGTATACCATCAAACTAGTTTATATACTAGCCAAGTAAATACTTTAACCGTAACATATACAAAAATTGCTAATTCAATACTACCATTAATAAAAAAATGAATTATTAATAAATTAGACATATTATTAGATATTCATTCTGGTGATTAATGGTAGGTGCTGAATTAGCAATTTTTGTAGAAAGAGAAAACACTTTCAGAAAAAACATGCTTGAAAAATTCAATGTCCTCTATCGAGAAATATTCTTTCATTCATATCTGTTGTAATCAGCGATCGAATATACTCTCCGTAGGTGTAATGTATGTATGTAATGTCTATGATAAATCATCGCTTACCGAGAAGATTCTCGAACAATCCATATAGGCTCGTTTTCATTAGTAGAGTTAGCGGTAGAGTAAGCTGGGCAAGCACTAACTATCCCTTCAGCTCTACTAATGAAAACGTTATCAGTCGAGTAGAGTACTAGATCTTGGTAGAGTAGAGTAAAAGCTCGTTTTCATTAGTAGAGTTAGCGGTAGAGTAACTAGCATGCTTGTCAGCATGCCTACTCTACTTGGCCAGATTTAGACCGAGTAGCCGTTCACACGCAAATTGAAAATAATGGTAGAGTGGTAGAGTAGAGTACAGTTCAATATTGAAAACGCAAAAATGAACATCAGCCGTCATCGTCGTGCTGTGAGGAATTGTTTGATAAATATTTCTGACATTTCATTGAGGGAAGTGACCGTCGCTATTGAGTAGGGAGCAAATAGAATAAAGAAAATTTGGACGATAAATTGGATCAAAAGAAGGCATACCCATAGAGCGTCTGCACTTATTTTGAGAGAACTAGCTGAAGAGGAAACACAAGAGTATAAATTGTGTTTTAGAATGAGTCGAGAAAAGTTTGAGGCTCTACTTGAGATGGGCACTCCAAAAATTCAAAAATGTTACACGCAAATGAGAGATGCAATAACTCCGCGAGTAAAACTAGAAGTTACTTTGACTTTGTTAGCTACAGGAAATAATTATAGAAGTCTGATGCATTTGTTCAGAGTGTCCAAAACGGCAATTTCCAATTTTGTTCCTGAAGTATGTGATGCCATTTATGAAAGTCCCAGTGAGTACATTCGCTGACGTGATATCGTACAGTAAACACGCTCGACTAGACCAAACCTGTTTTCACAGGTAAAGTAGGGGTAGAGTAGAATAGAACGCGGCGGTAGGAGAAGGCGAGTGGGCGAGTTACTTTTCCACCGCGCAATCTTACTCTACTCTACCAAGGTCTAGTACTCTACTCGACTGATTACGTTTTCATTAGTAGAGCTGAAAGGATAGTTAGTACTTGCCCAGCTTACTCTACCGCTAACTCTACTAATGAGAACGAGCCTTAAGATTGCACGGTGGAAAAGTAACTGTATATGATATTCTGCTTGCTTCTCCATTAAGCCTCGTTTTCAATAGAAGAGTTAGAGGTAGAGTAAGCTGGGCAAGTACTAACTATCTTTTCAGCTCTACTAATGAAAACGTAATCAGTCGAGTAGAGTACTAGATCTTGGTAGAGTAGAGTAAGATCGCACGGTGGTAAAGTAACTCGCCCACTCGCCTTCTCCTACCACCGCGTTCTATTCTACTCTACCGCTACTTTACCAGTGAAAACAGGTTTGGTCTAGTCGAGCATCTTTACTGTACGATATCGCGTCAGCGGATGTACTCACTGAGACTTTCATATATAGCACTGAGACTTCCATTACAACTTGACAACGCCGACCCAGATGCCATAGTGTCGTGTGTAGATCTAGACTGGCTCTCGCTGTGTGATTGTTTTGTTCCTCTGGTGTATAGAGTAATTTGGTTATCCACATGTTGACTGTTCCAGTTAGGTTTACTGCCCATGGTAATTTCTAGGATTTAATTTCATTCATCAATTCATCTATGCTAGTCTTACTCTTTCGTTACATTCTAATAGAAAACTTCCCAAATTGTGTATTAGTTGTTCGAGGTGCAAGTGTCAATTCACTAATCATAATGTGTAGTTATCCATTATCAGGGTTTGTGTATGTACTAGATGTAGAAGACACTGATTGTAAATATTTGCATAAAACAATTGCTAGAGCAATGTGAATCCACACATATAGAAGATAATCACTGTACCTATGAATAATGTCGGGATACACATTAGAATACCACAAAATATTGAGTGCTTTTGCCAATGGTTAGATAATACGAATATAGTGCAATATAACAAATAAAAAGACAAGTTGACTTGACAAATCTACTTTTTGCAAAATATGAAAAGTTTATTAACATTGAACTGAAGCTGGTACATTTGAATTTTTGCAAGGAATTTCCTGAAATACTCGAGCAGTAGCAACAACAAAATACTCAAATATATCGAGGAAAGATCAACGATATTTTCGAATCATCTTTGTTAATTGTTATGCACAAAAATACGAAATAATGCGATGTAAAATATAAAGTTTTGATCTGCTGCTACAAAAACGAGTGGTCATATGAAAACATTTCAAGTATAATATATTTTTAATAGTAATTAGTGTTGAAAATTTTATATCGGTTTGATGTGTATTTATAAATTTGTGTCTTTCTGGAAATTCAATACCATTTCCAAAAGAAACCTCACAAAACATTACTTGATTAAAAGTTTCTTCTTGTAACTGAGGCCCTAAGCTACTGATTGATAAAGAGTTAGAAAATCAGTATGAATCAAGTAATACTATGGTTGATGAATATAATCTATCGTTTGAGTAATATGCAGCTCCTCCTCTCGACACATTGAGTTAGATCTGAAATAAATAATTATACCTGTTACGACAATAGATTTTTTTTTCTCTCTTCTACTTAACCCTCTCGGTCACGAATTAAAACTATTTGAGCGAAAAATCTGAAATTTACTGTAATGCAACTTATAATTTCTAGAAAATTTTTGATGTTAAATTCAGATTTTGAAAATGCTCCGTTTGGGCACTATGACATGTCCCCAATTGAGGACATCATGAGCTGATGGAGGGAAAAAAAATTCAGAAATATTTTAAAAATGGTAAAATATCAATATGTTTCATTGTTTATTTTATTAAATATATTCATACTATTTTTGCTCATATTATTTCTCTGAATCTTTTTACAATGCGCGGGTGATTAGCCCAGCCGCATCGGCCCCGTTACCTCGGGACAACTGGTATCAGGCTATACCCCCCGATGCTGGGTCGCCAGAGCCCCGTTTGTTATCTAGCAGGGTGTACCGGGCAGATTTAGCCACTCGTGCAGGTGGGGTTGACATTTGGGTCCTAGATGTTGATGGACCCCATACATTTTTTTTTATAAACAAAAAATGCAAAACAGAAATAAGAAACACACACATAGAATACCACAACTTAACACCAGTAATGACTCAAGACCTAATATACGCCGATGATATCTTACTTATGGCAAGAAACAAAAATCGGTTACAGGAAAACATAAACATATGGAAAAAACACCTAGAAGAAAGTGGAATGACAATTAACATAAATAAAACAAAAGTAATGCATGTCACAAAACAGGATAACGAAGAAGAAGTAGATATACAGATAGACGGGAAACATGTCCAAACAGTACAAACATACGAATACCTTGGAGTGTTAGTCAATAAGGACGGCAGGATAGACCAAGAAATAAAACATAGAATAAGCGAAGGAAACAGGACATATTATCAAATAAACAACACACTGATAGGGAAAAAAGAAATTAATATAAGAGCAAAGATGCATTTATACAAGACAATATATACCCCTACACTTCTTTACTCATCCGAGACATGGACAATGACAGATAAACAAAGATCGAAAACAACCGCAGAAATGAGATACCTAAGGCGAGTAGTGGGTAAGACAAGAAGGGACAGAGTACGCAACAGAAGCATACGAGACGATTTAGAACTTGCACCATTGGTAGAAGACATAAAAATAAAACAACTACAATGGTATGGACACCTGGTCCGAATGAGTAATGAGCGATATCCGAAGAAGATTTTCGAAATGAGATGTAATGGAAGGAGGGATAGAGGAAGACCCAGACGAAAATGAGAAGATAACATCTATGAATCAGCTCGAGAAAAAGGACAGACCGTAACACAAATCCGAACCCTTGCAAGGGATAGACAATCTTTTAAACAATGGCTCAAATCCCCAACACCGTGAAGTGAAATGGGAGAAGAGGAAGTAAGTAAGTAAGTTATTTTTGCGTCCATTTTCGAAGTACTGAAGTGTATAAAATTGCACTTTTGCAGAATTAAAATAAAAGTGCTGTTTTATTCACCCGGATGTTGCCTTTACCTCTAGTTCACAATGTCCTCAAACTAGTACGCCACACTTTCAAAAGTTTACAATATGCACAAAAATTACCTACCGCAATTGCTTTGGAACAAGTCTACACTTATTTTGAACGTAAACAAACAGTTTTCAAATACATGGTCTAACGAATATAGCCAACAAAAAAATAAACAGTAGAGCGCTACACTGCTGTCATAGCTACCCTACGGAAACCTGTATTTCAAATGCATGAATATTTTTTTCATCAGCTTGTAGATGGGAGCATATACATTCATTTGGAAGAATATGATGTCCACAGCTGAGGACAATATGACAGAGAAGTAAGAGCAATCAGTACTTCATAGGAAAAAATCCAAAGTAGGTTGTCCTCAACTGAGGACAAGGTGAGCGAGAGGGCATGGTAGCGATAGTATCGAGGTATTAAATATGGTATAAGAATTTTTCTCGGAGGAATGGCAAGTTTACGTATGTATTGTTATAGTGCCCATGATATAGTTTGAAGACAATAACATAATTAATTCTTTTCCTCTTTTAGAGTTGCACCAAAAGCAAAATTGAAAAAAATATTTTATGTTAGTTATGCTTAGGGTTGCCATCTGGCCGGGATTCCCCGGATTTGTCCTAGTCTCGGGAGCGTCCGGGGGTCGTCCGGACGGGGCTTTAAAAATATGTCCGGGTAAAACCTGGACAAATTTTGCGTCCGGGAGTGTACAATGTACAATATACTCTATTTGATTTTTGATCTACCAAACATTATCAGTAATAATATCACAAGAGCATCGAAAATAATCGATTATACTACCGAGTCACGCAACGTATTTTGCGAAACACCACGAGAGCGTAGCTCGAGTGGTGTTTTAAAAAAATACGCCGAGTGACGAGGTCAGTATAATCGATTATTTTCGATTGCTCGAGTGGTATTCGTTACGATTATATAACGAATAAAAATTTTTTTGACAAACGTCAAAACACCGTCAATATGAAAATATTCACATTTTGACACGAGGCGAAACACCAAAACGAGTATATCACGTCGTCAAGGATATATTCACTTATCAATACGCAGTAGTTAGGGAACGTACCCAAACTACGTGACCTATTTTTCACAACTTTTCTATACAACTATAAGAAAATAATACAAATTACAATATATGTTGTGAAGAACTGATGTTCTTTATGGTTGATACATAAATTACATAATAATAATAATAATAAGGACTTTATTGATTATGAGAGGCGAAGTCTAGCAAAGCTATTCTACTCAACCTCGTCTCATACCTATCTTAATAATATTCTAAACTACATTATGCATATATACAATATCAATATTTGAATTGTCTGTAAAATTTTGTATATGTTCATTTATATTGTTACTGGTTTTCTCATATAACTGTCTTTTATATATCCTCAAAAGAAAAAATCCAGTGGCGTTAAGTCAGGTGATCGTGGTGGCGAGCTCACTGGAATATTATTTATCATCCAGATATTTCCAAAATTAGTAATAAACAATTCTGAAACGGTACTTATATTATGAGGTGAACCATCATGTTGGAAGAACTGATTTTGTGTCTCAACTAAGGGTAGATTGTCCATGAAATTCTCAATAATTTACTGATTCAAAATTTCGTAGTACCGTTGGTTATTAAGATTTTCTTGATATATATATGATACGTTAAAACACGACAGCCACGTAAATTTTATACTTCGTGAATTCAGTTTCAAATATTCATATTCATTATGCAGTTCAGAATGTTATAATGAGATGTAATGTATGTATCAACCACAATGAACATAAGTTTGAACATTTATTGTAATTTGTATTGTTGTTTGTAATTGTAATGTCTTATGAAAAAAATTATGTAAATATCTAATATTTTGGTCTTGGCTTGTTGAATGATTCACAATTAATTAGATTTTCTTTTAATCAGTTGAAAATAGATTTAAGTATTAGGTTGTCTTCTTCCTGGATAGCCATCGAAATATATCTCAGATGTAATATCACAACTGTTATTACTTTGAATAAAGCTTTCTAACATATCATATTTCTCGTAATTTTTGTACGACATCCTGATTTTTACGATTGAATCAGTTAATTGATATTATGATGGAAAAAAATGGACAAGCTCTGTCATAGATGTCACATGGAATAGGTACATATAAAAAACGCAAAAGGTAATGAACTAAAATATTATTCTTGCTATTAAAGCTTTACACATCAAGAGCAACCTGACATATTGTACATCGTTAGAAAGGGGAAAAAATCCGATCCAACCAAACCACAGCCAACCATTATTCCCATTTGAATAAATACATTTCTACCACTGTCTTAAACAGGAAAAAGTGCCTAAAGAATGTAAAAGTTATTATCTTGTAACTTCACAAACAACCATGATATGCACACTTGTCTTAAAGTGGAAAAATGAAATTTTTGTCAAAAATGTCATTTTGTCTCAACAAAAGAGATTGAGTATGCGACCTCCATTTTTTAGTTACTGAGATACTCCATACAAACATCGAAAATTGGCCAGGTACATACCTATAATTTACAGGTGAAAAAGATATTATCAAGAAGAAAAATCATATGTACCAGGAACTTAATTTAACAAAAGTCTTTTTTTCTTTTATTCACATTAATCTTTTATCCTAATCATGTTCAACGAACACGTCTCCAGAGGACATTGACTACGTGACAAAAACCTAACCCCTACCCCCGCCCCTGTGACCAATCGTAGTATTTCGAAGACCCCCCTCCCCCCTTAAACGGGTCACGTAGTTTGGGTATGTTCCCTTATGCAAAATTCACGGATTCTATTGGCTCATTCATACATGAGTTATATAATCGTTATAAGTTGTTTTTCATTTTATGATACCAAAAAAAAAACAGTGAACTGTGTTATATTAGTATTTTATTTTTTTTGGTGTTTTGTTTATATCGCAAACAATCAGTTTGAAGTTTAAATAAATGAAAAAATTAAAATACAAACGATGTTTTATTTTATTCGAATTTTTTACGGTGTGCTTGGGAAAAAACTAAGTTTGACCCAAATGTCCGGAGTTTTTAAAATGTTTGTCCGGCTTCGGCAATTTAGCTGATGGCAACCCTAAGTTATGCTGCATACTTGAGTAAATAAATGTTTGTTTTCAAGTACGACAATCACAAATTTGGTTCATCCAAAAACTTATTTCTAATCTCTTTCATATCGATAGTGATAAAAAATGAAAATTTATGATCAGAAATGAATATTGATTCGTTCATATTAGAGGTGATATTCATGAATTTGTTATCTTAATCTCATATGAAATATCATAAGTGAAATGAATTTACGTATCATTCCATAGTACAGTGTTGTAGAGAAAACTTAATGAAATGTTGATGCTTCTTCTCTTCGTAATTGGCATAAGATTGGCCGTAAGTATAGTTGGCTATTTCAGTAAAATATTTCGCAATATGATTCTTTAAGCAGAAGAATAATTCAGATGAAAAATTGTTTCAAACAATACTATATTTCTTATGGAATGTAAATTTTCCAATAAGAAAGTACTGCTTAGTATACTTCTAGAATTACTTTTCATTTGTTGTCAATATAAAGA
>JARQZK010002208.1:57500-107500 GCA_030704885.1 Cynegetis impunctata | reverse complement strand
GTATATGTATATGGATATGGATATGCATATGCATATGCATATGCATATGGATATGTATATGTATATGTATATGTATATGTATATGTATATGTATATGTATATGTATATGCATATGCATATGCATATGCATATGTATATGCATATGGATATGTATATGTATATGTATATGTATATGTATATGTATATGTATATGTATATGTATATGTATATGTATATGTATATGTATATGTATATGTATATGTATATGTATATGTATATGTATATGTATATATATATGTATATATATATATATGTATATATATATATATATATATATATATATATATATATATATATATATATTCACTCTCCTTTAAAAACTTCTTAACTTAATAAACTTTTCAACGGTATGCTACACATTGATGAGAAAAAACATTTCTGCTTCAAATTGCGGATATTCCTTTAAAAAGACTTCGAAAACGTTCGGACTTAATGAGAAAAACAATTCTATTTTTATGATCGTTTATTTGAACAAAAAATAAACTACTAGCAATAATTAAATTTATAACTGTTCTCTTGTTATAAATTTTGTTGGAACTATTCTCCCTTGTTCCTTATGCACATCTGGCACCTCTTTCTTACTTCAGCCGTTACGGTTTCTAGTTATTTGTGAAAGCAGAAATATTTCTCTTTTTGCTCGAACAAAATATGATTTTAATATCGTTTATTTGAACAAAAGATAAACTAGTAACAATAATTCAACACCCACCTGCTCTCTTGTTGCATAATTGTTGGGAAAATTTTTTTTTTCTTGAAGCAGAAATATATATTTCTTCGAACAAAATGTGTACCAAGAGAGCAGACAGGTATCAAATTATTACAAGCAGTAACTTTTCTTCAAATAAACGATCATAAAATCACATTTTGATCGAACAAAAATGAGAAATATTTCTGCCTCAAGAAAAACGGCTGAAGTAGAAAGAGGTGCCAGACATGCATTAGGAACAAGGGAGAACAGTTCGAACAAAATTTATATATCAGTTATATGATAAATTATTGTTAGTAGTACATCAAATCAACGATCATAAAAATAAAATGATTTTCCTCACTAAGTCCGAACTTTTTCCGCGAGTCTTAGGATCCAGGTTCCAAAGAGAAAAGGTAGCAAATGACCCCAACAATAACCCAAAAAATTTGTATTGAATTTGCACACTTGATGAACAAACATTTTAAAATCATCTCGAGATAAGTTTTTCTCGTCTCATAGCGATAACGATATAAAAAAATTATAAATCGAACACATTTTTCGCAGTCTCATAATTTGCATATTTCAATTCAGATCTCTAACTATTAACAAAGTTAGTCTCTTTCTGATATCAAATATGAAGTCGGATACGCATGAGCAAGAATAATCAACCGGAAAATGAAATGACCGTCTTATATGCCTTTGGTCTCGAAGATTTCCATTCACTTTTGGAAAGTTTTGCCTGAACCATAGTTAATCAACTGTTGACGCGTCAAATATCCAAAATAAAAGATATTTCTGGATCTAACGCATAAGATACCGAGGTCACTTAATTTTGTGAAATAAAAATTGAAAAGCTTGCACGGTTTCGGATTTCCCGAAAAATAATTTTGTCATCTTCAATATTATATATTCTAGTACTGAACAACTAGAGCAGAATTATCGGTATAGACGGCGTTTATGGTAGCAGCCGTTGACACGTGTTCTCCTCAGCAAAACGGCATGGCCAAGTATGGTATGGTAAACTTGGAGAAGAAAACAGCAAAAACAAACAATATCCTCTGCTACGGAAGTCAACCAATCATTTGCGACTTACTGTTTGAACTCTCCGGTTTCGGAGATTTGGTCAAACTTTGCAACTATGCTTCCATACAAGCGAGCTTCACCGATAGTTTTGCTGCATTTGATTAATATTTTCCCGCGACTAATTTCTCTGTTGTAGTTCATTTCTTCGGTCCGCGGATGTCATTAATAGCCTTCGTTGCAAAGATTGACCAAATCTCCCACGCCGGGGGCTCAAATACATTCTTTACTGCGGTACAGCTAAGCTCGCCGCTGTATAACGGTAAACACCAAGCTAGTTAGTTGAGTACTAAGCGTACGCTGGCTAGTATTTGGGAGTTCTCGGGTTCAAACCTCGGGGCCGACGGTCTGCCATGAGTTTTTTTCAGAGGTTTCCTCATGGTAATGTAAGTCACTGCTTGCAAACTTATAAGGCGAAAGCTGGGCCAGTATTAATCCTCTGAACCCTACCCACGCTTCATATGTTCCATAAATATCCCGTCTCACCTATCCTTAATGCACTTGTACATACAAGTGTATCCTCTGATCTGGCTGAAGGAGTTAATTCCAAACTCAAGCTGCCCGCCTCCCTGACACATACTTCAGGGAGGAATGAAACACGTGTGTTTCCTTTCCACGGTAAACAATCCAATTATATTATATATATACGCTGTTTAAATGATGACATTCTCCACTATACTACAGTAAAAATTGCCTTTGACCTATAGTAAGCATTTCAAATGAAAGAACGCCGTAAGGAAATACTTGTATATTACTAAGATAAGTTTTTTATATTTTAATTGTGAAGTAAGTGAATACTTGCATATTACTAGGGCTGTTAGTACGTAGTTCCAAATATAAGAGAGACATTACGATGAGATAATTTATATTTAAATTAGGAAGACGTCACGAAGTAAATTTGAAGAGATAATAATTCGATTTTGAAAACCTTTTTTATTACTTAATTCATTAAATAAGAGCAAAAATCCCAATTTGATTATATTAATATAGAGCAAAATCTCTTAAAGAATTCAAAACTACAACTTTGTTTCATTTTTAATTTGATTCAATTTTATTGTTCGTATAGAAATAGACTTTTTTCTTGTTTTGAGCTCCTTTATAGCTCTATAGAATTATTGCACTTACACTTCTTACACCCTGTATAGTATCCGTTTTATTTGTGGTCGTGATAAAGACATAAAACTAAACCATTCTTTATCACGTACGCGCGAATTACTCCTTTTTTCTTAATTGATCAAAACTACTGTGCTGCCATTTGAACACTTCATGATATATGTATTTTTTAGCTGATCGATATGTCTATGTACAATCCACTCTGTCGATCTAGCACAGCTTAAACTTTTTATCTAATCGTCACACCATTTGCTGTGCTCCACCTCTCTTTCCATTTTGGTGAGGATCGTAGCCAAATATTTATTGCTATCTTCATAGGCATATTCAGTAATTGAATCTTCTTGGTTGCAAATTGATTTTATTTGACTTGAAACACTTCATTCCGACATTATTCTAAAACACCTTGAGATAAAGCTTGACCTACTAACCGAATGATAACAAGTGACAGCGACGCGCCAATAATAAGGGCCAAACACTTGGATGTGTCAGTTCAAATGCAGTAAAGAATGTTCTAAAGCGTTTCAGCTAAGCGCTTCGCTGTATTGCAGTAAGAAATTAAATATTAAAAATGGCATATTAGTTTTACATTATTTACCCTGACACATCATAAGGCTCAGCTGTACCGTAGTAAGGAATGTATTTACGCAAACCGGAGAGCTCAAACAGCAAGCCGCAAATGTGTGATTATAATAAAGCGTGTATGTGCAATTCACACACGGCAGAAGTGAAACTTCAGAAAAGAAGCTTGCGAGAGAATGAGATGAATATAGAATATCAGGAGTATTAGGATTTATTATTTTTATAATATTTTCAAAAAGCTCCAGAATTATTTTATATTTTAATGCAAAATATTACACTTCATATATTACATATTTGAGATATATTATGAAACATAATATTCAAATTCCATGTTTCCACTTTGGACGAATGACACGGGAGGCTCATGATAACTAAAAAAGGAAACAAATGCTCTAGTTTCAATTTGATTTATATATCTTTGTACATTACTGTTTTCGATCTAGTAACTGATTGGGTAACTGACTGTTGCACATTTTTGAATTGAATATTACGTTCAAGTTCACGCACGTACAAACATATACGTAGAGCGCTTGGGCCGAAGCAAGTATCATTCATATACGACGCCATTTCCCTCGGTTCGGTTCGATAATACGAAAGCCCACACATATAGTGGGCGACTACGAAAGCCCGAACAAAGAGAAGACACAGTCTGAATCTTATTTTTAAATATTTTTGTCTCTTTTTGGTGTCGCTTGTTCGTTTCATCTTCAAAATATTTGTTGTTTCTTCTGATAAACCTTCCAAGCATCACATATATATATATATATATATATATATATATATATATAAATATATATATATATATATATATATATATATATATCATATTATTTGATATTTAACGACCTCAACCAAATATTTCCATCAAATTTTCGAAAGTGGTTTTAGCAATAAAGATTCAACATATGCTTTTGAAATAGCCCTGATTTGACTCTAGCCTGAAAATAGAACACACAGCCCTTTGAGCAAAAGAACCTTTTTTCACTTGAACACAACACTTGAAGCCTGCCAGCATAAGACTTCAACAGTGAGTCGAACAAGATCAAAAACCATGAAGTGAATAAATTTCTAGTAGTGATTTCTTGGAGAATCAGCAATAATCGAGTAATATTTATTCTTTATGAACATAGGGCAATCTAACGGCAGAGCTAGTTATGGGGATGAATAGATAATGCTAAATATTCCTTATAGACAACAATAAGAAAAAGTTCAAACGTTCTAAATATTGAATATTTAAATGCGATGGAATGTTCAATCTCGAAAAAAAAATTTCAGCTAGTATTAGGCCACAATGAAGCATGATGTATAATCACTCTACACATAATTCAAATAGGTCCGTAATTGACGACACTTTTCAAATAAGATATCATACAATGAATATCTTATTTCTAGAATTTGTTCGTTTGCGCTTGTCTGTTTTTTGCTAAGGAAAACACAACTATTTAATATTGATGATAAGATATGACAAAACGTAAATATATCTGCAAACGCACATGTCTATATATATATTTATATATATATATATATATATATATATATATATATATATATATATATATATATATATATATACTGCCATATAAAATCAGAGTATAATTCATGATATCTTCAATTAAAGACATTAAGAAATTAATAACTTGTAACTTCAGGTAGGAATCGATGATGATGTAGTACAGGTCTCTAATGGCAAAGTCAGAGGCAACATTCTGAAAACCATCAATGGAAGCACCTTTTACGCTTTTCAGGGTATTCCTTATGCAAAGGCACCGGTTGGAGATTTACGTTTCAAGGTATAAATTTTGAAATGCTGTTTTCATTTTTCTATGCCTAATAGTCCACTTGTTTGTTTTATCAGCTACTGTAGGGTATATATTTTTTAGCCACCGGAACGTGCTGATGACTGGGAAGGAATATTAGATGATCGTAACGCCAACACTATGTGCATTCAACAAACTTCCACACAGCTACCGAATGAAAGTGAAGATTGCCTATTTCTGCATGTTTATACACCACAGGTAGGTGAAATCTCCTGGATAATCTTGGTTTTTTGAAATTTGATACTACTGCTATTAAATTATCAAGAAATTTTCAATATCTGCTGGCCATCTTTGATTATCATTATTATCAGTTTCATGTTTTTATAACTTGCATCAAATCCCTTTTGATATATCATATTATTTCCTCTCACATGAGATTATGATCGCTGCGAATAGTCGAACCTTTCTTTCTGGTCATCGAATGATTAGAAGCGCTGTTGAGACACTGGCATGTGTTGCTGGTGAATTCCCCGAGTGAGTGATTGATCTGAGAGATGTTTCTGTTGTAATATATCAATAAATTGGAATAAAAATTGCACGTATGCAGAAACATTTTTTAATTGAATTAATAAATAATTGATAAGATAAAACAATAAAATATTATAATTTGAATATTCAAGACGTTTTAGTTATTGGAGTATCTCTAATTTTTCTCAAGTTCATGCTGATTATCAAAGGAAAAATAACAAACGTGTTTCATTCCTCCAAGAAGTATGTGTCAGGTAGGCGGGCTTCAAGTTATGGGAATGAACGCCTTAACCTAGTTCAGAGGATACACTTGTATGCACAAGTGCCTTAAGGATGGGTGAGAAAATATATTAATGGAAGATATGAAGTGTGGGTCAAGTTCATGCTGATTATCAGAGGAAAAATGAAACACACGTGTTTCGTTCCTCCCTGAAGTATGTGTCAGAGAGGCGGGCGGCTTGAGTTTTGGATAAACTCCTTCACCCAGATCACAGGATACACTTGTATGTACAAGTTAGTGATGGGTAGGGCACGACATGAAAACAAGTTTGCAAGAGTAGCCTCTTTTTTGTACTGAGGCAGAATAATGTCGTTCTTCAGATGAGGCGAGGAACACTGAAGCTCGACGATACGTTTCAAGTTACAAGTACAAATATGAAATTTGATTTTATTGCAGTACAATAATTACAGTCTGAACTCTGATGACATATTGATAACCAGTATCGCAAAGTGATATGAAATCATAAGCATAGTAAATATTGATTGTAAGTAGGTAAATAAAAGTATAAACAAATATATTTCCTTATCGCTCAAGACTCGAAACACGGCGTAGAATGCCGTACTAATGTAATTTCTAACATGTTTCTCGCTCCCTCTTTGTCTTCATCCTATTGTTTTGCGGAGACGGAGACTGAGTAATGCGACTTCGCGACATATAATTTGAAGCTGTACAACATGAAATGTCAAGCCGCCCTTACATTTTGACGTCATGTACCGGAAAAATATACCGCCTGTTGTATATCCTACTTAAAACTTGAACAAGTGCATTAAGGATGGGTGAGATGAGATATTTATGGAACAAAGGAAGTGTGGATAGGGTGCAGAGGATTAAAACTGTCCCAGCATTCGCCTTGCAAGTATGCAAGCAGTGACTTATATACGCCAGGAGGTTTCCTCCTGGCGTATATAAGCCTCTGAGAAAAATTCATGGCTGACCAGTCGACCCCTTGGTCCGGACCCAGGACTTCCCAAATACTAGTCAGCGTAGCTGAGTGCCTACTCGGCTAACTGACTTGATTCATTATCAAAGTGATGAAAATCCTAATATTTTTATATTTTATAGGAATTCGGCTGCGCCCGATTTCTGTTGTTAATTACGTGCCATTCGGTTTAAGGTTGACGTTAGATGTAAAGGGAAACC
This sequence comes from Cynegetis impunctata, assembly GCA_030704885.1. Taxonomy (NCBI): domain Eukaryota; kingdom Metazoa; phylum Arthropoda; class Insecta; order Coleoptera; family Coccinellidae; genus Cynegetis; species Cynegetis impunctata. The sequence continues at coordinate 100,296 of JARQZK010002208.1, read as the reverse complement.
ACAGAAAACCTTAACCCACGCAATGAACTGAATAATCTTAATATATATATATATATATATATATATATATATATATATATATATATATATATATATATATATATATGCGGAAAAAGTAACCCCGTACGTGATAAACCAAAACAATAATGATAAGAGGATTCAACGAGTTGAAACAACGGGCCAGTTCAAATGTACTTCATTTATTCATAGTCAACGTTTCGGCTTTACATTCGAGCCTTCATCAGGACACTAAAAAGATTTGTTTAACATATTATCTTTCTTCTTCCATATTAAACAACTAAGACTTACCGGATAACGAGATTGAGAACGAAAATCAACATCTCAGAAAAACAGAAAAACATCTACCATATCGCATTATCTAGTCTAACATTCACACTAAACATATTTAAATTCACATTTAACAATAAGATGAGAGGCATTTCAAAGGCCGAAAATTAGAAAACAAAATAATGAAAAATATATGTATACATCATGTGAGAGAATGAATTGTTAGGTTATTATTTTGAAGGTTAATCATCTGCTTGACATTGAAAATCAAATTATAACCATCTGTGATTATTGTTTTTCTTCTTGGTAAACTGATATTTGTAGTTGGCCTTTATGTTTCAACAATTGAGCTTCCTGTTCTATGATTATAATGAATGAGGAAAGAATAACTATTGCTGATATTTCTTATGTCCGTTCTTGAATTCATTGAGTTGTTACTTTTTTTTATATGGTACATTTCAAGAAAGGACCTCTTTTTTAAGTTTTGTTCATACTCAAGTATTTTTGTGTCACTAAAATTCATTACATGGTTTGAATTTCTACAATGTTCCGCCAGAGCACATACTTTTTTGGGGTTTTTTATATCACTTTTGTGTTGTACTATTCTTTTTTTTCAATTGTTGGGAGGTTTGACCTATGTAGGTTAAATTGCATTCTGAACAAGGAATCTGATAGACGTCACTGTGTTCATCCTGCTCTAATTTATCTTAAGTAGACGAAAAAATTCTTTTTAACGTAAAATTATTCTTCAAAGATATTTTTAAGTTATCACTTCTGAAAAGCTGTTCTATTGAACTAGAGACACCTGATACCAAAGGAAAAGAAATAAAAACTTGGCTATTAGTATGTAGATTACCTTGTATATTGATCGTTTCTTCATTATTGGTTATTGGATTGTTATTACGCGCTTGAGGAGTACTAAAAATTAATTTACTCAACATTGATATGGGATATCCATTCTTAGGCATTATAGTTCTTAATTTATTCAAATTATCATTCAAAAAAGATGGGTGAGAAACCCTCCTCACTCTATTACTCATGCCCAATACCATATTTGCCTTCTGTTTCATTGGATGATTTGAACTGTAATTAATATATCTGAGCAAGTTCATAGGTTTCACAAACCAATTTAATTTAATAAGGTTCTCCGGTGTTCTCACAAGTTTCGTGTCGAGGAATGGGACAGCATTATCTGTTCCTTCTTCCATCGTGAACTTTATGTGTTCATTAAAATCATTGAACTTTTGTAGAACAAAATTGGTCCGGTCTTTCGGAACTGCACAGATAATATCGTTCACATATTTTTTGATGAACGGCACTTCAAATGGTGAAGAGGCAAGAACATGATCTAAGACATAATCCATCACCAATCTTGCGACAATTGGACTTAAACTAGCACCCATGGGAGAACCGAATATTTGTTTGAAAATTTTATTGTTAAAAACAAAATAATTTGATGAAAAAAAAAATCTTAAAATGATAAAAAAATCCTCCCTTGGTATAGATGTCACACGTGCAACAGATTCCCATTTATGTTCAATCACTAAATTTGCCAGTTCTATTGGAATGTTACTATATAGTGAGATTACATCTAAGCTAATGATTACATAATTAGGTGGTAATTGAAAATTATTCATATATTGGAAAAATTCGAAAGAATCCTTCACGAAATATCTATCATTACCATTATCAACACTGTCTAATAGAATATTCGCCATGAATTTGGATAGACTTGATGTTGGTGTGCAAGAAACAATAGGTCTTAGTGACAATGTTGGTTTGTGTATTTTTATCATTATTGTTTTGGTATATATATATATATATATATATATATATATATATATATATATATATATATATATATATATATATATATATATATATATATATATATATATATATGTGAACAAATTAATAAATAATAGTTTGACAATCATGAATACAATTGCTGATGTTTATTCGGTTTTTCGGAGACAGATTTTTTGATTTTCGCTCACTGTCGGCACTACGCGTACTTTTTCGGTTAGAGGATTCGGAGAGATATGTCCTCTAGATGGCCGAGGACTTCGTCAGGAGGATCCTGAAGTACTTGGAAGATTCTGGATGAAGGAAAAGGATACCTTTTCTTCGGCCTTCTGCAGAGTACTCTTCGTCGACGGTGCCACGACGTTTGGACCGTGCAATGTACGATGGGCGTAAGTGTTCGAAAATGGGGTGAATTTTAACAAGTTCGTGTACTAAGTGTGACGAATAATGTCTGTCTAGATGAAATATACTATGGGAGATTGCTTTTTCGCAGCTCTGTAACTGTCTGATGTAGGTATCTGTGAGGTGGAGTCGAATAGAGTAACGATCTATTCTATATGCTACTACTGGTCTTATGAACGTTTTGTACGTGTGTAACAGAGTTTTAGGATAACATCCTCGAATGGCGGATTGCAGGTAATTTTTGAAGGCCGGCCTATAAACATCCATGTGTAAAATTATAAAAAGGGCATAAAAGGGACCTGGTAGCTCAATTTGCCTGGTTAATTTAATGCCGTTGGACTTTATGTAGTATTTTTACATTAAATTCATTCCGGTGTGGTTTTGTTGACTTCGCATTTGCTACAGTATTTTCAGTTGATGTATCCAGTGCTTCTAAAATGAATTAGAAGAGTTGCTTCTAACTTTGGACTCGGTATTTGCTTATTTAAATTGCAATGTCACAAGCAGAAACATAGTAGAGGGAGAAAAAATACTGAATTCCAGCCATATTATCTTAATGGAGACAAACCCTCATGAAAATAAAGGCTATGAGAACGTGTTTGCCCTATGTCTTCAAACCAGTGCCCTGAAAGGTATCCCATACAGAATCAAAGAAAAGTTTATTGTTGAGAGTAACAAGATAGTAAAAATCAGGCAATTTTTCTGCACATGCACATGTTCTTTTGAAATTTTCTCGACCATTGGTATTGGTAATTTTTACTTTTATCCCAGAGTTTTTGTCGGGACAAGAATGAAAGTGAATACTTCTGTCACTTGCTTTCCTGGAGTCGTACCCATAAACACAAAAATTGGTGTTATACATTGGTGTCTGAGGCTCCTTGGAGGTCGATGGCTCTTCTGACGACATTTTAATGAAGAAAAATAAATTTATTTACACTGTAAATGTGTTCCGTTAAGAATAAAGCGAGAGAGAAAAGACATAAAACGAAAAAAATAATACGAAAACCACTTACAAAAGACGCTGACTCAATAATATTAATCGATATTCATATGTGATGATGGCAGCAGATTACCTGCTTTCTGAAGTACAGGTTTTAGCTGCTAGGTTTGCATCGATCTTTGAAATCGCCAATTGGTCAAACCAATCGTTCTTTCTATAAAATACAAAGCAACTGATATTGAGTGAAAGTAGGCTGTAGTATAGCAGCAAACTGCAGAAATAGTAACAACGCAAGTTCCACGACAATAAAGGAAGGAAAATTCTTCATATCAGCTGAAACAAAAAAATTTAATCAAAATTAATTATTCTAGGATCTTTGCTATCTACAAATCGATATACCTAACTGGAGCTTCACTTAAGTACGTCTGTATTTTCTATTTAATTCCAGGACGTATTTACAGCAAAAGTATCTTCTTACGATAGTAAGTATATTGAATCTAATTTTTCAATATTTTCATAATGATCAACTATGATGTAGGCACGTAGACAATTATTCCATTCAACATACACGTTAGCTGAAATACATAAAAACATAATATTCCATATCTGAAAAAAGTTATAAATTCAATTGTTAATTATATAGAAAACTTATATACCATTGATACTTCCATTATTCTAGAATTTCTCTTATGTTATTTGATGTACGCGTACCGATGAATTTGAGTAATTTACATCAAATTCAAATATATATTCTCATGAGTTCATACAAAACTGATAAGTCATCACAACGATGTTCTATCGTATAAACGTATAAATTAACGTATGAATTGAACTTGCATAATGAAATGAAAATAAAGTATTAATTCAATTGTTGCAAGATAATTAAAAAAACGAACATTTAGAAAACTACCATTTGCTATTATATTATGTAAATGGTTTTATCTCATTTCAGCTCCCTACGCAAGAAAAAAATGCATCTCTTCCAGTCATTTATGTAGTACACGGAGGAGCTTTCGTAGAGGAATCAGCGTCTATAAGTAAATGGGGTCCACATTTGATGATGGAATATGGTGTAATTATGGTGGTAGTTCAATATAGGTTAGGATTTTTCGGTAGGTGCATAATATTGTTACGAATCCGGGTTCCAATAGATGATTTTCAATAACTAAGGAAATAAATTAACTTTTTTTCATTTACAATCAGTAAGAACAACTATAACTACTTTTTTTAACTGTTAAATTGCACATCGCTTTCTCTTTTCGAGTACTGTAGTTAACTGTTACAGAACTGAAGTGACCTACGAACGTTTGAGCTTTCTTATATATACGGTCATCTCTCTAGAAATATCAGCTTCTTCTAGAAAGTTTTAGTCCCTTAGCTGAGAGGGCTGATTGAACATCGGTCCACGAAACTCCTAGAAAACACAAAGTCAGCCTTATATTAGTTATTTTCGTAAAACTGTTCTACCGTGAAACTTCCTCAAGTTTTGGCGAAACCTGAGTAGTAAGTTGTGTTCGGTACACAACGTCATTTATCGTTCATATATTTATAAGCTCCTTCCCAATTCTGGGTAAACTTAGGAGATTACCTTCCATCTCCTTGAGTTTATACAATCACATAACGTCCTATTCTTTGAATCCGCTCGAGTTTGCTCTGTATTAATAACTGGTCTTTATTCGGTCATCTGTCTTATCTGGAACGAGCTCATGTATCTTCCCCAGATACAGTCCCAGTTCATCTGCATATAAGCTTACTTGCAAGGGCGTTTCTTCGAGAGTACCAAACAGCAAATAAGTCCAAAGAGTATTTCTGCTGGAGTACGACCTGTAGTATCATGAATCAACCCTCAATAAACCATCATCAGTATTAGAAAATGAATCTGTAGTCCTTTTGGCGATCAGCTACTACCTTCGACGAGTATTGCTATTTCAAAATTCTTGAGTACTGTAGTTTCTTCACTTATAGAAATATGTACTTTTATTGTCAATAAAAAAATTCGCTATAGAAACCTAGTGAATGAATGATAAATTCTATCGAAATATAAAGCTGGGAGAATAAAACAAAATATTGAAATTTGTATATCGCCAACGGTTCTTAATTGAATATTTATCATCAGAGTTTCGCATGATCATTATATACACCCTTGTTTTCTATTTTCAACGATCCATACTGTGCTCGTCTCTCATTGGTTGTGGAGAGGATCGACATGCCACTGATTGACACTATGGTTCATCGCAATTTCTTTGCCATTTTTGCAAATCCTTATACTCAAACTATTCTATTTGAACTTATCATTCATTCGTTAATTTCAATTTATTTCTGAGATACGTGCTATAACCATTTCAATTTATTACTTTCACTAAATTTTAAATTAATTTTTGTAGCTCTCATTTTTCAGATAAGTACATATTCTCTTTCTTATCTCGTTTTCATATGTATCAGATACAACTTCAGCCGTATATTTTTAAGACAATGGTGTACAGAAATAAACAATTGAAGTATTGTTATAGGGTGTGATCTTGGTATAATTTAGTAAAACTATGTATCAAGATATGAATTGATCTACCAGTATGCGTGTTAATGATCTTTCCCTTGGATCAAAATTGCATTGTCATCCAGCCGTAGCAACATCAATAGAAATTCTCTCAAATATCGAAGCACTACATTGTATTTATCCATCATGTGCTCTCTTAGTGGGCCCCTTAGTGGCTCCACATGTTGCGTATTTCCTTCACCAAGCTTCTACGTTACCACACCAATAAACTCAATAAAATCTCTGTATCATCCTTAAAATGGTATTATTTGAACCTATTAGTTCCTGAGTTTCCACAGTGCATTTCCCCTACCAGTTCTACTAAATAGCTTCTTGCTTCTACTACGTATATTTTGACTCCTCTTCCATCCGGAGTTTACCATTTACTCCAGAGCACTCATTTCACAAAACAGAGAATTTCTCTTGTGGCCACAGTTCCCAGTGCCTTCATAACAGTTCCCACCGTTGATAAAGCTTTCCATGTGGGTGTTCGGTCTGATTTCCAATTTCTGAAATGTCTTATTTCTGGATCTTGTTCTTAAGGCTGAATTAATCTTTTCTACTTCATCTTTGTCTCAAATCGATGGTGGTTATGTTTGAGTCGATAGTGGTTTCCTTAATTCTATTTTCTGTGTCAAATTTTTTACATACCATCTACATCTTTAGAACATCCAACCAACCATAAATCAGATACACAAAGATTAGAGCAAGATTCCAGAGTCACCAGACAGTACTTATGTACTAATATGTGTGGGACGAAGTAGTGTTCGTATGCACTTTCATTGTATGGATACCTGCTACCTTGTGCCGACGGCCAAATTTCAGGTACCAGGTGCTAAAGATGGAAAAAAACTCAACTCTTCTTTCCTTATTCTCTCAGTTCTGATTTTTATATATGATACTCAGGGATCTATTTCAATACCTTCTGCAAGCAGCCAGACCGATCGTATGGACCGAACATCCTGCCAGACATAAATGAAGTGTAACTATGAGTATGAAGGCAATGTCATGATTCGCCCATTCAAGCGCGATAGTGATTATCTATGCGTATACTCAAACATTATTTAGCATGCTTAATAATAGAAGGGAGATCGACGAGCATGGATAATCACTATCGTGCTTAAATGGGCGAATCATGACATTGCGCTTATACTCATACACTTAATTTGTGTCTGGCAGAACGTTAGGCCCATACGATCGGTCTGGCTGTTTGCAGAAGGTATTGAAATAGTTCTCTGAGTATCATACATAAAAATCAAGACTGAGAAAATGAAAACAGTCAGTTGAGTTTTTTCTATCTATAACACTTGGCACCTAGAAATTGTAGCAGGTATTCATACACTGAAAGTACATACGAACAGTACTTCATCCTACACATACTAATATTTCTGAGAAAATAAGTAACGTCTGGGGGCTCTGGGATCTTGGACTAAATCTTTTTTTCTAAGAATAGATAAAAAATTGTGCACATGGTCGAAATTATACATATATATATATATATATATATATATATATATATATATATATATATATATATATATATAGATATATATATATATATATATTATATATATATATATATATATATATATATATATATATATATATATATATATATATATATATGTTCGGAAGAAATCATTCAGAGAGCACTGGAAGAAACAACAGTGGGAGTAAAGGGTAATGGAATACCCATTAACAATATCCGGTATGCAGACGACACCATACTTATTGCCGAAACAATGGAAGAATTACAGAGCCTTGTTGATCAAGTAGTGACAAGCAGCGAGGAGAGCGGACTTACCATAAACATCAAAAAGACCAAATTTATGACAATTACAAAATCAGTTCAACAACAGGAAAACCTATGGATCAATGGAGAACTAGTTGAGAAAGTCAGTAAGTACAAATACTTAGGAACAATTGTCAATGAGGATAATGAGTACACCGAAGAAATTATATCAAAGATTGGACAAGCCAGGACCATATTTAACAGAATGAGAAATGTGTTATGCAGTAGAGATCTTAACTTATGCCTCAGAGTCAGAATATTGAGATGCTATATTTTCTCGGTGTTGCTGTATGGGATGGAATCCTGGACATTGAAGAAGAATATAAGTGACCGACTAGAGGCATTTGAGATGTGGTCATATAGAAGGATCTTGAGAATAAGTTGGGTGGACATGGTGACAAATGAGGAGGTACTGGGAAGAACGAGAAAGGAAAAGGAAATATTAAACACAATTAAAATAAGGAAGCTGCAATATCTGGGCCACGGGATGGGGGGAGAGAAATATGTATTGTTGCAGAATATTGTGCAGGGAAAGATACAGGGAAGAAGAAGTAGAGGAAGGAGACGCATCTCCTGGTGAAATAACCGGAGAAAATGGTACAACTGTAGTTCCGTTGAGTTGTTTAGAGCTGCAGCATCAAAAGTGAGAATAGCTATGATGATAGCCAACCTTCTGAGAGGAGATGGCACTTGAAGAAGAATATATATATATATATATATATATATATATATATATATATATATATATATATATATATATATATATATATATATATATATATATATATATATATATATATATATATATATATATATATATATATATATATATATATATATATATATATATATATATATACAGTATGTCTACGTTAGTTGGATACTTATGGAAACCTTCTTTATTATTAGTTTCTACGTATTCCTTATAAACAGTTCTGCATGGACTAAAACTCAAAATTCAAACATGAGATATTAAATTATTTCTTCATCGAAAATTTTCGAAATTGTCAAAGATGAAGGTCCTACGCACTCGAATAAAAATAATTTTCTTGACAAACCTCGTATACTACGGATACAATTCAATAACAATTGAATTTTGGGTTGAAGAAAATGCAAAAGAAACTTTTTATGAAGCATATATTTTTCGATAAAACTGAAAATGAAAAAGTTTGCCATATGTAACTAACTTACGTAGCACACTGTGTATATATGCATATATATATATATATATATATATATATATATATATATATATATATATATATATATCGAACCAAATAAGGAGGAAAAACGCCTAGATTTAAACTCAACAATAAATCTTATTGATATTGATGACTGGTTTCGAGATTGCCTAGCATCTCATCTTCAGATCAAAACGGAGGAACAATAATCAAGATTTGTCAAAAAGTTAAGAACCACGACGAAAATACATATGTCGACCATACAATTTCGAAAAATACTTTCAAACCAAAAGACAATCTAATGGTGACAAAATTAAACTACGAGTGACCATATTACAACAAACAAATTATGGACAACAGCTCAACCGACAAAATGTGGCAAACGCGGATTGACAATCCGTAGTTTGATTTTGGAAGTCACCATTAGTTTGTCTTTTGGTTTCAAATTATTTTTCGAAATTGTATGGTCGACATAAAATGTGTATTCTCTTCGTGGTTCTTCACTTTTTGACAAATCTTGATTATTATTACTCCGTTTTGATCTGAAGATGAGATGCTAGGCAATCTCGAAAACGGTCATCAATATCAATAAAATTTGAGAGGATTGTTGAGTATAAATCTAGACATTTTTATGCTAATAATTATCAAGAGATTATTTATATATATATATATATATATATATATATATATATATATATATATATATATATATATATATATATATATATATATATATATGTATGTATATAAACATATATATAAATAAATTTGTGAATATATGTATGAATATATACATATGCTCAAGAAAACACCAACGACGGTATTATATAACTCATGAAATTAATCGTTTCAAGGTTTCTTATCTACTGGAGACATTGCCTGTCCTGGTAATAATGGACTCAAAGATCAACAGTTTGGTCTGAAATGGGTACAAGAAAATATACAAACATTTGGAGGAGATCCAAAACGGGTGACAATATTCGGTCAGAGTGCTGGTGCTACCTCTATTTCATATCACATGCTAGCATCGAACTCTCAAGGTTTGTAATGTTCATATTATATTTTTCGATGAAATCGATCTGGGGAAACCTATTTTTTTTAAAGAAAATTACATAATGTTTATCACGTTGTGATGCAAGATTCGCCTCTCTTATTGCATCTTAACATAACAATAACAGGTAGATACTCAAACGGAATGAGAAATTGAGTACAGGTTATATTGAACATCGCAGACAAATCTTAAACAAGTGCACACCTACAAAACGGGAGTTTTTGATGACTAGTTGATAATTTCTGCGGTTTTGCACATGTTCAGCTGCAAACTTTCGTGCGACCATTTATAAAATAACAGGATAGAGAATAGGTTTTTTTTTCTATTAGTTTCTAAGCATCAATTGAATTATATTTAAGTTTATGGCAACTAATTCAATGTTTGTTGATTCTTGTGGTGAAATGAAGATAGGGTCTTACAACATTCATTTTGTTGCATGCAAAATTTTGCTTTGTTAATCCTGATTAATGGGTTTTAATGAATTCAGATCCATAATTTTTCATTGATTAAGATAAGAATAAGTTTGAAAGAAATTTTCAAAGAATCTCTGGAGTTTTTTACTTGTACTGTAAATTTCAACTTTTTGTTGAAAACATATCAAAAAAACTGTTTATAGGATTAGTTATTTGTCTTCAGTCTGATTAAAAAATTATAATAAAACGGCTAATCATGGTAGCCATCCATTCAAATGAAATAACTTTTTTAATGCCAAATTTGTAATATTGCTTTAATCAAAGGTTCACAAATTTACTGAATCAATGAATATATATATAATCTGAAAAATTGCCTTTGATTCAAAAAACCTCAATAACTTACTAATTTTCAATTTTTGGACCATTTAAAGACACGTCTTGGTTTCGTTTATCAACTACAAATAATTTTTCAATTTTTTTCAAGTTTATACTAAGTACTTTGTAAATGATTTGTTGACAAATATCAGTGTCTGAAAGAGCCCAAGTGAAGACAATACGTGCTATTTATAAATTGTGTCTACATTGAAAATAATTACTCGGGAAATTTATTTTACATTCACATATTCGTATTGAACCTAATATAGTTTTCAGATTATGAATTTAATGTATTCTCTCTATGTAACATCCCTTGTTCCTATCACAAATTCCAATGAAAATATACTATTGAATATCATATAAATATACTCTACTGAAGTCCAACGTATATATATGTATGACTCTACTATCTTACCCATATATATATATATATATATATATATATATATATATATATATATATATATATATATATATATATATATATATATATATATATATATATATATATTATATATATATATATATATTATATATATATATATATATATATATATATATATATATATATATATATATATATATATATATATTATATATATTTATATATATTATATATTTTTTTTATATATATATATTTATTTATATATATATATATATATATATATATATATATATATATATATATATATATATATATATATATATATATATATATATATATATATATATATATGGTTATTCACGTTATTCGACACGAGAGTTATGGCTGAAGTATTTGATTTTATGTTCTTTAGGATGGATAGGGAACTAGCAGGATTACATTTCAAAACTATTTTCATGTTAAACAGGGTGTGCCAAAAACACGAAAAGTATCAAAGTTGGTGTATTGTTAACGGAATACCCTGCATATTATTTCATTTTTGGATTTTACGATGAAAACAAATGCTAGTTTCATTAAGGTTTTATTCACCTAAACCTTTAGGTTTCTGAAATATCTCGTACTTTGTGAAAATGTAGTAAGTAGCAGTTTTGACGCTTAAAATCTCAACTGGTGTTTTCTTGTTTTTAACCAAACTAATGATGAGGCCTACTAACTGAAACAAACTTCATGTCGCACTTATGAAATATTGACTAACTTAGACTTGGTGTGTGAAATAAAGGTAAAATAATTACAATATTTAAAGGGCACTAACTTGTTTAACTCGAATGGGACACCCCGTAATTTATGTCTCCAACAGATGTAAAATTTAATTGTCTATGGAATGACTGAAAACATTTCAATCGATATCTCTTCACGTTTTCAACTAAAATGCACATTTTCATCTTGCAAACTTTTTCAGAAATTTATCATTCATCAAGTCACCTATGGCGTTTTGAGAAATCAGAATTGATTGAAATAAACATCGAGATCATAATATATGCGTTTATCTTTAAATATCTTAGATGATATGTACTAGTTCCAATTATGATGGAAAAAAATTATGGATATGAAACAAGCAATATTTTATATCAAGCGTTCAAAATGGCGACCATCAGACTCTAAACACAAACACATCCTTTTTATAAAATCTTTAGCAACATCTAATAACATACGCGGGATAACATTCAAAAAAGCTTATCTAATACGCTGTCTCCATTGGTGACTTAGTAAATAAAAAATTTCATAAAATTAGTTTGCAAAATGAAAATGCTCTTTTTATGTAAAAACATGAAGAGTGATCGGTAGGAATGTATTCAGGTATTCGATAGACAATTGAATTTCACATCTGTTGGTGACATAAAATACGGGGCGACCCATTCAATTTAAACAAGTAAGTACCGTTTAAAGATTGCAATAATTTTACCTTTAGTTTTACACACCAAGTATAAGTAAGTCAATATTTCACAAGTGCGGTATAATACACAACTCCAAAAACACCAGACAATATGAAACAGCGAATCAGAGAAGCTTTTCTAAATGTAAGCCAGCGTATGTTCTCAAATGTTGCTTAAGTTTTGATAACACGGGTACTGTTGTTTTCAGAGTCTGATACTTTACCTGTATTCAAGAGTGAATTTGTAGATAATCATACGATAAATAATGATAAATAGAGTCTGATGTCGCCATTTTGAACACTAGATATAAGATATTGCTTGTTTCATATCCATAATTTTTTTTCCTTCATAATTTGAACTAGTACATACAATTTAAGATATTGAAATATAAACGCATATATTATGATGTTGATGTTTATTTCAATCAATTCTGATTTCTCAAAACGCGATAGGCGACTTGATAAATTTAATGATAAATTTTCTAAAATCAGTTTGCAATATTAAAATGTGCATTTTATTCAAAAACGTGAAGAGATATCGATAGAAATGTATTCAGATATTCGATAGACAATCGAATTTCACATCTGTTGGTGACATAAAATACGGGGTGTCTCATTTAAATTAAACAAGTAAGTGCCGTTTAAAGATTGCAATTATTTTACCTTTATTTTTGCACACCAAGTCTAAGTTAGTCAATATTTCATAAGTGCGACATAGAGTTTGTTTCAGTTAGTAGGCCTTATTATTAATTTGGTTAAAAACAAGAAAACACCAGTTGAGATTATAAGCGTTAAAACTGATACCTACTACATTTTCACAAAATACGAGATATTTCAAAAATCATATGGTTTAGGTGAATATAACCTTAATGAAACTGGCATTTTTTTTCACCGCAAAATCCAAAAATGAAATAATATACAGGGTATTTCATTAAAAAAATACTAACTTTGATACTTTTTGTGTTTTTAGCACACCCTGTACAACATGAAAATATTTTTAAAATGTAGTCCTGCTAGGTTCCTATCCATCCTAAAGAAAAAACTTCTATAAAATCAAATACTTTAGCCATAATTCTTCGTGTCGAATAACGAGAATAACCCTGTATATAATTATATTTATATATATATATATATATATATATATATATATATATATATATATATATATATATATATATATATATATATATATATATATATATATATATATATCTAATATATCTAATATATATCTAATATATGAAATTCTCGTGTCACGGTGTTAGAAGTTAAACTCCTCCGAAATGGCTCGACCGATTCTCATGAAATTTTGTGTGCATATCGGGTAGGTCTGAGAATCGGCTAACATCTATTTCACATCCGCTTAATGTTGAGGTAGGTCCACCCCTTAATTTTAATTTTTTCTTCAGAAAAAATTTTTAGTTCAATTTTTTTTATGATACAGAATTCAAAAATACATACAACCCCAAACTTTTACCCTTCTACGATCAACCCCTATTTTTTATTTGTTAATCTCCTCCGGAATGGCTTGACCGATTCTCATGAAATTTTGTGTGCATATCGGGTATCGGGCAAAATCTATTTTTCATCCCCCTGAATGTTAGGGTGGTTCACCACTCAATTTTTAATTTTGGGGTTTCAGACAAAATTTTCTGTTCTGTTTTTTTATGATACAGCATTAAAAAAAACATACAACCCTAAATTTTCACCCCTCTACGATCAAACCCTTTATTCATTTGTTGATTATAACTCCAATTTTTTTGGCAAAGTTCTTATTTTCATTTTCTCATGACTTGGAATAAAAATTCCATCGCGAATTTCATTTTTTTAAATTTTATTCACAGATCCACAATAGGGTTGCAAGATGGCAATCGAAAACAACAATGGTCGGTCTGAGAATAGATAGTAATATATTTTTCATACCCCTAAGTGATTAGGGTGGTCCACCGCAAACATTTTTATACATTTTTTTGACAAAATTTTTAATTTTTTCATGATGTTGCATTAGAAAGTTCACCCTTCTATCAACAACCCATATTTTTCAATAGCCATTTTAATAATTTAAACAACGTTCGTCGGGTCAGATAGATTGATAGATATATATTATAATTATAGATAACTATCTAGATAGATAGTTAGATAGAAATAGATAGATAGATAGATAGATATGTATATAGATAGATAGATAGAATGATAGATACACATATATATATATATATATATATATATATATATATATATATATATATATATATATATATATATATATATATATATATATATATATATATATATGTATGTATATATGTTCATTGGTTCAAGATGACAAAAAAATATATATTTGTGATTCTCAGTGAGAATATTAATTTCATGTGCTAGAGTTACCGATTCATAGTCCACTCATACACCGGTAAGCAATGCACTGAATAACGAAAATATGAATGAAGCTAGAGTTAAACTGCTGTCAAAGATACCTTGCATGGACAAAGACATTATACATTTCATAGAATCTGTTCATTATTATAAATTTCAATGAAAATAAACTATTGGTTATAACTGGAAGTCCAAAGTATACATGCCATTGACACTGGCATAACTCGAAAAACTAATCCTATCATAGTTAAGTAACATATCAACAGATACATATATAAGATGACAGATTATTGAAACTTATCAATTTTAGGATTGTTCAGAAGCGCTATTCAAAATAGTGGATCAGCCTTAGGAAATTGGGCACTTCAAAGATATCCGAGAAAGATAGCATTTCGAATAGCTAACTACATCGATGATAGAATTGATGAAACTAATACAACGACCCAGTTAATGAATTTCTTTCAAACAGTGGAAGTATCGCAAGTCAAAAAAGCTTGTGTGGAAATATTTGGAGAGGTAGAGTATATTATAAAACATCCGAGTTTTACATTCATGTGTCACATATACGGTCAAGTATAAATATCAATAATTATTCCGAACAAAATAAATGGACTCTTGTTATGAGTGATTCATGAATAACAGATCGCTTAACATAAATTTAAAAGGTGGTTTCTATATTCACTGATCAGATACAATCGAAAATATTAAATGCATGCACCTTTCATAGTTGTGGATAACAAAAGAATTTAGATAAATGATAATGAAAACACTTAAATAAAATACATTGATGAACAAAATTCAAATATAAACAAAACATAATATTCTTGATTTTGTATAATAATTGATTAGTGAAAATTGCACATGGTAAATATCCATATGATTGACTAGTATCTGTTTGCTTTCATAGCTAGCTTCAGCACGTGGTGCATGAAAATAATAACAGTTGTATTGAATTCTATGGAATATCACAAACAAGATTTATTAAAAACCACACAAATGAATTATTTTTCAATAATAAATATTCATCCGATTCACATAAGTTCTTCAAATGTAATTAGCATATAGTAGCACTGGTTCTTTGTCTATACCATAAACTTCTCTCAGATGGAAGTAGAGAATTCAGGGCGCCCCATTATGTCTTTCTATATACCCTGATGAAGCATGAACTCTGCAAGCAGACAGGATGTGCATAAGAGTTTCTTGCTGACTATGGCATGCTCTGCAAGCTCCATCTTGACAAGACATAACAAATGCCACCGTTTTTGACTTAAGACCAGCCGACTTCAAAAAGGCAAAAGATGATTCTTCCGACCGGCCCTGTTCTTCCAAATTCCTGTAATATATGGACTGCAGATTTTTACTCATATGATCTTCGAGTAGTGTCTTCAGTTATGCCTGTCTTATCTGCCTACCCAGTCTTCTTTGTTCGACCGGCGTGATCGGTGTTGCTGCTAACTCAGGCTCAATTGATATTGCCGGTCATATTGAGCTTTTCCAAGGCTTTCCTTCCAGCTCTGAATAGGAGCGCTCCTTGATTCCTGATTCCATGATGAGCTACCATTTTTAGAAGCGGGTCTTCACTTATCAATATCCTTATCGCTATTTTCAAGGTTTATTGATGGTGCTGTTATTCCAAACTTTGCAACCCCTGCCTCACTGCGTTCGAAGAAGATATATTTTCTGTATCGAGCAATTGGGATGCAGGCTTCGATTCATGTTCATTAATTTTCTTGTGGATCTATGGAAATCGAGAATTTCATTTACCGTCCAGTTAACCATCCCGAAAGATTAAGTGACTATCGGGACTCCCAAGCTGTTTGTAGCAGAAACCTTGTTTTTACCGGACTGCTGTGATTTCCATATATCTCTGAGCTTCTTTTTGTATCTGGACGTTTAGGCATCCTTGATTTTGGTTGTCTCCAGAGAACCCCTCTGTTGCATTCCAATAAATTTGTAAGTTTTTTGATCTTCAAGGTAACGAATGATATTTCCCCCTTCTAATTCGATATGTTCTCCTGCTTCTTCAGTTCTCCCTCTGCTTAAATGAAAGACAGCACATTAGTCAAACTCGGTTCTAATCTAGGACAACTGCTTGTGTTCCTCCATGATTCTCTATAACGCTTGTACCAAGATGTGGAACATGTGTTAATAAGTCACTCGTTGAACGGAAACGTCGAAAGCAACCATTATTACGAAGTCTACCTACGCAGTTATTATAAAAGAATTATTGTGTCAACACTGTGGCCGATCCATGAGCCCTCCTCTGCATCTGTGTCAATTTGGACATCTAGTATGTAGAACTTTAACCCCTTATTAAAGTTGCGCCACCTCACTTGTGATGGTTGATGCCGATAATGGAAAGAAAAATCAACAAAATGACCCAAAACATCCCATCCATGGTCATCAACCATCAAATAAAGACTCAGTTATAAAGAAAGATTCCTCAATCGAACTAAGGCACTGGAGGATTCACCGGAGGATAGCCGCGTTGAGAGATGGAGGTAGGAGTTGAACAACACAGAAGGTGTATAAGAGAAACTTGCCACCGGAAGCCAATTCCCTTTTTCTATATGGAGACACTAAATTGAATTAGAGTTAGAGTACAGAGATGCAAAACAAATATGATAAGATGAGGGATACTCCCGGACAACGAGGACACCAGATGGGACTGTGGTGCAGTTCAGGACCCGAAACACCTATTGGTATGTCCCATGCTCGACCAAGCTAGTAAGTCGAGTACTTAGCGTACGCTGGCTAGTATTTGGGAGGTCTCAGGTTCAAACTCCGGGGCTGACTGGTCTGCCATGAGCTTTTTTCAGAGGTTTCCTCATGGTAATGTAAGTAATTGCTTGCAAACTTATGAGGCGAATACTGGGCCAGTATTAATCCTCTGAACCCTACCCACACCTCCTATGTTCCATAAATATCCCGTCTCACCTATCCTTAATGCACTTGTACATACAAGTGTAACCTCTGATCTGGCTGAAGGAGTTAATCCAGAACTCAAGCTACCCGCCTCCCTGACACATACTTCAGGGAGGAATGAAACACGCGTGTTTCCTTTTTTCTCATGCTCGAGCAACCCTATATGATGGAGGACTTATTTCTGAGAAATAACATGGCCATAGCGACCGCTAATTATTGGAAGATGAGTGTATGAACCGGACACGGAAAAGGAAAATTCTTTAATAAAGTTCAATAAAAATTCCATTAAAGATTACTCTTACTACAAAGTCAGAAAAGATAAAAATTCAACACAAGGACAATTACATGAGATATCTCAACTGAATAAGCTCGAAAATTTGTTCCAATATTTTCCTCTATGTATATAATTGTATCTACACATCTTTGATTATTTGCTTTTGTGAATACACGATGCTCATCTGTTATTCCATTCAACTATAAAAATATGAGGTGAACCGATTTATTCTGAATTCGACTTTACAAGAGTAAAGATGCCTTACTAGTTTAATGTAGGAAGGTCAATGTTTCAGATAGAAGTAGTTCTTCGTCAATCATACAAATCATATGGCACATAGTAGAGGCGATCAATAAATATGGGTAGGACAATATGAAAAGATTTCCAATAGTATGAGGTTCTTTTAATTATTTGAACTACCCCCTTCTCTAGCTAAGTGTGTATCATTTGTAAACTTGTGTTTATATGCCGAACATGGCTGCAGCTCAAATATATATATATATATATATATATATATATATATATATATATATATATATATATATATATATATATATATATATATATATATATGAGGAGATTCAAATTATAACTGCAAAAATCTTGTAGGGTTTAGTTGAGTCATTCTTCGTTATTAGTACTGGTTATCTCTTTGCTGGTGTTATTGAACCTGAACATGATGGGGCGTTCCTAACTGAAACTGCTTACAAAAAATTCGAATCAGGAGCATTTAATGCAGTTCCAACACTTATGGGCATCGTTTCAGAAGAAGCACTTTTCATGATCCCTGGTAAGTATGTGTTGAGTTCAGTCATGAAAAAGGACTGGATCTGTACACGATCTTAAGTTTTGAAGTGACTATTCACTTCTATTTATTTTCATTAATATTGAAAATGTGGAATATTTTCAAGCTTTCATAAGAAAACGAGATTCAATTTTTTCAGATGTTAATTTGTATAAAGAACTTAAAGAACGAGATGAGAAACCTGCACTTCTTGTACCAACCGATATGTATATAACTGATGAAGCTATTAAAACAAAAGTAGGAGCTGATATCAAAAAAATTTATGTTGGAGAAGGATTGTTGCAAAATAATTTGGGTGCTTCGATAAAGGTGATAGTTTTGTCATATCAAATTAAACTCAATTTAATTTCTGTATTTTATTGTTAAGATTCTCAATTTTTAATTCTTTGTTGAATTTCTGAGCAAAATTTTTTTGTATGTAATATACACCATTGAAATTGTCATCCAGAATCGATCTCACGTACATGAAATCAGGTAGTAGCGATTTTTTCAAACAATGTACAGGATGATATAGAAGTACTCTAGTTAAGTTTTCGACCTTGGAGCCCCTCCGGAACTTAGTTTTCCAGCCCAAAAACTTTTTGGCACTTTTTTCAGTTTTTGGCCATTTTGACCACGAAAGAGTAGTATTTTGATGATGACTATAGTAACCTTTTTTAAATTAGATTAAATTTGCTAAATTTAAAAAACAATTTTTCGTGTAGTCCCAGTATTTTCAGAAATAGAGCTTTTCAAAGTTTGTTGTTTTTTTCAAATTTGCTAGTTTTTAGTAATTTTTCTCGTTTTCATCAAATCGTCCTTGAATAATCAGAAATTATTTTCTCATGGCTGAGAAAAGTTCATTTAATTATCACTGTAGAAAGTGTGGGTGAGGGGTGGTTGGTATGGTGTGGAGGAGGCATATTCGAAACACACAAACTGGGACTACTTGCTTCTGACCATGTAAAGTTCCTGAGGAGTATTTGAAATCACGCAACTCCCTTGAAATCGGCCTCTCC
Organism: Cynegetis impunctata; assembly: GCA_030704885.1. Lineage (NCBI taxonomy): Eukaryota > Metazoa > Arthropoda > Insecta > Coleoptera > Coccinellidae > Cynegetis > Cynegetis impunctata. Next base: position 80,323 of record JARQZK010002208.1, on the reverse strand, counting down.
CAGCAAATGATGAAATAAATTTCATTAAATTATGAATAAGAGTGTAAGTTGTACAAAACTGTTAGAACAAAACATGAAGAGTGATGAAATTGGAAGGAAAAAAACTTTTTTGTTTATGCTTTTCGAGGCGGATTTTCTCAAAATATTCATATCCTTGAATTTAAAACTCTAACATAAAAATATTCATAAAACATGTCGACAAGTCATGTAACTAACAATCAATACTTAGACGAATTGAATGACATAAGGCTTTTCAAAATATACTTAAACAAGATTTTGATCACTCCTCATGAATTTTGTACATAGTACAGGCTGAGCAGCAAGTACTCCCAGTTTCGCATGTTCTACACCACCTCAACCTACCCCACACCTTTCTTAAATGTACTTCAAGTGAAGACATACTTTTCTGAACCATACGAAAATGGTTTGTGATGATACGATGGCGATTTTATGAAGTTATAAAGTCTACACAAAAACAATTCTTAAATTAAGCAAACTCTATTTAGTTTCAAAATGGTTTTGGTCGAAATACTACTCCTTCATGGTCAAAAATCTGGAAACTGAAAAAAAAATTTTACGATGCAAAAAAAACTCAAAGTCATCTTTACAATTTATTATCACCATCAGATGTTATGTAATGGTAGAATAGTAAGAACACCATTACATCTGATGGTGACAATAACTTATGGAGATGACTCTGAGTTTCTCTACACTGCAAATCTATACCACTCCACTTTGAGATACAATAAATTTCTACTACAGGTTGAAAAAAGTGCAAGGCTGGGCTGAGTTCCGAAGGGGCCCAGAGTACTCCCATGTCCCCCCGAACATTGTGTGAAAAAATTGCTACTACCTGATTTTATGTACGTGATAATATACTATTTTACTGGACTAATAGTAGACTGCAGAATACTCTTAACGAAAAACCGTTCATCATTCAAATAATCTTTATTCTGACTACTGTGAGAAAACTGTAGATACTAAAATTATTCTAAAAAACAACTGTAATAGGCCTACTATTAGTTCAGATAAATATATTCTCGAATATCTAAAGCTAGATTATTTTCGCCCAATCATTGAAATAATTCAAATATTACGTTTTTTTTTCAGTTGTTAAGTGATATGGCATTCTGTAAATGTATTCTCAAACAAGCGCAACTGCAATTTACATTCTCAGATGTTTATCTTTACGAGTTCGCATACAGTGGGCAGTTGGGCAGAGTGAAAAATCCATACCCTGTCATTGCTGGTAAATATATATATATATATATATATATATATATATATATATATATATATATATATATATATATATATATTATATATATATATATATATATATATATATATATATATATATATATATATATATATATATATATATATATATATATAAAATTTGTTACCAATGAATATATGGTGAAATAAGTGGAAATTCTGTTTCTGCTTCCTATAATATAAACCATTGTCTTTTGCAGTCTGTAAAATATCATTAGCCGCGGATCATTATGATTGAAAGTGAATTATCTCTTGCTAGGATACTCAACTTTATACTACTATTCAAATCAAACTACGTTTCGTTACTGAAGAAATATGATATATGAATTTTGTTAGTCCTTATAAGTTTTCATAATATTGTTTTGTTCAGGTGCTGACAAAGTTGTTCACGGGGAAGAATTGCCTTACTTATTTTCCACTACTTCAACCATGGATGTGAGCAAATATCCAGAACAAGATATAACTACCATGAAAAGAATGTTGACAATGTGGACAAACTTCGTTAAATATATGTGAGTAGTGAAGATGCTGTATATATATATATATATATATATATATATATATATATATATAGGTATATATATATATATATATATATATATATATATCAGTGTATATATATATATATATATATATATATATATATGTATATATATATAGGTATATATATATATATATATATATATATATATATATATATATATATATATATATATATATATATATATATATATCAGTGGTTGCTCGTGAGGTGTTTGTTTAAGGAGGCTACAAGAGGTGTTAAAAAATGCACCATAGGCGAAAATTTTTAGGATTTCAAGGTCAACCGCCTTATAATTTAAAGAAAATGAAAGTAAAACAAGCACCCTAAAATATTAAATAGGTACCTATTCGAGGAATTAATCAATTGTTGCCCAGCAAGAACCAACAGGGAGGTGAGACTTTTTTCTTGCCAGAAATAAAATAGGCCCCTACCAAAAATAGATTAAAATAAAATTCTTGTCATAAAAGTCAAACAAAACTTGATTAAATAACAACAAAATAATTCAAATAAATTCTTTGGTATATACATCTATGTTTTTATAATTCCGGTTATTATCGATAATACAACAGACTGTCCCGATTTTCAGGAAATTTCGGATTATAGCCTATTTTGGCCTCAAAAAGCCGAATATGAAGTCAGATTTTGTCGCTGGGTCATCTTTTTTTTTTCAAAAACTTGAGGTGACCTGACTTTTTCTAACCTTACTAATCTAACTTCCGAGTTCATAAAAGTATAAAATTCACGAAATAGATGAATTTTATTATATCAAAAACATATTTTTTTTGATAATTAAATTCATCTAATCATCTATTTCATGAATTCTATACTTTTATGAACTCGGAGGTTAGGTTAGTAAGGCTAGAAAAAGTCAGGTCAGCTCAAGTTTTTGAAAAAAAAAGATGACCCAGCGACAAAATCTGACTTCATATTCGGCTTTTTTAGGCCAAAATAAGCTATAATCCGAAATTCGGGGCAATCAAGGCAGTCTGTTGTATTATCGATAATTACCATAAATCCTGCATAGATGCCAGTGCCAAACAGAGACATTTTACCTAGTAAACACTGACAACAAAATAATTTATTTTTACCTGTGATCCGGATAGCCAAGGATGTCTCTTATAATTTCTGATATTAAAACCGCGATTCTGATTTTTGTTACGCCGCACCAAATTGTTCAATTCCGGGGTAGATCGCAATGTTTTTATGAAAACTTTATTGTCATAAGTGCACTAAAGTTATGGGATAACAAATATTCCACTAGGTCACCATTGAAAGTTTTGAAATTAACTTCAGTAACCGAACTCATTTTAAAACAATACGCGAGCAAAATAAATAATCAAACTGTTTTCGTCCACTAGTCACTACGATTAGTGCTTTCCAACGAGTTCACTCGATTTTACCCGAAAGTCTATAGTTGTGATTGGTCGACATTGTGTGAGAATTGATTTATCCTTTTTGAACCGAGCAGCTAGCTTCAATCGGTGTTGCTTCTACCCCTGTTTGTCTATTTCATTAAAGTGTTTATACCTTATTAAGCCTCTGCAGCATTGCCACTGTTGTTATGAAATCTTGAAATTAATGAAATGCAGTAAGCAGTGAATGTAAATACCTTCTATCGTAATTAATAAATTATATTATATTATAATGTAGGTTGAAAGGAAGGTAGGCGCATAAAATAATATGATTTTGATTAATATGAATATGCTGAATGCTGACTATTCAATATAATATATTAGTGATACACGGAATATTATTGAGCCTTCTTATATTATTATTGGCCTCCTTAGCCGCCTTCGAATAGCCGCCCCTGATATATATATATATAGCCGCCCCTGATATATATATATATATATATATATATTTTTATATATATATATATATATATATATATATATATATATATATATATATATATATATATATATATATATATATTATATATATATATATATATATATATTATATATATATATATATATATATATATATATATATATATATATATATATGTTGGAAACTAGGACATTTATTTTTATATTTAATTTATTATTATTTGCATCTTAAAAAGCTAATGTACCGCAGATACGAGATGCTCATATTTTTTTTTGGACGAAAGACAGATGTGCATGTGTATGATGCGCAAACCCAGAAAACATTCCGGCGAGAGAAATAACGAGGTTGAGAGGCATTGAAAAACGTCCGGTCGGAATTTTCATTTTATGCACGAAAAGTTAATAATTTTCAACATTACTTAATTGAGCTCAATTCAGCTTAAAGAGTGTTTTTGGTGAAGTGGTGGTGAAGGAGGAGAGCGCTTTCCAGAGGACAAACCACGCCGAAGATTGGTAAGTCCACAAAAAATTTAGTGAGCATCTCGGCGATATAAGATATAATTTTGTTTAAAGTATTAATGGTCCTTCGAGAAGAAAATCAAAAAGTCTGTTTACGACATTTTGGCCCTATCGAGCCGGATTGCATCAGTTTTCTTAAGTTTTAATTTTCAAAATATTTTGTGATTCAGTTTAATGCAACCATTTTGAACAATTCTATAAATTTCAATCGTTTCCACCTCTAAAATCACGTCATCATTTATTTCAATTATCGTATATTGTCATATGCTAAACATAGCTCGGTCTTTTCAGATCCTCACTCTGTCTCATTTGCACATCTTCACAGAGTTTGTCTACGCAGACGTGCGGTTTAACGTACCTACATTACAGCGCAGCGATAAGCGATTCGTTGAACGCGCAGCCACCTAGATATTTGCCTGTGTTGTTTACATTATTTTAGAAATAACCAAGTAACGTTCTTAACTGGATTGTTAGATCTGAAATTAAAATAGTCATTTCATCTAAAATTCAATACGTATCAATTTGTTCTTCACCTGTGTGCCATTTATAGATTTTCATTTGTTTATAATGCGTTAATTAGTTGCCAGTCAAGAATTTGAACGTATTTCGTAAACTTATATAGTGATCTTTCGTATTTTCGATTTGCATACAAACGTCAATAATGTCGGCACAAATGAAGAAGTTGGTAATGAAACGGAAAATACCTTTTAATCGTTTAAAGGAAATTTATGAATATGGAGTTGGTTCTACGACTGATAAGTTTTATAAACAAAATTTCTCTGCGAGGACAGAATTTGTGGAGGCAATCTATGAAGAATTTCAGGACTTTCATAATCAAATAATTTCTTTAATTACCGACGATACGCAGTTTGATGAGGAAGATAAGGTTAGAGTTTCAGCTGATAAATATTTGTATGGGGTTAGAAGTAAAAAATTGGAGATATCTCCTAAAGATTCTCGTTCTAATATCTCGCAGGCTAATAGCAACCCCAGTAATCCTTCCACTTCGGGAAATAACTTGAAAGGGAAATTGCCAAAGATCAACTTGCCGGTTTTTGAGGGTAACCTAAAATTGTGACCTTCCTTTTTTGATTTGTTCAATAGTATAATACATAATAATTCTAGTTTAAGTAAGATAGAGAAATATAATTATTTGGTGACATCCCTAAAAAATTAACCTTTCAATTTACTGAAAGCTATTCCCATGGTCGAGGATAATTATCAAATAGCATATGATGCACTCGCTAATAGGTATAAAAATAAGCGTTTTTTAGCCACAACATATTTTAATGAAATTTATATGGCTCAACCTCTACAAAAACATTCTCCTAAGGATTTAAGAAATTCATTGGATATATTTTCAGAAAACCTTGCTGCACTTAACGTTTTAAAGTTTAATACGGATTCTTGGGATTTTGTAATATTCAATATTTTGCTACAAAAATTAGATTCTAAAACAAGAACAGATTTTGAGCTTGAGCATAGCACTACGGATATGCCTACATATAAAATTCTTACAACTTTCTTAACTAATCATTGCAAGGCCTTAGAGTCTGTCCAGTGTATGGTGCCAGCATCATTTTCAAAATATAAAGGTACAACCTCACAGGTTTCCACTATGGATAAAGGTTTCCCTTTTGAGAGGCCCTCAACGCCTTCTGCTTATTTAACATCTGCTGGCGATCATCAAAAATGTATTGTTTGTTCAGCTTCATACGCTTTACATAGGTGCCACATCTTCCTGGCCAAAACTCCACATGACAGAGTTGCCTTTGTTAAAGGAAATAACCTTTGTGCGAATTGCTTGCGTGGATCACATTCTACCCGAAATTGTCCATCGTCAATTACTTGCAAAATATGTCAGTATACTCATCATACAATACTTCATTTAAACTTTCGTAAACCGGATGCACCCCAAAGAGCCCCTTTCGTGGCAACCCCTTCGAGTTCAACAGGGCTAGTCCATAAGGATTCGGTAACCAATAGGGCGGTCAATACCCTCGATACGAAATTCTCGAATTCCGGCTTCAATGACACTACCGCACTGCAATGCAGTACTTTAAATCTCGCTATAAAACAATCCACTGTCCTGCTTTCTACTGCAGAAGTAGATATTAAGGATTGTCGAGGGAACTTTCAGAGGGTTCGTATTCTTCTCGATACTGCTAGCATGGCGAATTTCATTAGTGAACGTTGTTTTAATCGTTTAGGTTTGAAAAGGCAACGTTGTTCAGTACCAATAGAAGGATTGAATAATCAAGTTTCCAGATCAACTAGGGGTATCACTCATTGTTTAGTCAAGCCTTGTGGTAAGGATGGTCCTACCTTCTCATTTGAATCTATCATTCTCCCGAATCTTAGTTCAAATCAACTAAAAATACATGTTAATCCACATAATTGGTCTCACATAAGAAACTTGACACTAGCAGATAGTAAATTTTCTACTCCTGGTCCAATAGATATGCTATTTGGAGCGGAGCTGGTTTCATTCATGTTAGGGCCTGGACGTATCTTTGGCGATCATGGTACGCCAGCTGCCCTTGAGACAGTTTTTGGATGGGTGTTACAGGGAAAGACAGAATGTGCATCATTGAACACGTCCCTTTTAAGCTGTCATGCTGCTCTCGAACCCCAAATAGATTTTACTCTTCAAAAATTTTGGGAGTTAGATCAGGTTCCTAAAGAAAGTCCTAGTTTCTCCCTAGACGATCATAAATGTGAGACACTATATAAAACATCAGTTCGTCGAGATATTTCAGGAAGGTTTGTTGTTCCCTTCGATTTAAGTACACAGAACCGGACTTTGGAGACTCATATTCACAGGCCCTTAGGCGATTCATATCTCTAGAGTCCCGGCTCTATAGGAACCCTCATTTACATACAGCATATTCTGAATTTATGAAGGAATACATGCAACATCAATACATTTCCGAGGTTCCTATTTCCAATCACAAGTCTTTGTCAGCCTTCTATTTACCCCATCATTGTGTAGTGAAACCGGACAACGCTTCTACTAAATTTCGAGTAGTATTTGATGCGAGTGCTAAAAGTGTAAGGGGTATAAGCCTGAACGACACGCTTTTCTCAGGCCCAAAACTGCATCAGGATTTATCTATTATTTTATTCAAATTTCGAATTCATAAAGTTGCCTTTATCTGTGATATCAAACAAATGTACTGTCAGATACTAGTACTCCCGGAACATAGAAGATTTCAGAGATTTCTCTGGCGCTTCTCAAGAAATGAGGAAATAAAAGAGTTCACCCTTAATAGAGTTGTTTTTGGTGTTTCTTCTGCTCCATATCTGGCCTTAAGAACTCTACAAGAGTTGGCAGTTTTAGAACAAAATACTTACCCTGCAGCTTCTAAGGTGCTACTGGAATCTATATACGTAGATGATTGCTGCGCAGGCGCAGGATCAGTTGATGCAGCTCTTCAGTTACAGGCAGAGTTAATTGATATACTCAAAAGAGGAGGTTTCGAGTTGCGAAAATGGGCAAGTAACCATCCCTTTATTCTTGCTGCTGTTCCAATAGTCGACACACAAATGCCGCTCAATTTTGACACAGATGGTCCTAGATTTATAAAGGTTTTAGGTCTACAGTGGAATCCCTCTCTGGATGTGTTTTCCTACTCCTTTTCTGAAATCAGTTCTACATGCACTAAGCGTGGCATTCTTTCACAAATAGCAAGGATTTTCGATCCTCTAGGTTTTCTGTCACCTGTTATTCTTCTTGCCAAGCATATTATGCAAAAACTATGGCTTTCAAAGTGTGATTGGGATACTCCAGTCATTGGAGATATTAGTGATGCATGGAATCGGTTTAAGTCAGAATTACCTGAATTATCCAGTGTACAACTGCCTAGATGCCTTATATCTGAGAACATCTCTCGTTTGGAGATGCATGGTTTTTGTGACGCTAGTACTATAGGCTATGGTTGTGTAGTATATTTTAGATCCATTACGAATTTTGGCCAGGTTAAAATTACTCTGATTTCTGGAAAATCTAGAGTCGCACCACTTCGAGTGGTTTCTATCCCACGACTAGAACTGTGCGCTGCATATCTTCTATCTGATTTAATACTTTCAGTGAAAGATGCTTATTCAGAACTCCTCACATTTAATGACATGTATGCGTGGTCGGACTCACAGGTGACACTCGCTTGGCTCGCAAATTCACCACATAGATGAAAAACTTTCATTGCTAATAGAGTGTCGCATATTCAGGAGATTGTACCCCCGTCGTCTTGGAGATATGTTCCAACGGATTTTAATTCCGCTGATTCTGTAAGTAGAAGAATATTTCCTCTACAACTATTAGAAAATGTTTCATGGTGGCAAGGACCTGCTTTTCTTCTAGAAAGAGAAGAAAATTGGCCGGAACAGCCATCTATTCTGTTGAGTAAAGACGTTTTTCAAGAAGAGAGACCACAGGTGGCATTGCATATTTCGATTTCGTCTTCCTCCATATCGAATTTACTCATAAGATTCTCATCTTTCAGAAAAGTTCAGCGTATCCTCTGTTACGTCTTTTGTTTTATTGCCATAAAGACTAAATCGAAGGTTTATGCTTCTGTCGTTTTAACACAACCGGAAATGCACTGTGCCTTCCAGACCATAGTTAAACACGTTCAAAACGAATGTTTCTCGGATATATTTGTGGCTTGTAAAAATAATACTTCTCTGTCTAAACCAGTCAGAAAGCTTGCTCCTTTTGTTGATAAATCGGGATTGATCAGGGTGGGTGGTCGCCTAAGAAAATCAACTCTCTCCTTTGAGGTTAAGCATCCTATTTTGTTGCCAAAACAGCATAGATTCACGGACCTTGTAATACAGCAGACTCATAATGAAAAATTACATTCCGGACTCAAAACTCTGCATAATATATTGCTACAGACCTTCTGGATACTCTCTCCTCGCAGTGCTATTTATCGATGTATATCTAAATGTGTTCGATGTTTTCGTAGTAGACCTCAAGCATATATACCTGTTATGGCAGATCTCCCTTTCTTTAGGATTTCGCAAGTAAAGGCATTTTCACACGTTTCGTTGGACTATGCTGGCCCCTTTATTATCCGTTTAGGAAAACATAGAGGTGCAAAAACCCTTAAGGCATATATCTGTCTTTTTGTTTGTTGCGCTACAAAGGCAGTGCATGTCGAATTATCGTCCGATTTATCGACTGATACATTTCTCGCAAGCTTCCGTCGTTTTATTGCTCGGAGAGGTAGAGTCTCTGATATGTATTCTGATCAAGGCACTAACTTTAAGGGAACGAATAATCAGCTCATATTATTCTCACAAGCTGCTGCTAGAGAACTATCCATAAATTGGCATTTTAATCCCCCTGCAGCTCCACGTTTTAATGGCCTGAGCGAGGCTGGTGTCAAATCAATTAAAACGCACCTTCGTCGAGTAGTAGGTGAACAGATCTTGACGTACGAAGAATTATATACCCTAATTACGCAGATCGAGGCACTTTTAAACTCGCGGCCTCTATCTGCTATTAGCGAAGATCCAAACGATCTTACCCCCTTAACCCCAGGTCATTTCCTGACCATGGAAACACTCAATAGCTTCCCTGAACCAGACGTCTCAGATGTTGCGCTGAATCGGTTGTCGCGATGGCAAATGATACAGAGAATGAACTCAGATTTTTGGAAGAGGTGGAAAGACGAATATTTGCATACGTTACAGCAGCGTTCAAAATGGTTAAAATCTATACCCAATATCGAATTGGGTATGTTAGTATTGATGAAACATGAGCTCAGACCCCCTCCCTTGGAATGGGCGCTCGGACGAGTTGTCAAATTACATCCGGGTGAAGACGGAGTGGTTCGAGTAGTTACATTGAAAACTCCTAACGGAATATATCAAAGTCCTGTAGTCAAACTCTGTCTTTTACCGGGTCAGTTTTCCTAATATATTTATTTGGTTTTCTTATATTTTAATTAAGATTCGTTATTAATTTCCAGTATATTTTATTTAATTTTTTTTGGAGAAAAAACTAACAAGTTTTTGGTGGGCGGAAAATGTTGGAAACTAGGACATTTATTTTTATATTTAATTTATTATTATTTGCATCTTAAAAAGCTAATGTACCGCAGATACGAGATGCTCATATTTTTTTTTGGACGAAAGACGGATGTGCAAGTTACATACCCATAAAGTGGAGCGTATACATAATAAACTGCAAGGTTGCTCTATGTATTCTTAGAAACCTATTTTTAGATTATAGATAAGAAGTTTACATTATAACCATTGCATTAGCCTTCAATCACTTCTAAGCTTACTCTTGAAGAGAACACATCTCTCTGTTATTTCATTTAGTATATAGTAACTTTACCATTATTGTAATATTCGAAATAAACAGTTTTTAAAAACCCTCTTGGTGTCTCACGATACATATCTGGCGCAGTCGGTAGGATACGTGCAGTTGTGTAAAAGAAGAAATCGCATTTTGCTGAAGGACCGAATTTCCACAACTAGGTGTTTCTACATCGAAGCCGTATCCAGAAACAAGAATCTACACTTCGAGAACCAAGAAGCAAGAGTAGTAGAAGTCAGGGAAGAAACTACGTGCTTCAGATTTAAACTGTAAGTGCCAAATAGTTCCTTTCGCCTTCCTTACCTTTTTTCAAGTTTAGGGAGATAATAGTAAGAAATTAAAGGATTTTATTAATTAATCGCCTTCCTTACTTTTTTTCAAGTTTAGGGAGATAATTTTAAGAAAGCAAATAATTTTATTGAGAAATTAAAAAGAATAATTAATAATCAAAGTGAATAATAAACCCTTGCTGGTAAATAATTGAATGAGCACAGTTGAAGATTTATTAAATAATTTTTGTAATCTTTCAATTGAAGAAGAATTAACTAATCCTTCAAATTCAAGTGATAATATAAATCTAATTGAGAATAGAAATATGGTTCCCCCGGTAGTTCCCCCGGTTCAGGTTCAAGAAGCCGACCGAATTAATTGGGATCTTTTCAAATTTCAACTTAAAAACATCAAACCATATGATGGTGATGCAAATATCGCAAGTTGTGATAAATTTGTAGAACGGTATCAAGTACATAATGACAAGAATTTAAATGATTTAATGATCGAATGTATTCAGGAGAAATTAGTAGGTAAAGCAGAAAGTTTCGTAGGAAATCGTGCAGAATTAAATTCTTGGAACGACATCAAATCAGCCCTACAACAATGTTTCGCAGATAGGCGCGATTTAGATTGCTTAATACAAGAATTAACAAGAACACGACCATTTAAAACTGAGACAATGCATGATTTTGGAACACGCCTTCAATTATTACGAAGTAACGTGACCCAACGGATAAGTAATGACACTACTTTACAGCGCAATGAAAAATTATTTCAATTTCGCCACTGCGACAAAATCGCATTAAACACATTTATTGCAGGATGCACTGGTGTCCTGATAAATAAGATGCATCTTAAGAAACCAGAGTCTCTCGAGGATGCAATTGCTTACATAGATGAATTTAATAATTTTGAAAAATTATATGGTAATTTCAGTAACAATTATCCACGTGATAATTCTTTCAAACAAAATAATATATTTCAGAAAGCAAATCATCAAAATCAACCAAATTATAATCAACGGAATTATCAATACGCTAACAACCCAAATTTGAATAATCAATATCAATCAAATTTCCCGAATCAAAATCGATATTATAATAATTATAATGCCAAACCAACATTTCCAAGTCAACCCATAAATATACAACAACGACCACAACCCCCTCGGAAATATCCAACAAACGCACAAGTGTTTGGTCAGCAACGTAATGCGTTTAGACCTAATCAAGTTCAATCTAATTAATTACCTAAACCAGAGCCAATGTCAACCACAAGTCGAAACCCATCGTTTCAGTCCAGAATAGGAAGACAAAACTCTCAGTCAAATGTGCAAAATCCATATAGAAATAATTTACGAAATCATTTTACTAATTATAATCAGAATAGAAATTTCATCTCGGAAGAATTATATACGAATGACTATGATCACGAAAATGAAGAAGTTTTAAATTCCGAATATGATGCGAACGAAGTTCACGAGACTGATATTCCAGAACACTCGGTATATCAAAATCAAACTAATGAAAACCAAAATTTTCGCGAACAAGCCTCGGAAATTCAGACAGTATAGAATTAAATTCAAACAACCCTTTGCCTTATATAGAAATTAAAAATCCAAAAATGAAATTACTTATTGATACAGGCACTAGTAGGTCATTTCTCCGACCTAGATTTGCAGAAAATTATTATCCCAAATGTATCTACCATAGTAATGTAGATATTACATCAGCATTCGCAAAGAGAACAATCGAATATCAAGCGAAAATTCCTGCGTTTGCAGAGTTCAGCAGTAATTATCATATGAAATTTATCTTATATGACTTCCATGAATTCTTTGACGGAATCTTAGGATTAAAAGATATCATGAATATGAATCTAAATATAGACTTTTCCAATGGCGTACTATTTAATGACAATGTTGCCATTCCTATCAAATTCAGAATACCCGAAGATAAACAGTTCGAGTTCACTATAAGACCTTATGAAAAATTAATTAGGAATCTCCCAGTAACAATTCCTAATGGCGAAATATTAATAAATGAAACGAATTTAGGTAAATTACATGTACCCGAAAGTTTAACAATAGCGAAAAATGGCTTTGCAAAAGTAGAAATAACAAATGCTACGAATATACCAATCACAACAATTTTAACAAAACCCCTTGCTGCATATCCATTTTCTAGTGCATTATACGAAATTCATAATTTTAACTATTCGAACGAGAATATTACAAACGAAAAGAGCAAAAATAAAATTGATGTAAAAAATTTTATCCGTACAACACATGTGAATTCTAAAGAAGAATCAAATATTACAAAATTATGTCAAGAGTTTTCGGACATATTTTCAAAACCCGGCGACACCTTAACTTTCACCTCAAATATAAAGCATAAAATTAGACCCCCAGACGAAATACCGAAGCAAGAAAGAATGAAAATTCTCTCAAATATTCAGATTAAATCACCAGATGAACCTTCTCAACAAGAAGAAATGGAAACGGTACACACATCCATTGAAAACCCAATTTTATCAATTCCAATAACGGATAAAGCTTTAAATTCCTATAAAAATCAAATAAGTTTGATTTGTAACGAAAATGCGGAAAGAAAAGCAAGAGTACTTAAAAATTTAATTAAGAAACAAAAACGTCAAAAAGACTTAAATAAAAATGAAGAGATTTACTTTGAGCCAAAATCTCGAGCTAAAATCAAGGAAGAATACCAGAAAATACCTAGGAAAATCATTGGACGCATTAAGAACAAAAATCCACGAAATAAACGCTTCTATCATAGGAATCGAATAAAATAAAATAACAGCAGATAACGGTACGGAATTTAAAAATCATGACTTAGGAAACTTTCGTATACTTCATAAAATTGAGTTACATTTTACTATTGTGAAAAAAAAAAAATAGTAATTCAAATTCACTAGTAGAACTATCTCTCAACCCTTTTTGAACATTTTTGATGTTTTAGAGAAAATAACAAAGAATTATCAGTCAATCAGTTAATTAAACATTCTATTTTACCCTACAATAATTCAATTCATTTAATAACTAAATTTACCCCATTTCAAATTAAAAACGACGGTATATTATTACAGACAAATAAAAGTACATATCATAAAAGTATAGGACGAAAACCAAAAGTAAATCCAAATATCTTATAGGTACAAGAAAATGAAGTTTTGGATGACCCTGGTATACCTGGCATGTCGAATAGCGACAATTGATAGCAACGACGGAGAAATCAGCGTAACAAAGCTGAATAGCCTTATATTCCCCATTAGATTAGGAGCATGCAGAATAATTTATACTAAGCATTCATTTATTCATTACTTAGATTTAAGCGAAATAGTCAGACAAGCAGATGCTTTGAACAATAACTTCATTCAAGTTAGACGGGCAGTCGTAAATGTAAACAGTTCAAACGAAAATCCTATCTCATATCACGGCCTAGTAAGCGGAATGTTAAGTAGAACAGAATTCTTAATTCAAACGCTACAGAGGAAAATTGAAAATATTTCACCACATATTCGAGCAAAACGAGGATTATTTAACGGTATAGGTAAATAAATGGCTATTTGGAAACCTAGATTCTGACGATGGCGAAAAATATAATAAAGCAATAGAAATCTTACAAAGTAAACAAAAGGAAATTGTACACGAGGTCAACCTACAGGTGTCACTGTATACAAGATCAATAAACCATTTTAATAAATCATTAAATACACTCTGGCAAAATCAAATCAAATTACAGAATAATTTGAGAAAGTTCCAATTGGTAATTAAAACTACAATGGAAACTTATGAAAATTACATCACTTTCCAAGGGACTATAAGTCAAATAAATTCAGATTGTCAAAATATGATATCCTTCATAGATAAAATTGAAAATGCAATTTTATTCGCAAGATCCAATTCAATCCATCATTCAATTATTTCTAGTAAAGAGATTAAAGAAATGATAACTTATTTAACTAAAATATATGAATCGTCACAGATTCCAAAATTCAAAAATATTTTAACGTACTATCAATTATTAGGGACTCAGGTAACTTTCACAGAAAATAAAATTATATTTGCAATTCATATTCCAATCATGAGACCAAAAATCCTTGATTTTTATCACATTTACCCAGTTATCCAACATAATAAAATTTTTACCCCAACCTATCCCTATTTGGCACGAACGTCACAACAAGCTTTAGCACAAAAAGAAGAATGTCCAGCAATCGAAGACATCTACTATTGCAGAGATAACATAATCCTAGAAGACAACTGTACACTTCAATTACTCGATGGAATACCACCAAATCAATGTATTACCACCGATCTCACCTTTGAACAATCTATAATTGAACAAGTAACCAGAGATGAAGTACTTATTATACCGGCAAAATCGAACCGTATATTATCAAGATGTACAAGAGATCAATTCCTGGAAATCAACCATCCTTCTTTAATCAAGATTCCAAAGGATTGCGAAATATCAATTAACCATTTGAAATTCAAAAATAATGAACAAATTCGACAAGGAACACCACTCATTCTACCAAAAGTTGAAATATCAGTAACAAGAAGCAGAAGCAGCTTTCAAAGCTCAAATATATCGAAAATAGACTTTGATAGTCTTTATGAAATAAATAATTTAGCGAAGCAGCTAACACCTATTGAAGAACCCAGTATTCCAAACAAGATTTCGACGTCAATAACTTCAACAATTTTAATAATCGTCATTCTGCTAATAACTTCAATATTTTACATTTTATGGAAACAAAGATCAACACCAAGGACCATAAAGGAAGAAATTGAATTACAAGAACCTCAAGAAGACGCCGAAGCATTCGTCAACAGCCAACGCAAAAATAAATCCTTCATTTTTTCGACTTAGGGATGGAGGAGTTACATACCCATAAAGTGCAGCGTATACATAATAAACTGCAAGGTTGCTCTATGTATTCTTAGAAACCTATTTTTAGATTATAGATAAGAAGTTTACATTATAACCATTGCATTAGCCTTCAATCACTTCTAAGCTTACTCTTGAAGAGAACACATCTCTCTGTTATTTCATTTAGTATATAGTAACTTTACCATTATTGTAATATTCGAAATAAACAGTTTTTAAAAACCCTCTTGGTGTCTCACGATACATATCTTGCATGTGTATGATGCGCAAACCCAGAAAACATTCTGGCGAGAGAAATAACGAGGTTGAAAAACGTCCGGTCGGAATTTTCATTTTATGCACGAAAAGTTAATAATTTTCAACATTACTTAATTCAGCTTAAAGAGTGATTTTGGTGAAGTGGTGGTGAAGGAGGAGAGCGCTTTCCAGAGGACAAACCACGCCGAAGATTGGTAAGTCCACAAAAAATTTAGTGAGCATCTCGGCGAAATAAGATATAATTTTGTTTAAAGTATTAATGGTCCTTCGAGAAGAAAATCAAAAAGTCTGTTTACGACAATATATATATATATATATATATATATATATATATATATATATATATATATATATATATATATATATATATATATATATATATATATATATATATATATATATAAATATATATATATCAGTGGCGGCTCGTGAGATGTTGGTTTAAGGAGGCTACAAGAGGTGTAAAAAAATACACCATAGGCGAAAATTTTTAGGATTTCAAGGTCAACCGCCTTATAATTTAAAGAAAATCAAAGTAAAACAAGCACCCTAAAATATTAAATAGGTACCTATTCGAGGAATTAATCAATTGTTGCCCAGCAAGAACCAACGGGGAGGTGAGACTTTTTTCTTGCCAGAAATAAAATAGGCCCCTCTCAAAAATAGATTAAAATAAAATTCTTGTCATGAAAGTCAAACAAAACTTAATAAAATAACAACAAAATGAAATAATGAAGTATACATTTAGACCTAAACAAAAAAATTTAAATAAATTCTTTGGTATAGACATCTATTTTTTTTATAAATATAATAAAAACATTGTCTTTTTGATAATAAAATTCATCTGTTCCATGAATTTTATACTTTTATGAAATCGGAGGTTAGGTTAGTAAGGTTTGAAAAAGTCAGGTCAGCTCAAGTTTTTGAAAAAAAAAGATGACCCAGCGACAAAATCTTCATATTCGGCTTTTTCAGGCCAAAATAAGCTATAATCCGAAATTTCAAGAAAATCGGGGCAGTCTGTTGTATTATCGATAATTACCATAATTCCTGATAGACAGTGCCAAACAGAGACATTTTCCCTAGTAAAAAGTGAACACTGCCAACAAAATAATTTATTTTTTACCTGTGATCCGGTAAGCCAAGGATGTCTCTCATAATTTCTGATATTAAAACCACGATTCTGCTACGCTGCACCTAATTGTTTAATTCCGGGGTAGGTCGCAATGTTGTTATTAAAACTATATCGTTTTAACATAGTGCACTAAAGTTATAGGATAACAAATATTCCACTGTCACCATTGAAATTTTTAAAATTAACTTCAGTAACCGAACTCATTTTAAAAACAATACGCCAATAAAATAAATCAAAACCGACGAAACTGTTTTCGTCCACGACTAGTGACAACGACAACGTCTAACGGTCCATGTCCAACGAATTCAATCGATTTTACCCGAAAGCCTATAGTTGTGATTGGTCGACATTGTGTGAGACTTAGGTACAATCGGTGTTGCCATTTACATGTGTTTTCCTTTTCTATTGCAATGAAGTATTCATTCGCAGTATTCGCACCGTTGTTTGCTTTTCTGTGGCAGCCATAATGAACGTTGAAAATATACCTTTTTAAGCCGCTGCAGCGTTGCCACAAATCTTGAAATGAATGAAATGCAGTAAATGTAAATATCTTCTATCGTAATTAATAAATTATATTATATAATGTAGGTTGAAAGGAAGGTAATAATAAAATAATATGATTTTGATTAATATGAATATGCTGAATGCTGACTATTCAATATAATATATTAGTGATACACGGAATATTATTGAGGAGGAGGCTTAGCCTCCTTAGCCGCCTTCGAATAGCCGCCCCTGATATATATATATATATATATATATATATATATATATATATATATATATATATATATATATATATATATATATTTATAAATATAAAAATATATATATATTTATTTAAATATAAATATATAATATATAAATATAAAATATATATATATATATAAATATATATATATATATATATATATATATATATATATATATATATATATATATATATATTTATATATATATATATATTTATATTTATATATATATATATATATATATATATTTATATATATATATATATATATATATATATATATATATATATATATATATATATATATATATATATATATATATATATATATATATATATATATATATATGACGAAACTGGTTGATATCAAATGGCCTATTATCGCTAAAAAAATATAACTTAATAAAATTGAATAACAATATTTATATGTGTTATATATTTATATAGTAATATATATAAATAATATATATATATATATATATATATATATATATATATATATATATATATATATATATATATATATATATATATATATATATATATCTATATATATATATATATATATATATATATATATATATATATATATCTATATATATATATACCGGGTGTCCCAGTATACCTGTTCGAATGGATTGTCTCAGTCATTTCGAAAGATAAAAATTTAAAAATTTTATGATCTCTAATTCGTTCAAGGAACCTCCAACTGCAAGAAACAAACATTGAAAGTCACTTCCGATTTGACCGGAAGTGACTCTGACTCTTTGATTTCAAATAGCACACTGTAAATTTTTTACAATTTGTTATTTCTACTCAAAATTATCTTTACAATGATGTATCACACTTTGAATTTCATATTTGATTTGATGGAGAAAACGTAAATTGAATTATTGATGGCAAATATTTCCTTTTCTACGTTCATGCAAAATACAAAACTTTATTTGGTAAAAGAACTGGGTCTTTATTTCCCTGACTGCAATAAAGACTTCATTGATCTCATCTATCATTCTACTATAGCGATCTGTCATCATGACAGACATAAATTTTCAAATCGACGCCAAATTTAGACCATTTTCTGTGAGATTGTATTACGTTTCAAATAGTTGCATGTTTCATAATTATAATTGTTAATCATATTCATCACATAATGGACTATGAAATTACTAAAAAAGGCAAATTGTTAAAAATTAAATTAGTTCCTTCGAATATCAACTGAATTACACAAAATGTTTTTGTATTACTTTTAACAGATAGGTTTAAACTATGTCTTCCTTAGGTACAGTTTAGTGCGCAACCTAAATTAAACATTTTTGGGTTTTTGCATGAACGAAAAAAAAATTATATGCAACTCCTAATAAAAATAAGGTATAACTGTTCATAAAATAATAATTACTATTGAAGTCAAAATCAAGATTACACAAAATATCATAGCCTACTCCAATTCTTTCAATTTGAAATTTCAATTTACGTTTTCTCCATCAAATCAAATATGAAATACAAATTATTATTCATTGTTGGAAGGATAATTTTGAGTAGAAATGCAAAAAATATACAGGTTGCTATTTGAAATAAAAAAGTCAGTCACTTTCGATCAAACCGGAAGTGACTTTCAATTTCTATTTTTCTCAGTTGACGGTTCCTTGAACGAATTGGAGATCATGACATTTTCAAATTTTCATCTTTCGAAATGGCTGAGATAATCCATTGGAACAGGTATACTGGGACACCTAGTATATATATATATATATATATATATATATATATATATATATATATATATATATATATATATATAAGAAAAAAAAATCATCAGACTAGCCCTCATATGTCGTAGTTTCGATCTCTTTGGCCTTCATCAGAACGGCGTTGTCAAGGAGGGATAGAAAATTTGAAAATGAAATAGCAACAACAAGCAAAATCTATTTATATGGAAGATAATTACACATTTGTGGCTTATTGCTGGAACTCTCCGATTCGAGAGATTAAGTCAAACTTTGCCACGGAGGCGATTAATAATAATAATAATGATAATAATATGTCTTTATACATTATTGACATACATAATAAAAATGAAAGGGCGGGGTTCAGCTACAAGGAGCTGCTTTTAAACCCAACCGGAAAATTATATACATATAACATCACAAACAGGTATCATAGATGACATCATAATACAAAAAATTACACATATAAGTATATCATACCGTGAGAAATCATAATCTATAATCGTAATACAAAGCAAAATAAATTTTTAATACATAAGTGCATCATAACATGAGAAATATCGAGTCGCCGTACATTGTCACTGCTGCCTTGTCAGAAACAAAGCATTTGATCGTTTTTTGAAATTTGCCAGGGAAAGTTCCTTGAGTTCCACAGGAATCGAATTACAAAGTTTGGCAGCATTATAGGAAAAACTTCGGGTAAAGATCATCTTAGTATGCCTCGGAATAAGTAGTGTATGTTTATTTCGTGAAGAATTTTGGCGTTACAGCGGAACAAGCTTCTTACGTAGATAAGGCGGTTTACCAGATGTTAAAATTTTGTGAGTGAGGGTGTGCGAGTGCATTTCTCTCAAATAATTCAATTTCAGCAATCCCGACTCCTTGAAGGATGCGCTGATGTGGTCATCCTTGCGGATTCCATACGAGAACCTAATGCAGCTGTTTGGAATTGTTTGCAGTCGCGAAGCCTCAGTATGTTGGAGGGCAGGACCATAAATATTGTCGCAATAAGCCAATCTCGAGAAAATGAGAGACCCGCAAAGACTCAACTTTATATTTCTCGATAATAAGTCTCTATTAGGATAGAGTTGTCTCAGAACATTGGAGGATGTTTTGCATAGATGGCTGATATGTTTGGAATACCTCAATTCTGTTTCTAACCAAAGACACAAGTTTTTAGCTCCACTCACGAAAGGAATGGTGTCATCATTGATACGTATAGAAAGTGAATCTCTCTCACATCAATTCTCCTACCTTTAGGACCAAAAAGCATCACTTGTGATTTGTTCGGATTGAGCTTCAAGTTGTGGACACAAGACACGTCGAACAACAATTGAAGGCTTCTATTTATGTCGGATTCCGCGAGTATAGCCTCATAGTACCCAAACGAACTATAAAGTTGTGTGTCATCGGCGTAATGATGTATGTTGCCCAACTTGATGTATTCGTAGAAGTCACAAATGTAGAGTCTAAAAATAAGTGGTCCGACGATGGAACCTTGGGGGACGCCGAAGGGTTTCACGAGGGAATTTGATTCATTAGCATCTAGAACAATATTTTGAGTCCGATTAGATGAATAACTATTCAATAACGATACAGCTGTGCCCGAGAAGCCAAAACACCGAAGTTTTCTGCATAATACCAATGGATCAAGTGTATCGAAAGCCTTGCTGTAATCAAGTAAAATGAGACAGGTGAAGTTGCCTTCATCCAGAGATTTGAGTATATCATCAGTTATCAAAGTCAACGATAGATTGGGCACGGAAGCCCGATTGGACATCCGTTATCAATTTCTTTTCATCGGCGAAGTTTGTCATCTGTTCTTCAAGCGCCATTTCGAAGGCTTTTGATAGGGTAGGCGAAATACTGACAGGTCTTATATCGGAATATTCCACTGGATTATTACATTTTGAAAGAGGGAGTACTCTAGCGTGTTTCCACAGAGAGGGAAAGGTAGAGGATGTAATAGCAAAATTGAAGATAAAGGTTATATGATGAAGTAGGTGGGGTGCTACCAAATGTACCATTCTGAGTGAGAGGTCATCAGAACCCAAAGCGTTGCTTTTGATTCCATCTACGTATTTCATCACCATCTCTGGCTCTACGGTATGGAATGTAAAATGAGGTTCATGTTTTGGAATAGCATACATTTTAATAAGGTCAAGTTGACACTGTGTTCTATCTAAAATCGACACATTAGTGAAATTTTTATTCATCAAGTCCAGATCTTCAAGATGTGCTGGAATGGCCTGAGTTGTTTTATCTCGAAGAACTTCAAGAGATCTAACATTCAAGTGCAATACACTGACGTTTTTCTGCATTTCGTCCACAATAACGCAAACAAGTATATATAGCAAAAAGTGAAAACAGTCTTACAATAGTAGAATCGCACTTCTGCTCAGCTAATTCTTGTTAACAGATCGGGTTCTTGGCCTCTCTTGTCACGCTTTGGCCAAAGTTACTGTTTTCCCTGGTGCATGAATCCGTGGGGTAGTAGGAAGTTTTTGTGGTTCCGATAGATTCTTCTCTTTATTCTCAGTGGTTGGGGTAGAAAGTGCACTATTAAGTTGGTTCACAGGAGTGGCGTCTTTTTCCAAATCATCAATACCATAGGATACTCGGTCCACAATAAGTTTATTTCCCCTTATGTAATGTTCTTTGTAGCTTCCTTCTTGTTTGGCAAGAAAGAGATGTTTCCTCAAAATTTTGATCTCGCTCCTTTGTGTCGGCGTGAGATCATGAGCGATAGAAATAGTTGTTCCCTTCAACCTCTCACACTTTTTCAGGACTTCTTGTTTTCTGAGATTTGAAACAAATTCAATTTTTATGGGACAGTTATCCGACTTGCCTAGTGGGTAGACGTCGGCAAAATCTTTTATGTCCAGGGTCACACCAAGCAGGCCACTGAGATCCTCGCACAAGATATCTGCCGTAATTTCCTCTCTCTTCTCATTTAGACCAAATACCAAAATGTTTTTCTTGTTTTGGGTTCTTTTGAGGTATTCCAATTCTACTTTAAGTTCGTTATTTTCCCTTTCCAAATTTGCCACACCACCTTTCAAATCTTCAATTTTTAGTAGAAGTCGTGTCTCGTTAGCTGCGATACAATTCTTTATGTCCGTACGGCTGTTCAGGATCTCTTCACGAATGATTTTAATTGCTTTTTCCAATTCAGTCATCTTATTCGTATATGAAAACTCCAGAGAAAATTCGCAGTCTGGCAACACCGCTAAGCAAGACCACTTGAACGCTAGGAGATTCCAAGATC